>CM060670.1:6939792-7372292 GCA_030686955.1 Odontamblyopus rebecca | reverse complement strand
GTGTCCATGTTTAAGCGACTTCTGTAAACACTGAGCTGCTGCTGTGACGTCGTCGTGTCTCCAATGCTCATGAGGGACACATCTGGGGTGCTTAAAGTTCACACTGGAGATCACAAACAAATTACATTTAATTGGAAATGTGAACGACCTCAAAAAAATTGTTTTTCACAAAAAATCACACTTGATTAATCACGATTAATCGCAGTTAGTTATTCTTTAAAAAAAGACCAAAATATTTTGACTGCTCGGCTTGTTATTTGTGTATAAGTAGCGTCGTTGCTGCCGCTGAATCAAACCCGTGTTTTGCTTTAAGATGGTGTTTTAAACTTGTTGTGCTTCTGTGGAAAGAGAGTTCATCGCTGCAATATCTGCAAACTACTTTAGTTTTATCTAAAGTCCTATGGGGCAGTTTTTTGAAGAGAAATTTGCCACTGAGCACCAGTCACAGTCTCATCTGTCGTCTTCACATCTGCGTATGGACCTGATCACTGACCTAATAACCTGCGTCGCCTTTCAGGTCACGTCCACACTTTCCATAGAGGAGCATGTGGTTTCAAAACCGTGTGATTAATCTGCTTTAAAAAAAACATTAGTGCAATATTTTTTTGTGATGAATCGCATGTGTTAATGTGTTAACGCTAACAGCCCTAGTTTCAATACTAGTTACAAATGTGTTACCTGATAAAAGTTGTCTTTACATGTGTATAACTGTTACAAAAAGATCAGATTTCGCAAAAAAATCCGAGCTGAGCATTTAGCCCTGCAGTCTGAACGTAGTCTTAGTGTCACAGCCTTGATTTAGCCTTTATTTTTTATTGAACTGTGTCAAATGGTTTTGCAATATATCGTATTGAATCGAAAGTGTGCTACGTATTGAGATAAATTACGTATCGGCAACTTCTTAATGATACCCAGCCCGAATAACAAGCAATAACTTAAGCCTGAGTCCCACATGATGGATTCTCCAGAGTTTCATTTCACTGACAAGGTTAATGAATGGTAGTTGAGCGCTGTGAAAATAACTGATGCCCAGAAACTAATCGATAATAAAACCATAAACACGAACAGAGACAGTATTCTGTATTTGCCTGTTGCTACAAAGAGATCGTGTGGCTCGTGCTGCCCAGAGTTATGACGCTGTGAACGTTCCATCACACGAACAGGGCCAATCCCCGTATTAAAGTATAAGACCTGTTTTTATTTCATGACATTTACGCGCTCTCCTCACCGATAACAGTTTTAAAATTTACACAGTTTTCACAGGATATTCTAAAAAGATTTCAGATTTAACATTTGGCTATAGCATAAACGAAGCGAGGGAATTAAACACTTTGCTCGTGCGACTAAAATAAACACGATACTGACGCGATAAACGAGTCTAAACGCGGGATTAGGAGAGATTTGGAGCAGAGAGAGAAACCTGGACTCTGACGGTGTGTGTGAAATGTCCCCGAGGCCTAATAAATACATGTATGATAAAAGGACCTCAATAAAACATGGAGAAGACGGAGAGGGGGAGATAGACGGAGGGAGCGAGGGAGCGAGGGGAAAGAGAGGAGGTGAGGAGAAGCCTGAGGGTAGAAGTGGTTATGTGTGACCTGAGAGAGGAGAAGAAGAAGAAGAAGAAGGGAGAGCAGGTGGAAGAGAGGATAGAGGGAGTGAAAGATATAAGGGGATAGAGGGAGAAACGAGAGGGAGCGATAAAGAAGGGTGTTAAATGAGAGAGAGGGTGGAGAAGGGAAGAAGATAGAGAGGGAGGGAAAGACCGTGAAAGATAAAGAGAGAAGGAAGATCAGAAAAAGAGAGGGTGAGAGAGGATAAAGGGAGGGAGGAAGATGTAGAGAGGGAGAGAAAGGAAAGCGAGGGAGTGGAAAGGGAGATACAAAGAGACAATAAGTGAGAAAGAGAGAAAGAGAAGGAGACAGAGGAAGAAGAAGAGAGCGTGGAAGGAAAGAGGGGGAGTTAAATGAGAAAGAGATTGATGAGATTGTGACAGAGACAAAGAAAGGGGAGAGATGGGGCAGAGAGGAGAGAGAAAAAGGGGGAGAGAGAGTAAAGTGAGAGAAGAGGTGAGAGAGAGAGCGGGAGTGTATGAAAGAGAGAAAGGGGAGAGATGGAGAGATAGACAACGAGGAAAGGGAAAGTTAAGAGAGAGAAGAGGGGAGAGAGAGAAAGTGTGCGAGAGAGAGAAAGGGGAGAGATGGAGAGATAGAAAAAGGGGGAAAAGAGGGAGAGTTAAGAGAGAGAAAGGGTAAGAGAGCGAGAGAGCATGTGTCTGTGTGTGAGAGAGAGAGAAAGGGGGGAGATGGGCAGAGAGAGGAGAGAGAAAAAGGGGAAGAGGGGGAGAGTTAAGTGAGAAGAGGGGAGAGAAAGTGAAAGAGAGAAGGGAAAAGGAGAGGTGGGAGGGATGGGGGGAGGGAGAGAGACAGAGAGGGAGAGAGAGAAAGACAGAGAAAGACAAAAGGTGGGAAAAATGGAGAGAGTTAAATTAGAAAGGAGAGATTGTGAAAGAGAAAGGGGAGAAATGGGCAGAAAGAGAGGAAAAAAGGAAAGGAGGAGAGGAAAAGAGGAGGAGAGATAAATTAGAGAAGAGGTGTGAGGCTGCAGAGGAGGAGGTGAGGATCAGCCTGAGGCCAGAACTGCCTCTGTGACCTGCTCAGAGACACACGTCTGTTTACAGAACGACAGCACAGACGGAGGAGGGATAAAAGAGTCAAGGGAGAAGAAAGAAACAACAAAGGCTGTTTTATTAAATAGATTTTTTTTTTTAAACAACAATAAATAAATAAAATCAAAATTTATCAGCGTGAGGATTTGCCAGATCACCCAAACCTAAAACCTAAATATGGATTCATTTGGGAAAGAGTTTTGGATTTGGAGTTATTAAATGTGGAGAAAAGTCAGAAAGCGAGAGTCCAACTGCAGACGCTCTGGTTTCAGGGCAGTGACTGTGAGACTATTGCACCACTGTCACTGCAAATAATAAAAACAAGCCAAAGGTGCGCAGTGTTTTGTGGTGAGGTGACCTGAGCACTCAGGTGTGTAACTGCGGAGAGATGGAGAGTGAAGAGAGGAGAGAGGAGAGGGGGAGAGAGGAGAGGAGAGGAGAGGAAAGAGAGAAGAGGAAAGAGAGGAGAGGGGGAGACGAAGAGAGAGAGAGAAGGTGAGAGGAGGAGAGGAATAAAAGAAGAGAGGGAGGGGGAGAAGTATAGGGAGAGAAGACAAGGAGAGAAGAGGAAAGAGAGAGAAGAGGGAGGGGGGAGAAGGATAGAGAGAGAGAGAGAAGAGGGGAGAAAGAGATGGTGAGAGAGAAAGAGATGGTGAGAGGGGAGAAGAGGAAAGAGAGAGGCGAGAGAGAAGAATAGAGAGAGGAGAGGAAAGAGAGAGAAGAGGGAGGGGGGAGAAGGATAGAGAAAGAGAAGAGAGGGGAGAAAAAGATGGTGAGAGAGAAGAAGAGGAAAGAGCGAGAAGAGGGGGAGAAGGATAGAGAGAGATGGTGAGAGGGGAGAAGAGGAAAGAGAGAGCAGAGAGGGAGGAGGAGAAGAGGAGAGAAAGAGATGGTGAGAAGGGAGAAGAGGAAAAGGATAGAGAGAGAGGAGAGGAGAGAGGAGGAAAGAGGGAGCGGAGAGGGAGGCAAGAGAAGGAGGGAGAGAGAGGGAGGGGGAAGAGAGAGAGAGGAGAAGATGAAAGAGAGAGATGGGAACACAGAAGAAGAGGAATGAGAGAAAGAGGAGAGGGAGGGAAGAGAAGGAGAGAGAAAAAAAGAGAAGAGCAAAGAGAAACAGCGAGAGGGAGAGAGTGGAGAAAAGAGAGGTGAGAAGGAAAGAGAGAATAACAACACTTACAATAGGAAAAAGGGGAAAGAGTGATGGTGAGATAGAGGGAGAGAAAAAGAAAAATACACTAAATAATATCAATAACAAGAAGGAGAGAGGGAGGAAAAAAAGGAGAGAAACCAAACGGGAAACATAAAGAGTAAAGAGAGAGAAGGAGAGAGAAGGAGACAGGTGTTGAGAGAGATGGAAGAGAATGAAAGGATAGGAAAAAAGTGGGAGACAGAAAGAGAGAAGGGAGACGCTACTAACAACTGTGACAGGAGAAAAAAGATGGAAGGAGAAGAGAGAGAGAGATGAAGAAGAGGAGTGAGACAGGAATACGGAGAAAGAGAGAGAAAGACAGACGTATAGGGAGAGGACATATGGGTTGTAAAGTTCGTTCAATTTGAAAAAAAACAAACGCAAAAAAATAAACAAACAACAATCCTAAATCCTCAACACATTTTACAACGATTTATTCATGTAACTAATAAACAAAAACAATATTTAAAGCGGCAAATCCGTTTAAACTTTCTGTCTCTGCTCTGGTGCTTCTAATGATTCCTCCGTCGCTGTTTATCCCACACTTCAGGCCTGGCACTGAGTCTGCAAATAAATCCTCTGAAATTGAAATCAAAGTGAAGACAATTACAAAAGAAAATTAAAACAGAATCAATTATGCTCAAGGATTTCGCTCCGAGTTTTGTGAAGGCCGAGCGCGAAAACAGGACATCGCAGTGACACTATAATCATTTCATCACTTCTCTCCTTCTCCTTCCCTCTCTCTTTGTTTCCTTCCTCTCTTGTTTCTTACCCCTCAGGCTTTTTCTTTTCCCCCTCTTCTTCTTCTTTCTCTCTCTCTACTTCTTCTCCTTCTCCTCTACTCATTCTCCCTCTCTCCTCTGTACTCGCCATGCCCTCTCCTGTTTCCCCCTCGCTTTCATCTGTACTTACTTACCCCTGACATCTCTCTCCTTTCTCTCCTCCTCCCTCTCTTCCTTCATCTTTCTCTCACCCACTTTCCCCTACTCTCCTCCTTCTCTCTCTCTCTTTCTATCTCTTTCTTCTCTGTACTCCCTTCTTGTCCCCTCCCTTTCCAAACTGTATACTTTCTCTTCTCTCTTTCTTGTCCTTCTCCTCCCCTTCACACTCTCTTTTTCTCTCCTCACTTCCCTTCTTTTCACTGTTCTCACTCCCCCTTTCCTGCCCTCCTCCCTTTCTCTCTCTCCTTGCCCTCTTTTGTTTCATCTCTCTCATCCTTACTTCTCTCTTCTTCCTCTCCTCTCTCTTTACCCTTCACTTCTCTCTTGCCTCTCTCTCTTTCCCTCTGTCTGCATCTCTCTCTCCTCTGTCTCCTCCCTCTCTCCCGTGTGCCTCTTATTATCGGCCTGTGATTGATGCGTGTATCCTTTCGTTCTTATCGATCTGTTCTGTCCATATTTTACAGCGGAGGAAAGCGTTTTTGAAACAGAGCGGTTTGTGGCTATCTCCGTTCATCTCCTCCCTCTAATTCTCTCCGCGTGTTTGTGATAGATGCATTTTATGTTTATTAGCTGCGACTCTGCTCCGCCGCTTATCTGGCCCTGTAAAATGACTCAATCACGCTGAGATTTCTGGGTAATTTATGAAGTCGGGAAAGCGGTAATCATTTCGGAAAAGGCGCGCGCGGCTGTATTTGGATAATGTTGATGAATGGTGCGTTTGTGGGCGTCGTAAAAAAGGGATACGGGCGACATAATGCAGTTCTCAAAGTGATTTTTATTGGTTATCTGCGAATGTAAAAGACGCGAGGACAAGAAACATGAAGCATTTATTAAACGGGAGGAAGAGGAGGGAGGAGAAGAGGAGGAGAATACGGGGATTCAAAAGGGATTTAAAGTTTTTTACGACCCTTCCCTCTGCATCCTCTGCTCATTTTTGGTCTTCCTCTATGCCTCCTGTTTCCTGACAGCTCTAATCTCAAGACCCAACTAATATTGAGCATTTTATAAGACGTCTGAACTACAAATCAGTACCAGACAAAAGCTATATCACACTTTGAGAACGCAATCTTTGTCTTATCGCCGCAGTCATTTTACATAAAGAAACAGCGTCGCCCTCTCTGTAAAAATGCTAATCCCATCGACGTCTCCTCTGTGTCCACTCTCGTGTTTCAGTTAGCGTGTTAGCGTGTTGTCACCGCTAGCGCCGTAGCATGTTGTCACTGTTAGCGCGTTAGCTGTGGGTAATGGGATTCAAAGGCCCAGCGTCTCCCCTATCACTGCCCGATCGATAAACACTTTGACTGGGCTCCGTCTCAGCTCTCCACAGCCTCTCAGCACGCTCCCCCGGGAAGACCATTTACACACAACAACAGATGCTTTAGACCTGCTTCAGACATGATTTAGTCCTGCTTTAGACCTTGTTTAGACCTGGTTCAGACCTGGTTTAGACCATGATTAAACCTAGGTTTCTCCCCGGATTAGTCCTTTGGTTCGGTTCTGGTCTCTGTTTAGTCTCTAGTTCAGCCCCTGGTTTAGCCCTCCTTTAGTCCTGGTTTAGTACTTGTTTAGTCCTGGTTCAGTCCCTTGTTTAGTCCTCGTTAGTCGCTAGTTCAACCCCTGGTTTAGCCCTACTTTAGTCCTGGTTTAGTACTTGTTTACTCCTGGTTCAGTCCCTTGTTTAGTCCTCATTAGTCTCTAGTTCAGCCCTTGGTTTAGCCCTCCTTTAGTCCTGGTTTAGTACTTGTTTAGTCCCTTGCTTAGTCCTCACTAGTTGCTAGTTCAACCCCTGGTTTAGCCCTTCTTTAGTTCTGGTTTAGTTCTGGTTTAGTCCTGGGTTATTCCCTTATTTTGTCCTCATTAGTGTCTCATTGAGCCCTTGGTTTAGCCCTCCTTTAGTCCTGTTTTAGTACTTGTTTAGTCCCGGTTTAGTCCCATGTTTAGTCCCGGTTTAGTCCCTTGTTTAGTCCTCATTAGTCTCTAGTTCAGCTCTTGGTTTAGCCCTCCTTTAGTCCTTTTCTCGTACTTGTTTAGTCCTGGTTTAGTCTCTTGTTTAGTCCTCATTAGTCTCTAGTTCAGCTCCTGGTTTAGACCTCCTTTAGTCCTGTTCTAGTACTTGTTTAGTTCTGGTTTAGTACTTGTTTAGTCCTGGTTTAGTACTTGTTTAGTCCTGGTTTAGTCTCTTGTTTAGTCCTCATTAGTCTCTAGTTCAGCTCCTGGTTTAGCTCTCCTTTAGTCCTGTTCTAGTACATGTTTAGTTCTGGTTTAGTACTTGCTTAGTCCTGGTTTAGTACTTGCTTAGTCCTGGTTTAGTCCATTGTTTAGTCCTCATTGGTATCGAGTTCCACACCTGGTTCAGCCCTCCTTTAGTCCTGGTATAGTCATGGTTTAGTTCCTGGTTTAGTCCCTGATTTATTCCTCATTAGTCCCTGGTTCAGCCCCTTGTTTAGCCCTCCTTTAGTCCTGGTTTAGTCCTTGGTTTAGTCCTTGGTTTAGTCCTTGGTTTAGTCCTTGGTTTAGTCCTTGGTTTTGTCCCTGGTTTCGTCCCTGGTTTCGTCCCTGGTTTAGTCCCTGGCTTACATTTGATTTAGTCCTAGTTTAGCCTTTGGTTTAGTTGTGATATGGCCCTGGTTCCAAAACTGGTTTAGTCCTAGTATAGTCCAGATTTTTTGCTGGTTTTGTCCTGGTTTAGTCCTCATATAGTCCTGGTTTAGTTTTGGTTTGGTCCTCATACTCTCTCACACACACAGAGCGTAGAGGAGCCAGCTGGACTCTGTGGCCTGAGGCAGACTGTGGGGAGAGGGACAATAAAGAGACTGAGCGACGAGACCAGAGCCAAAAACTGAGAGAAAAAAAGAGAGTAATACAACCACCAACACTATACAGCTCAAACAAAGGATTCTCTGCTCCTCTGACCCTCTCGTCTTCCTCCTCTGCTCTCTACATTAGTAAACTCAATAGTAGAAACAGTAGTAAAACCATTAGAAGTTATAAAAACACACTAATAATTTGCATTCTTTCAGAGCCACCTGCAGCTCCATTCTCCACACTGCGTCTTTAATGGCACTGTGACTATCTCTCCCCTCCTCAAACGCACACATGCTCGCTCGCCCAAACAGCGGCACCGTTCGGAGCTTCAAAGTCCAGATGAGCGATGCCTTTTCATCCTGTGCCCGCGCTCACACTTTATTTAACGAGACGAGCCAATTAACACATTCTAATTGAAGCTAACCGCGGCTAACGCTACTGTGGGCTCCTGGCACACGCACCAAAGAGACGCTACATGTAAACAACAAACAGCAAATAAACAAACAGGGACGAGGAGGTAGACGCGGGTTTATTGGTAGGTCTTGGACTGGTTTGCGGTTAAGTCCAGGTCCAAACCAAGACTTTTTAGCCTTGTTATAGATCTGGTTTAGTCCTGGTTGAAGTTCTAGTTTTAACCTTGAGCTGACATTGATCTGGCTTCAATCAAATAACTAGTCTGTGAGGGTCTCACAAAGACTTTAGAACCACGGCCCTAAAGCGCGGTACGTTTGTCCAGTGTGACCACAATCGAACCGTGTCCAGACATGGCACCGTTGGGACTTTGGTCCGGTTGGAGGAGGTGGTTGCTCATGTACGTGCACACACGTTAAAAAAAAAAGTATGCGGTTCACATTCACATTGTATGCGGTTCACATTCACATTGTACATTTTGTGGACCAAACTCTATAAACAAAACCACGTGTGCTGAGATCGTGCAGCCATTGGACAGAAATGAGCAGCCTCGATTAAAGCACAAAGTCAATGAACGGAAAGAATCATGGCAATTTTGCGTGTTGTTTTTGTTATTGTCATAGTGATTTGGATTTTACAGATGCAGACGTTTGCACAAATGTTTGTGCAGCAAGAGCATTTGATGCAACGTCAGGTTTACTATATGGTAGAAGTAATTTCTCAGCGACGAAGACGAAGAGCAAGACACATCATGTTGTGACAGTTGCTCTTCTTCATGCAAGACGTAACAGGTATGAAGTTAGAATTGTATTAGTATATACTGTTCGGTGTCGTCACTCTGAGCGATTCTCGGGTCTCAGGTAAACTCTGTTTCCCATAATGCCGGGTCAGCCAGGTCTCGGACCACTTGTTTGATCCGGAACAGAATTCAGTGGTTTTTATTCACACCAGAACCAAAAGGTCCAAACCAGTGGAGCAAACGAACTCTGGTTCATTTTAAACGAACCAAATTCACGGAGAAGAGCATAACGCAGCAGGACTCATATCTGTCTCACTATTTAATAGACATTTCAACCGCTGGACTTATTTTCTCCACTAAAGCATTAGCTCTGCTGCCTATAATGTAAACTAACAGCACTGTGTGATGATGTCATTGGGTCGTGGTGCGGTTCGGTTGTGCGGGTCTGAGTGCGGGACATAAAACCCACAGCAACCGTGCTTAGAACAGCACAGTTCTAAAGTCCTAGTGTGAATGTGCCCTAAATGTGGTCCATTATTCATTCATTCCCACAACCAAAGTCAATCTGTACCAACAGTCACACTATAGTCATACATACACAGACAAGGTGGGTGAAGTGTCTTGCCAAAGGACAAAATGGCACAAGTTTCAGTCCCTTGTGCAGTCTTGTTTTAGTCCAGTTTCAGTCCTGATTCAGTCCTGTTATAGTCCTGTTTCAGTTCAGGTACAGTCCTGGTTTAGTCCTTGTTCAGTCCAGCTTTAGTCCAGCTTTAGTCCTGGTTTAGTCTTGGTTTAGTCCTGGTTTAGTCCTGGTTCAGTCCCTCGTACACACAGGGCAGTTCTTGGTTATCGGGGCAGAATACCTGATTTGGAGACGTATCTGAGAACATGTAAATATATTTAGAACCTGACTTAGTCCTGATTCAGTCCTGGTTTAGTCCTGGTTCAGTCCTTGTTTAGTCCTGATTCAGTCCTGTTATAGTCCTGTTTCAGTTCAGTTACAGTCCTGGTTTAGTCCTTGTTCAGTCCGGCTTTAGTCCTGCTTTAGTCTTGGTTTAGTCCTGCTTTAGTCCTGGTTAGTCCTGGTTCATATCCGGTTCAGTCCTGCTTTAGTCCTGGTTCAGTCCTGCTTTAGTCCTGGTCTTGCTTTAGTCCTGGCAGTTGGATATCGGGGCAGAATAGCTGATTTGGAGCGGTCTCTGGGAACATGTAAATATATGTAAAACAGTGTGGGCCGATCACTGTTGCATTTGTTTGCATTCTCTATGTAAATACGCATCATGCTTTCCTCGCTCCTCTCTCCTTCCTCACTTGTTTCCTCACTTGTTTCCTTCACTAATAAAATGTTGCAAACACAGTTGCATCTGTAGCGCCTATGTTAAATATATTCTATTCTAACATACATTTACGTGCTTTAAACGCTTTTTAGTATTAAAATAACAAACTGCAAAAAGGGAAAAAAGAAAGCACAAAAAGAAAAAATTGTTTCTGACATAACCTTTTTTTAGTTCTGGTTTGGAGTCGGATTTAGACTTGGTTCAGTCCTGCTTTAGTCCTGGTTCAGTCCTGCTTTAGTCCTGGTTCAGTCCTAATGTAGTCCTACTTTAGTCCTGCTTTAGTCCTGGTTCAGTCCTGCTTTAGTCTTGTTTTAGTCCTGGTACAGTCCTGCTTTAGTCCTGTTTTAGTCCTGGTTCAGGCCTGCTTTAGTCCTGTTTTAGTCCTGGTACAGTCCTGCTTTACTCCTGGTTCAGGCCTGCTTTAGTCCTGCTTTAGTCCTGTTTTAGTCCTGGTTCAGTCCTGCTTTAGTCCTGTTTTAGTCCTGGTTCAGTCCTGCTTTACTCCTGGTTTAGACCTGGTTCAGTTCTGGTTCAGTTCTGGTTCAGTTCTGGTTCAGTCCTGCTTTAGTCTTTAGTCCTGGTACAGTCCTGCTTTACTCCTGGTTCAGCCCTGCTTTAGTCCTGCTTTACTCCTGCTTTAGTCCTGGTTCAGTTCTGGTTCAGTCCTGGTTCAGTCCTTCTTTAGTCCTGCTTTAGTCCTGTTTTAGTCCTGCTTTAGTCCTGCTTTAGTCCTGGTTCAGCCCTGCTTTAGTCCTGCTTTAGTCCTGCTTTAGTCCTGGTTCAGCCCTGCTTTAGTCCTGCTTTAGTCCTGTTTTAGTCCTGCTTTAGTCCTTATATTTACCAGGTGTGTGGACAGGTAGGCTTTGAGACTTTCCACGTCTTGTCTGGGCTGGGTCCAGTTTTCGGTGCTGTCCAGAGAATCCTGGAGCCACAAGATGAAACCGTCCAACTTCTGCACCAGAGACTGAAAAACAACACAAAAATATACATTTATATAATTTAATGTGTGATTTAAATGCAATAACTGGAAGGAGATATTGGTCGTTTAACGTGTTGATGAATTTAAATGTGATGATAAAAAAGATACACATAAAAATCCTCAAAATGTTTTCATAAACTAACTATAATAATATGAATCCTCTCTTAGCTGTCATTTAATATTTTAATATTTAATTGCGATTTTTCCGGCAAACACTGTGATTATGATTAGATTTGCAATTTATGTTTTAATATTGGATTCTTTTCTAAGTTCTTATTTTAAACACGACCAGAAAATGTCACAAAAAGACTGAAATATGAACAGAATCACATTTCAGAACATGTTTGTCCAGATCTAAACTACAGGGTTAGTAGTTTTTATGCAGAATAATACAGGAGATTTTGTTATTTGTGGAGGAAATTTTGGTACTAAAATTGCGGCCTTTGAGATTTGCTAAATGGGTCCATTCAAACTCCAATTTCACTTCGATTGCGATTAATCCTGCAACCTAAGTTGATTGGGATATCAGTTTTGCAGTTATCAACAGAAGTAAATGGATCCTGAAACTGTAAAACACTGAGGTAGCACTAGGTAAGTCATAGTTTATTACTAAATACTAGAAAATAAAGCTTCATATTTCTTCTGTAAATAACTTGGCTACATTGGCTGGTCGCTCTGCCCACCTCCGCAGATAAGAGTAAAAGAGTTTAATGAATTCTGGGAGTAAGAGTTGGCGTCTTGGGTAAATGTATTAAAAGAAAATTAAAACTAAAAAGGCGCGAGCAAATAGGCAGCGAGAGAATGAGACGAGAAATGAATCAATGTATAAATATTATAATAGAAAAGGACAGTTATAACGGTCACATGAGAGTGGAGAAATACTGCCATCTAGTGTTCGGTTTTATAGCAGGACTGTGCCTAATCTCAGATACTGGGTTTTAACATTTAAAGTGATTCTTAAAATAATGTTAAATTACGGAATATTAACTGAAAGTGAAGTATATTGATAAAAAAAAAAAGATATTATTTGAGTTTGTCTTTAGCAGAACCTTTTAGAACTGGTTTAATTCCCCTGGGTACGAGTTTTGGTTAAATCCTGGTTTAGTAGCAGACTGGTCATAGTTTAGTTCTTGGTTTGTGCCTTGTTTAGTCCTGGTTTAGCTCTGGTTTAGTTCTGGTTTAGTTTTGGTTTATTTCTGGTTTAGCCCTGGTTTAGTTCTGGTTTAGTCCTCAGTTTAACCTTGGTTTAGTCCTAGTTTAGTCCTGGTTTGGTTCTGGATTAGTTCTAGTTTAGTTCTGGTTTGGTTCTGGTTTGATCCTGGTTAAGTTCTGGTTTAGTTCTGGATTAGTTCTGGTTTAGTCCTTGGTTTAGCCCTGGTTTAGTTCTGGTTTAGTCCTGGTTTAGTTCTGGTTTAGTTCTGGATTAGTTCTGGTTTAGTCCGTGGTTTAGCCCTAATTTAGTTCTGGTTTAGTCCTGGTTTAGTTCTGTCTTAGTTCTGGTTAGTTCTGGTTTAATCCTGGTTTAGTTTTTGGTTTAGCCCTGGTTTAGTTCTGGTTTAGTTCTGCTTTATTTCTGGTTTAGTTCTGGTTTAGTTCTGGTTTAATCCTGGTTTAGTCTTTGGTTTAGTCTTTGGTTTAGTTCTACTTTAGTTCTGGTTTAATCCTGGTTTAGTCTTTGGTTTAGCCCTGGTTTAGTTCTGCTTTAGTTGCTTTAGTTCTGGTTTAATCCTGGTTTAGTCTTTGGTTTAGCCCTGGTTTATTTCCTTTTTTTTAGTTCTGCTTTAGTGCTGGTTTAGTTCTGGTTTAATCCTGGTTTAGTCATGGTTTGGTCCTGTCTTAATCCTGAGTTTGACTGGTTTTGTCTTGGATTAGACATTTGTCTTGGTTCAGTCCTAATTTTGTCACAAACATCATTCAGTCACAATAAATCCAGTAAGTCATGTTAAGTCTTTGCGACGCTAATTTATAAACAGGTTTATTATTTTTGGACAATTTCGCTTTCGTTACTATAGAAATTTAACATTTTTTATTTACATTTAAGTGTGAAATCTATAGAAATACAAGTCAATACAAAGAAATACAAGTATCACTACACCCAGACTGTATATGGTGGAGTTATAGACCGCAGCCCTGTTTATCGCTAGCAGGAGGTGATTAGGATGGAGGAAGTGGTTTGTTTTGAGGTGAAACGCTGCAGGCTCTGAACCTCCACTGAGAAATCACAGCAGGGGTCAAAGGGCAAAGGTCACGGCGTCCGACAGCGACCCCACGATGAACCGGCTCCAAACAAGACATTTACATGAAGCGAGACATGGGCGAGTGAACAGGTGTAACTGAGGTGAGAGAAAGAAACGGAGAGAGTTTTTTTACTGATCATTTCTATCAGTGACAAGGTCCATTCTCCTGCTGCGTTTATCCAAACACAACATCTGGGAGGGCATCTGACACAGCACCACATCTGGGAGGGCATCTGACACAGCACCACATCTGGGAGGGCATCTGACACACCACAGCATCACTTATGAGAACGATTTAGGTCTTTATTACTAGTCCTAATTTAGTCTTTATGGGTTTTATTCTTGGTTTAGTCCTAGTTTATTCCTGGTTTATTCATGGTTTGGTCCTGGTTTGGTCCTGGTTTGATCCTGGTTTGGTCCTGGTTTGGTCCTGGTTTGGTCCTGGTTTGGTCCTGGTCTGGTCCTGGTTTGGTCCTGGTTTAGTACTAGTTTGGTCCTGGTTTGGTCCTGGTTTGGTCCTGGTTTGGTCCTTGTTTGGTCCTGGTTTGGTCCTGGTTTGGTCCTGGTTTGGTCCTGGTTTGGTCCTGGTTTGGTCCTGGTTTGGTCCTGGTCTGGTCCTAGTTTGGTCCTGGTTTGGTCCTGGTTTGGTCCTGGTTTAGTCTGGTTTGCTCCTGGTTTAGTCCAGGTTTACTCCTGATTCCTGGGTTTGGTCATGGTGTAGGCCATCCATTTGGTCTAGTTTTTTTTATCTTATAGGCTGGACCTGGTTTAGTCTAGGTTTGGTCCTGATTTAGTCCCAGTTTAGTCGTGGCTTGGTCTTGGTCTAGTCACGGTGTAGGCCATGCTTTTGTCCTAGTTTTGTCCTATAGGCTGGACCTGCTTTAGTCCAGGTTTGGTCCAGGTTTGGTCCAGGTTTGGTCCAGATTTACTCTAGATTTAGTCCCAGTTTAGTCGTGGCTTGGTCTTGGTCTAGTCCCGGTATAGGCCATGCTTTTGTCCTGTAGTCTGGACCTGGTTTAGTCTGGTTTTAGTCCAGGTTTTAGTCCAGTTTTTCTTCGGTTGTATTACACCTCTGCAGCCTTGTGGCCGCTCTAAGTCTCTCTCTCTCCCCTCAGTTCTTTCTGTGTGAGTCTCGCCCTTTCCGCTCCGTAGCGCACGCCTCCTCCTTCACTTCCTCATTCCGGAGTGGCTCGTCTATCGCCATGACGACTCGCGCTAATTAAGCAGCTAATCGCTAATTACAGGCGCGCGGCGTGTCATTTACAAAGGTGCAGGATTGAGAGGCCGCGATGAGCTGCCTCTGTCTCACGTCTTCATTTCTAAACACGAGCATTCAATATTTTGGCATTTACAAATGTGTTTACGGACGACAATTTAGACTGCGGCAAACTGTCACACTGCTCGATTTATGGAACCGCGAAGGACTGCAACAACTTTTACCATTGTAGAGCATGTTATCGGGTTGTTTTAGTGTTTCACTGGAGTATTTTCAATAGGCTGCGTTCATGTTCTAAATTTATGAAGTCATAATTTCCGATGGAGGGCTGTGACCTGCATAACTCTATGGCAGATTCGCTGTTTTTGTTTTTAAGAAATGTCCAATCTTTTGATCCAGAAATGTTGAACCCTATCATTATTTGTTTGGGATTGGCTTCACAAATATGTCATATTGTCACATCTTATGGCTTAAAGTGTCAACTGGTTTTCAAAAAGCTGACAGGGACTTAGAGCTTTCACTAAGGTCAGATTTTGTGGCGAGTTTTGCCATTTTCATCATAAACGTTTGCTCTGTTCAAAGTTCTTCTAGCTGCTTTTGCTCTGATATGTCAGACTTGTCACAGGGTAAATGAGGGAGAAGCAGGGTCTGTGCAGACTGTGTAGGGTCAACGGGTTCCATAACCATCGGATGTACCTGATCGCTAAATACGTCATTGAGCTTGACCCATTCACGCAAACAGGCAGCCATGTTTAAAGGGGAACTCTGGCACGTTTGAAGCTAGAGTCCGTTGCTAGAGGAGGTCGAACTCTGTCAGAAGCTAAAAAATGGCACATATCAGTGTTTCCTCGGTGGAGATCTCACTGTGGCAGTGAGTCTGTCAAGGCAACAAACTAGTGTAGTGATGGGGGCGAGTTCTTAACTTCCACATAAAACGACAATTTGCTTCACACTGAAGAAGCTTAACACCACTTTAACCCATCTTACAACAGCCACGAGTCCAAAAAACAAAACGCTCTGCCTGGTTCACTCAGTGTCTGGAAACGTTAGAAAACAACTTTATAAGCACCTTACACTTCCCTCTGTTGATTTCCCACTGCACAGGCCAAAGCCCAAAAGACTCGATCGCTGACGTCGTTTCTAATCCCATTTATTTAAGAGTCAATTATGTTTTTTGAAAACGCTAAAAAAATACATTCTTTTTCTTTCAACAACTTTCAGTTTCTATTGTTCTTTGTCAGTAGTCGATCCTCACTTGTTGCTTCTGTCGGCTTCTGTCACTACACATCACTACACTAGTTTGTTGCCTTGACAGACTCACTGCCACAGTGAGATCTCCACCGAGGAAACACTGATCTGTGCCGTTTTTTGGCTTCTGACAGAATTCCACCACCTCTAGCAATGGACTTTAGCTTCAAATGTGCCGGAGTTCCCCTTTAAGCCCCAGGCCTGGGATTTTGAGGCGATCCAGGCCACTCAGAGACACGGCCCCTTCAGGTCCTTCCAGTGGGACATGTCCAAAGTTATTCCTCTCTGAACACAATATCAAAGTCTTAACCGTACAAGTGCTTTTCACAGCTTTCAGAGACCAAGGCAGAGTTTTGCGTCATGGTAAAACAGCCTTGCAGAGATGATAAAATGCTTTATAATTAGATGCAGACAGCATCTGAAGCACTGATTATACAATATACTGGGAAAGACACATTTAACTTCTTTATTACATGTTAAAAATAGTGTGCCGTCCCTTTAAAATCAACTATTTCAATATTATCTTGTAGACCACATGTCTCCTTCCACTACTTAAGAATCGATCATATCTCCGCTGGATCCCTGCCCAGCTCATGTCCTTCTTGTGTTTTAAATGACAGTTTAAATGAGATTCCCATCATCGAGACAGACAGGTCATCAGTCGTTTGACATTAAACCTGTCAAAGTTCAACACGTGTGAATGTGAATGAGGAGGAGCAGAGCAGGGACTCGGGGTCACACAGAGCAAAGACAGGACACACCACCAGGTCAGGTTTCCAGGTTTATCCCATTAAAGTTGTCTAATGTAGTTGTTTGGACATTTACTCGACGTTTGGTTTTGTTTAAGACTTACTCATTAAGGTGCATTTACAAATCCTGTTGTCCTGATTGGTCCTGTTCAAGTCCTGGTGTAGTCCATCTTTAGTCCCCAATTTTGCTATGGTGTGTGTGTGTGAACAGTCTCTCCTTAGACCCAGTTTAGTCCTACCTTAGACTGCATATAGTCCTGGTTTAGTCCTGTTTCAGTCCTGTTTTAGACCTGCTTTAGCTCTGTTTCAGTCCTATTTTAGACCTGTTTTAGACCTGTTTCAGTCCTGTTTGAGACCTGTTTTAGACCTGCTTTAGCCCTGTTTTAGACCTCTTTTAGACCTGCTTTAGCCCTGTTTCAGTCCTATTTTAGAGCTGTTTTAGCTCTGTTTCAGTCCTGTTTTAGACCTGCTTCAGTCCTGTTTTAGACCTCTTTTAGACCTGCTTTAGCCCTGTTTTAGACCAGTTTCAGTCCTGTTTTAGACCTCTTTTAGACCTGTTTCAGTCCTGTTTCAGTCCTGTTTTAGACCTGTTTCAGCCCTGTTTTAGACCTGCTTTAGTCCTGTTTCAGTCCTGTTTAGAACTGCTTTAGCTCTGTTTCAGTCCTATTTTAGACCTGTTTTAGACCTGTTTCAGTCCTGTTTGAGACCTGTTTCAGCCCTGTTTTAGACCTGCTTTAGCCCTGTTTTAGACCTCTTTTAGACCTGCTTTAGCCCTGTTTCAGTCCTATTTTAGACCTGTTTTAGACCTGTTTTAGACCTGTTTCAGTCCTGTTTTAGACCTGCTTTAGCCCTGTTTCAATCCTATTTTAGACCTGTTTTAGACCTGTTTCAGTCCTGTTTGAGACCTGTTTGAGCCCTGTTTCAGTCCTATTTTAGACCTGTTTTAGACCTGTTTTAGACCTGTTTCAGTCCTGTTTTAGACCTCTTTTAGACCTGCTTTAGCCCTGTTTCAGTCCTATTTGAGACCTGTTTTAGACCTGTTTCAGCCCTGTTTGAGACCTGTTTTAGACCTGTTTCAGCCCTGTTTTAGACCTGCTTTAGCCCTTTTTCAGTCCTGTTTTAGACCTGCTTTAGCTCTGTTTCAGTCCTGTTTTAGCCCTTTTTCAGTCCTGTTTTAGACCTGTTTCAGTCCTGTTTTAGACCTGCTTTAGCCCTGTTTCAGTCCTGTTTTAGACCTGCTTTAGCTCTGTTTCATTCCTGTTTTTGCTCTGTTTCAGTCCTGTTTGAGACCTGTTTTAGACCTTCTTTTGCCCTGTTTTAGACCTGCTTCTGTCCTGTTTAAACTTCTTTTACACCTGCTTTAGCCCTGTTTCATTCCTGTTTTAGACCTGTTTCAGCCCTGTTTTAGACCTGCTTTAGCCCTGTTTCAGTCCTATTTTAGCCCTTTTTCAGTCCTGTTTTAGACCTGCTTTAGCTCTGTTTCAGTCCTGTTTTAGACCTGCTTTAGACCTGTTTTAGACCTGTTTCAGTCCTGTTTGAGACCTGTTTCAGCCCTATTTTAGACCTGTTTTAGACCTGTTTCAGTCCTGTTTGAGACCTGTTTTAGACCTGCTTTAGCCCTGTTTTAGACCTCTTTTAGACCTGCTTTAGCCCTGTTTCAGTCCTATTTTAGACCTGTTTTAGACCTGTTTTAGACCTGTTTCAGTCCTGTTTTAGACCTCTTTTAGACCTGCTTTAGCCCTGTTTCAGTCCTGTTTGAGACCTGTTTTAGACCTGTTTCAGCCCTGTTTTAGACCTGCTTTAGCCCTGTTTCAGTCCTGTTTTAGACCTGCTTTAGCCCTGTTTCAGTCCTGTTTGAGACCTGTTTTAGACCTGTTTCAGCCCTGTTTTAGACCTGCTTTAGCCCTGTTTCAGTCCTGTTTTAGACTTGCTTTAGCCCTGTTTCAGTCCTATTTTAGACCTGTTTTAGATCTGTTTCAGTCCTGTTTGAGACCTGTTTTAGACCTGCTTTAGCCCTGTTTTAGACCTGCTTCAGTCCTGTTTAAACTTCTTTTACACCTGCTTTAGCCCTGTTTCATTCCTGTTTTAGACCTGTTTCAGCCCTGTTTTAGACCTGCTTTAGCCCTGTTTCAGTCCTATTTTAGACCTGTTTTAGACCTGTTTCAGTCCTCTTTGAGACCTGCTTTAGCCCTGTTTCAGTCCTGTTTTAGACCTGCTTTAGCCCTGTTTGAGTCCTGTTTTAGACCTGTTTCAGCCCTGTTTTAGACCTGCTTTAGCCCTGTTTCAGTCCTATTTTAGACCTGTTTTAGACCTGTTTCAGTCCTCTTTGAGACCTGCTTTAGCCCTGTTTCAGTCCTGTTTTAGACCTGCTTTAGCCCTGTTTCAGTCCTATTTTAAACCTGTTTTAGACCTGTTTCAGTCCTCTTTGAGACCTGTTTTAGACCTGCTTTAGCCCTTTTTCAGTCCTGTTTTAGACCTGTTTGAGACCTGTTTTAGACCTATTTAGGACCTGTTTCAGTCCTGTTTGAGACCTGTTTTAGACCTGCTTTAGCCCTGTTTTAGACCTGTTTAAGTCCTGTTTTAGACCTCTTTTAGACCTGCTTTAGCCCTGTTTCAGTCCTGTTTTAGACCTGTTTCAGTCCTGTTTTAGACCTGTTTCAGCCCTGTTTTAGACCTCTTTTAGACCTGCTTTAGCCCTGTTTCAGTCCTATTTTAGACCTGTTTTAGATCTGTTTCAGTCCTGTTTGAGACCTGTTTTAGACCTGCTTTAGCCCTGTTTTAGACCTGTTTCAGTCCTCTTTGAGACCTGTTTTAGACCTGCTTTAGCCCTTTTTCAGTCCTGTTTTAGACCTGCTTTAGCCCTAGTTAAATCCTGTTTTAGTCCTGATTTATCCTTGTTTTAAACTTCCTTTAGTCCTGGTTTATTCCCCTTTCAGATCCCTTTTAGCCCTTCTATAATCCAGGTCTAGTCCTTACCCATCCATCTTCCCCCTTCACTCTCACTTAGCTCAAATTGACTTGTCTCCAGCTGTAATAATAATGTGACAGTCATAATGTTGACCCCATCTTCAGCTCTGAATCTGAACCAAACCAAATGGGATCAAAATCTCACCGATCTGTGGCCAATCTCTGCTCTGATAATTAAAGATGGCCGCCTCTCCCCTCCGCTTTGGCATTTGCTTGTATTGAATATGACAGATATGAGCGATTAAAGGAGCGCGTCGCCTGATCAATAAAGTTTGTGTCGATCAAACGTGACCTTTTGGAGGAGAGGTGATGGATGAGATGGAGAGGAGGGGAACGCCACGACCTCATGCATCAACCCGACGAGACGAGCAAGACAATATGGACCAAGCGGCCAATCACAGAGCAGAGATTAAAGGCCTGTGTGATGCATTATTCAGTGGCTTTAAACTACTTTAGCTTTGGTGTTTCCTGAATATAACTTAATATAACGTGTGTCTATACAATAACACAAGGCTTTTGTTGCAAATGGGTCCGCACAGAGCTAAAACCAGGCCTAAAACCAGGCCTAAACAAATGAACAAATGGAACTAACTCCAAAGTCTGCAGCTTTGTGGATCGGCAACCTTATAATAGATCTTTTTTACAAAGGCCAGAAGTGCCTGTAGGGTTGCAAAACTTCCAGTTAATGGTTTTCTGTACCAAAATGTCTGTGAAAATGTCTCGCCTACTCTCCACCAGCTTCATGAATCTGCCCCATCTCAAAATCTTCAACCAACAAGATCCACAAAGGATAAACATTCTCACATGAAGAATTTATCCACAACTATCAAGGGAAGAAAGACAAAAACTTAAAGGCAAACAATGACAAGCATTAGTGAACTACTGAGCAAAAGTAACGTTATGGTCATGAATAAAACATAAGTAACTTGTTCACTCAGACCGACTGTACAGTTAAAGCTAAAAATCATTTTCATGATGTCGATATTATCATAAACAGATTTGTGCAGTTGCAATGCGAGACATCTCAGCAGTTCACTAATGCTCGCTGTCGTTCGCCTTTAAGCTTTCTTCCCTTGATAGTTGTGGATAAATTCTTCATGAAGAATGTTTATCCTTTGTGGACCTTGTTGGTTGAAGATTTGGAGATGGGGCAGATTTATGAAGCTGGTGGAGAGTAGGTGAGACATTCCCACAGACATTTTGCCTCAGAAAAACATTAACCGGAAGTTCTACAAACCTACAGCGGTTCCAGCCGTTGTGAAAAATATCTATAATCTATTCAAATAAATCTATAAGGGGTTTCCTCTTAATAATAATAATACATTAGTCTCATACTACTCAAAGCCACTTAACAGTTTCATGCATTATTCATTCGGTCCACACTTGGTGGTGGTAAGATACTATCGTAGCCACAACAGCCCAGGGTCAGACTGACGAAACCTCACTGTGGCACCTGATATTTCCAGAGGTATTTTCTCCTGTAAGAAATATTACCATAACGTATAAAACCTTATAGCACTGAAGCCAACTGCACATTCAACAGCAACAGTAAAAGAGAGTCCAATAAAAGGGCGGAGTGAAGCCGTTTGTTTTAAGCTAAAAGACAATGCCAGCTTATCTTGGCATTCTGAACCTTAGAAATCATAACAATAAGCCTGGTGAAGGTCAATAGACTTTAAAAACACAGAGGAGCTACATGGATGAATGGATCACTAGCTGACATATGATAAGTGCACTATTTCCGTACTGAACCGCATAGTTTTCCGTATCTTTTTTTGGTTTTATAGATGTTTTTTATTGTTTACAAATTAAAAATATTGAGGATAAAGTGAAGTGAATCATAGAATTTTCCCGTTACCTCCATTCTGCTCCAGACTCGCGGGTCCTGGTCGGGGATTTGAAAGTGCTGTAGTAGTTTTTGCACCAGTGCGCTTCTCCCTGCCCCGTCTGTGGGGGGCGCTGTGACGCCTCTGTCCACCGTCCCCGCCTCCTCTTCTGAATGCAGCTCACTGATTCGTCCAGACTCAAGGCTCCCGTCCAATGAAGGAGCGGCGTCGCTGGAGGAGGAGGGGCTAAAGCGACGAGGCAGGAGCTGACGTCTCAACGGAAACTGTAAGAAATAGAGGCAAAAATGTGTTTTATAAATGATAAACTTTTCAGTGACCATACAGTCTGTTATTAGATTTTACAGCCAATTTCAGAAACTACCATTTACTTCTACTACAAGTACAACTGCTAACTCCTTCTTCTTAGGGTTTGTCCCAGTTTTCTACAAGACATGTCCCTAGTTTCCTTATTTTGAACAATTTGATACCTGCCAATAGTAAAGAGAGAGACAAATTGTCTATATTTTTTGTTTTAGGTTTTTGTTTAGGTAAAATTACGGAAAATACAAAGAAAATATAACTATACATAACAATTTTCCTTAATTATGCACTTGTCTTACAATTTTATTACCAACCACGACCAACCCGAGAGTGTCCCTTGAAAATCTGGGTATCCAACTATAACTGCAACTACTACGACTACTATTTGCTACTAGAGAAAAGTCTGTAATGAGGAACAGATTATAAATGCTAAAGAAGATAAGTAACAAGGCAAGATCTGCTTTAGCCCTGGTTTAGACCTGGTTTTGATCTGATTTTATCCTGTTTTAGACCTGGTTAACGTAAGACCTGGTTTCTTCTCTGGAGCAAAGTTGGGGAAGCTCAAGTGACGGTATCTATACATCTACAGGATCTTTAGACAAATCTGTCGTGAAGCATATTTTATCCTATGAGATTAATGGTCTCTAAACCATTAAACTAATGATACTTTGCAGTGACATCACGCTGGGGGTGCTCTATAATGCATTTCTTGTGGCAGAATGTTCAGCAGTTTCCACGGTGACGATGCACACATTAGCAGACGCAAACAAAAAAGCTTTAATATAGTCTGAAAGTTCGAGAAAAACCACAAAATGGATTTAAACATCACATTTTCAGGAGCCTGTGATTGATATGAGCATTCATGGTCCTGTTTAGGAGTTTAGGAGAGTGAAAAACTGTTGGCTAAAAAACAGAAACCATCTCAGTATTTGCAGTTCCAAGTCAGCTCTTTCTGGTCAGATTGTGCTAAAATAAAGCTCAGATTAACTCAAGTAACGGAGCTTCTAATAGAGTGGTGCTTTCAGTTAGCATCACGCGCACAGGGAATGAAGTTATAAACTAATAAACTAAAGTGAAGCAGCATCAGGGCAGAGCAGGGGTTTTTTTTACCTGCTGTCTGGGCAGAGGAGAAGGGTCTTCACTCTCCTCCACGCTGCTCCCCGTCTCTACTCCGGTCTCCAGGCTCTCCCAGTCCGAGGTCAGGTCCTGGTTCAGGTCCTGGTTCAGTTCTGTCAGGTCCCAGTCGTCCACATCCTGCAAAGCATCATGGGAAGGATCGCACCTCCTTGAGCCCTGAGGCACAAAACACAAAACAGACACGGTTAGGTTTTCAATTCAATTATTCATTTTACTATACTCGTGGGTTTCAGCCTCCTTTTTGTAGGTGAGATTTTGTGGATTTTTAACCACTCAAACTATAATTATAACTATATTGTGGTTTTAATTGCTAATTGCTCTGGCTACAGTACAAAAAGCTTAACACTTAACACTTAAATCTATCAGAAAATTACTTAAAGTAGTGAAATTATCTTGCTGCATGGACAGAGAATTTTAATTGACAAGTTAACTTAAAATAAACGACCTCTAAACTAGAATTAAGCCGTTTCAGAACTAGTAAGTAGATAATAAATCTGAAAACAAGATGAAAAACCGGGTTTAAGTTTTAAAATCTTGGCCAGATCAGAGAAATTTGCAGTGTACAATGCTTGTTTCAGACCTGCAAATTAAGTAACCACTGTCCTAAAAATTCTACGTCTTTAGTTGCCAATGAACGTTTCTGCAATAATATTTCTTGCTCCTTTAGTGTCCACCTAGTTTCACGCTGACAGTGTTGACGTGTGATACTGACCAGAGGCATGGACTTTGCCAGAGTCTCCAGGTTCATGGTGAGAATCTCAGTTTTCCGCAGCTGCGCCGGAAGAGCCAAGAACTCCTCTGATCCAAACCAGTGCTGCCGATGTGGACTGAGCTGAGAGTCCTGGATGGTCTGGAGGAGGGAGAGAGGGATGGAGGGAGAAAATCATGATGACAGAATATAAAAATATAGAATATGGCAATCTAAAACAGGCATAAAAGCAAGGACTAAACCAGGGACTAAACCCGGACTAAGCCAGGATGAAACAAGGATAAAACCAGGATGAAATCAAGACTAAACCAGGATGAAACCAGGACTAAACCAGGACGAAACCAGGACTAAACCAGGATGAAATCAAGACTAAACCAGGATGAAACCAGGACTAAACCAGGATGAAACCAGGACTAAACCAGGATGAAACCAGGACTAAACCAGGATGAAACCAGGACTAAACCAGGATGAAACCAAGACTAAACCAGGATGAAACCAAGACTAAACCAGGATGAAACCAGGACTAAACCAGGATGAAACCAGGACAAAACAAGTATAAAACCAGGACTAAACCAGGATGAAACCAGGACTAAACCAGGATGAAACCAGGACTAAATCAGAATGAAACGAGGACTAAACCAGGACTAAACAAAGACTAAACAAAGACGAAACCAGGACGAAACCAGGACGAAACCAGGACGAAACCAGGACTAAACAAGGACTAAACGGGGACTATATCAGGTCTGAACAATTTTACATTATGCCGATCTTGATTAGCATTTCCACCTTAAAGCATGAGCTGCTCTTCCAGTGCTTTTACATCACAAATATTACTAGTCCCGTTTCCAAATGTAACTTGAATACTGTCTTCATACAACCCTTTAGTTATTTTTTAATATGTTTTATTGCAATATCTAGCCACTTAGTGATGCATTTACTCTTCCATAAGTTTTCTTGTTAAGTTTTTGTTTAACTTTAACGTGCAAAAATGTGCAAATTTATCTGTAAATTTCCCTGGTTACAACTCCTAACAGACCATCTCTGTCCCTGCTCTTTCCCTCTTCTCCCCCTTTTCTCTTGCCTCTTTCCTTCTCTCTCGCCTCTTTCCTTCTCTCCCTCCTCTCTCCCTCTCTCCTCCTCTGCTCCTCCTCTCTCCTCCTTTCCTCCCCCCTCTCATTTTCTCCCCCTGTCTCCTTCTCTCCTCCTCTGCTCCTCACCTGGCTCTTCTTGCTCCTGTAGACCCAGGCCTCAGAGCTGGATGGTCTGGACTCTTCCGCCGACGCCTCCAGGTCTGAGGAGGTTTGGCCCGGGGTGGGGGAGGGCAGAGGAGAGTCCGACTCCCCAATCGACTCCCCCCTGTTCTGTGTGTGAGGCTGCCTCCTCTCCGCCTCATCCACAGCACACAGGGGGCTGCACGAGTTCCCTGTGCCCACAGATGAGCTCCTGCCATGGGGTAGAGCCGGATGTGAGACCCCTGTGGAGCTGGAACAACTCTGGAGGGGTGCGATCGTGATCTGAGAATGAAAACAAAGAGAAGATTTGAACTTCAATTTGAACTTTAAATTAAATGTTTGAACAAAATAAAGCTTAAATCAATACAAGTTCAGAAGAAAGGCTCACAAACTGTGTCAATATTGAATCTGAAGCAGAGTGTCTGAATCAATTCTCAATCATGTTAATGGATCACAATTCATCATTAAAAAAATCTAATGTCTTCCTCCAAAGTCTGAGCTCTGCTCCAAACCATTAGACTCAAGCCAATCACTGATGTTCCAAAACGATTCCATCTTGATTTGATTAAAATTTGATTAATTGCTTGGACTAAAGGAGCAGTAAAATTGGGTCTAAAACAGGACTAAAATCACACCAACAAGAAACAGAATTCTAAACCAGTTCAGAACTGAAACTGAGGACTGAATCTAAAGCAAGAATTAACTCAGAACTAAACCAGGACTAAACTAGGACTACATCAGGACTAAACCTGATCTCGTCAGATTTCAGAAGGTCAGCAGGGTCTGGTCCGTACTTGGATGGGAGACCACTGGGAATACCAGGTGCCACAGGGGACCAGCAGTGGCAAAAACTCTCTTTGTGTCCTAAGGCAAGGACACATTGACAGTGTGAACGTGGTGTGTGTGTGAGTGCTGGTGGTGGTCAGAGGAGCTGATTGTGTCATTGTGTCCTTAGGTGGTAAGATACTGTTGTAGCCACATCTGCCCTGGCGAAGACTGACAGAAGTGAGGCTGCCAATCTGCCCCAGGGCAGCTGTGGCTACAACAGTATTTTACCACCTAAGGACACAATGACAGTTTTTGCGACTGGCGCACCCCTGTGGCACCTGATTTTTCCAGTGGGCTCCTCCAAGTCTCAGGTCTGGTCCCAGGCCTGGCCTTGCTGAGCTTCTGAGATCTGACGGGATCAGGCTTTGACAAGCCGGTATGGCCAGACTACATCAGGACTAAATCAGAATTTGACAAAGACTAAACCAGCAACAAACTAGGGTTAAACCAGGATTAAAGCTGGACTAAAGTATTTCACTCCTTCACTCACCTTATTCTGTGGATAAAGCTCATCCAGCTCCAACCAGAACCTGTTTCTGTCCGGAGTCTCCATGGAGGAAGGGGGGCTGTGGCTGATCTCTGTCCGAGTTTGGTGCTTCGTTTCCGTGTCTGCTCCAGCGGCCTCCACCTGGTCTGGATCTGAGACCAGAGCTGCTCTTTTGGGCTGAGACTGATGAGTGGGAGAGCACTCTACGCTATGGCTTCTTTTCACACTCTCATTGCTGCTTTGTAATGTTGGTGATAGTTTAACCTTCTGTCCCGAGACTCCTGTAATTTCTTCTTGTAATTCTGA
Source organism: Odontamblyopus rebecca (assembly GCA_030686955.1). NCBI lineage: Eukaryota > Metazoa > Chordata > Actinopteri > Gobiiformes > Gobiidae > Odontamblyopus > Odontamblyopus rebecca. The sequence continues at coordinate 7,345,960 of CM060670.1, read as the reverse complement.
GTTTTCTGGTTCATTTGGCTCCTCTTTCAGCTGGTTTTCATCACGTGTTTCATCACTGGGGCTGTAGTCGCTCAGTTCAAACGCAGTGATGCCACAGTCCAGAGAGAAATAGTCCTGACTGCAGCGAATGGTCAGAGCTCCACAGTCGTCCACCTCTGTCAGGTCCTCCAAACGAGTCTGGGACCAGGAATAAGGACAAAGTTATTGACAAGATATTTAAATACAACTGTGAAGATGTTTAATTTTGGCTGTCAATTTTCAAAATTTTTAGTACGGCTGCAATTTACTGTGAAGCGTGTGTAAGTTTCATAGAAGTTCAGGTGAATTTGAAGAGAATATTTGATCCACAAGGGAAATTATTTAGACACAGTAGCTCACACATCACAAAATATTATAAAAACAAAGAGAAAAAATATAAATGGTAATAATAATTTCTAAATAAGTAGCAGAAATAGCAAGATACTAGTGTCAAATAAGGCATAATTATATAAATGTATACGTACAAATTCAAAATAAAATATAGAAATAAAGTAATAAAAATAGATCTTAGTTATATACAAGAGGTATGGATAGATATATTATTGTATAGAGGGAGAGTTTACCTGGCTTTGTTGGTTAAAAGCCTGTAGAATGTCGGTCTGTCTGGTGAAGTTCCCGTTGGAGTCCTGTAGACCCTGAAGAAGTCTCTCCTTTAGAACCAGGACTGAGACTCTGAGCTGGTGCCACAGCAGCTGCACACTCCTGCCATAAAACACAAGACAAAACATAAGGCAATTATTAACATTTATCAAGAAACTATTTGCGAAGTAACAGGAAACGTTAAGGGTTAAGGCCGACCTGATGTCCACAATGATGTTGACGGAGTAGGAGAGCAGCTTCAGGGAGAACTCTGTCTCCAGCAGAGCGTGGATCTGCTCCACATGGTCTGAGATGTCCTCACAGATGTCCTACAACAAAACAGGGTTTATGTTAGACTGAACCAGGACTGAGCCAGGACTGAGCCAGGACTGAGCCAGGACTGAGCCAGGACTGAACCAAAACTCAACCAGAACGTAACCAGAACTAAAACAGGACAAAAGCAGAGTAAACCACTTGACAAAGACTAAACAAAAAGACAAAAGCAGAAGTGAATTTGCACTTGGTGGGTGTGAGTAATGTCCATGTGAAGTTTTATTACAAAAATGTAGAGTTTAATAGAGGATCCCACGGTTTTAGAGCCATGAAAATCATAATAAAGTCCTCAAAATGTCACTTACAAACAGAAAGCGCAAACACATGAATAAAACAATTCAATGCCATAAAATGTACATATATGAAAAGCCATCAGGGGAAAGAAGAAAGGTAAAAAAAAAAAAAAAGATAGTCCATGACTCCACATTAAAGCTAATCACACAGGCTCGAAGAGTGAAAGTGTCTTGCTCAAGGACATGACCAGACTCTGTGTTTGAGCTGCACCATCATCCTGCACGGCACCGCTGTTTCTCCAAACTTTAATAAGAACTAAACAGGAACTAAGGCTTTTCCATAGTTCACAGAGTTTCCAGGGCAGTTCCTCTTTAATTCTCCGGTCTATATTTACCCTTCACCTTCAGAATCACATGATCTTTGGCTGAGACTCAGACCACGGAGACAGAGACGAGGCCCTAACTGTAACTGTAACTGGATTTTAATGTGTGGGGTGTCAAGATTACTGCGATTATTCAGGTCATAGTAGATCGCAAGACCTGGAAAAGTATAATCATGAGAATTTTAGAGATATTTCTCATTCAATCTTCTACTCCAAAACAGAACAATTCATGTAAAGCGTTTTTTTGTTTTTTTTACTCTGTAGTTTTATGTCACCTCAACTTGACTTTATCCTCCAGAAAGAAATAAAATCACAATTTATACTTAAAACTTTGGCTAACTCAGTGGTGTCTATGTACATTTTTCCTAATCCCAATAAAATAATCCATCAACTAATACAAATGTTGGTTGACAGAGACAGACCCAAGTCCGGACTATAACCGGACTGTAACGGGACTATAACAGGACTATAACAAGACTATACCCGGACTATACCCGGACTATAACTGGACTGTACCTGGACTCAAATGTAGGTCGCACACGTCCCTTTCTGGCTGACATACTGACCGCCGGAGCCCAGCCAAACCCACACGCTCTTAGCATGAAATGAATACACCTCTCAGCACCCACCATGACTACAGAGATACACAAATACACACAAGAGGAGACGGGCTTCACCTCAGCGACCCCCGACTGCAGCAAGAAAAAGATTACTGAGGAATATCCCGAGAATCTAACTTACACAAAGTACAATAAAGGTGCTCTAGCTGATTTTTACTGTCTTAAAAACGTGAAAAACAGAACTAGTTCACTGTACACAGTTTGCAGTGGTCCAAAGTTATTCCTCACTTATTCCTCACACCTTATGCATCCAGAGTTTAGAAGCGTATTTCAGAGCTTTCAGAGGCCAGAGCAGATGCCATCATGGTAAAGCTAACAACAACTTAAATCTATCAGAAAATGGCTTAAAAGTAGTGAAATTATCTGTCCATGTGGCAAGATCATTTTATTTGACAAGTTAACTACCTCTAAACTAAAATTAAACTCATTAAATCTCAGAAATAGTAAGTAGATAATAAATCTGAAAACAAGATGAATAACCTGACAGAAGTTTTAAAATCTTGGCCAGATCAGAGAAAATTGCAGTGTGCTAACAAGAGCGCTACTTCCTGATTTGCGTATAATAAAAACTATATAATCAGCTGTGAATATTTTTAAGGATTTATTAATACTGCAATTATCAGTACTGCTCGTGAATGTGATATTTTAGTAGTACTCTTATTAGTAATTTGGATTACCACTTGATTATGTCACAAGGTGGAAGAGATTCTGCACATAAAATCTGCACGATTATTACTAAAACATGTGTGTATGAAACAAAACAGAACTCCAAGAATGAATAAGGTTAAAAAACTTAAAGAAGATCTACTGCACTTGATTAGTTATTTTAAGTCTTGTCTTTTACTCTCTGGCTTTTAAAACCTCTTGAGTTGTGTGGTCCTTCCAATTAAAGATTTCTCAAACATACACAAATCAATGGTGAGGAGAAACACCTATAACATGGTTGAAGGCTGAAAAAGTCGATTTTGTGGAATAGGTTTGCTTTAATAAGTCAATTTAATAGAATATAGGAGCTGTAACATCAGTGTTTGAACATAGATCCCGGTTTGCTCTGCCCTTGTCTTGCTCTTGAGCGCTGGAAGTGTCTCTGTCTCGTTTCCGTTTTGAAGTGTCTTGTCTAACATCTCTGTATCGAGCCCAGTGGGTTTGTGTCTAAAGCTCTGTCCCCGTAGACGTAAAACATAAAAGCAACGCTGCGCTCAAACTGTCAGAGAGTCCCGGGGGGGAAGAGGACGCGTTCAGCTCCTCTGTACGAGTCTGACAATATTATCATCTACGCCCGTCACGCGAGAGGTTGTGGGTTAGACTCCTGATCCCTCTGAGTGAAGTGGCAGAGTGGTTATCCTGTCTCATCCCCTCAGTAATTGATGCTCTACATGTACGTCCATGGGAGAATGCTCAGCAGTTTCCATAGCGACACAAGGCACACATTAGCAAACACAGCCAAAAGAGTTTTAAGAAAGTCTGAAAACAGAAGATGTGATCAGTCCGAGCGTTCACGGTGCTGTTTAGGTGTTTTATTTTCAACAAAAAAGATGAGAAAGACTAAAAGAAAAACTGTTCTGCTTTTGACTAATATTGTTTGAGAGAGACAAATCAGCCCACCTGTTATACTTCTAACCAAATCACTTCTTTATGGTCGGATAGAGTTGAAATAAAGCTCAGATTAAATTCTAACGTGAGCAGAGTGACCAGATTTTCAATATAAAAACTGGAGGATCCCTGGTTTGTGGTGGTTGGTAATAATAAAATAGTGAAACGAGTGCGTAATTAAGGAAAAATGTTACGCACTGCACTAATGTGAGTCAGTATAATCACATTTTCTTGGTGTTTTGGTCATTTTTAAGCAGCTTTTCTGTATTTTACCTAAACAAATGACTATTTAAGCCTCTCTTTTCTGTTGGCACAATGCAAAAATCAAAATCCAGTCAAGGTAAAATGACTTGGATTAAGAAAGTTTTACCATAATTTGAGTAAATTTCACTTGACAAGTAAAATTATCTGCCAGTGGAATGAGATTTTTGTACTTCAAATATGAAAATACATCTTGCTACACTTAAAATAAGAAAAACAACTACTTTTTGCACGTAAAATAAGAAATAAAATCAAATGTTGCTTGAATTAAGACAAAAATACATTGTCAGATAATAAAATACATTGTCAGATAATTTCACGTGTCAAGTTGAATCTGCTCAAATAAAGTAAAATGTTCTTAATTTAAGTCATTTAAACTTACCTAGAGATTGTTTTTTTTTTCTGTGCAGGGAACAGACTGGTCAAAAACAGGGACATCTGGGACATTTCTTGTATAAAACTGGTACAAATCAGTAGTTTTGGATAAATCTGCTGGGACAGGGAACACAGGGCTCAAAATTAATCAGGACTAGACCTGGACTGAACCTGGGCTAAAACTGGACTTAAACAGGACTACAACAGGACTGAACCAGGACTAAAACAGGAATTAATCGGGGCTAGACCAGGACTGAACCAGGGCTAAAACTGGACTTAATCAGGACTACAACAGGACTGAACCAGGACTAAAACAGGAATTAATCGGGGCTAGACCAGGACTGAACCAGGGCTAAAACTGGACTTAAACAGGACTACATCTGGACTGAACCAGGACTAAAACAGGAATTAATCGGGGCTAGACCAGGACTGAACCAGGGCTAAAACTGGACATAAACAGGACTAGACCAGGACTGAACCTGGGCTAAAACTGGACTTAATCAGGACTAGACCAGGTAAATTGGGACGTCTGGTCTCCCTAAACTTGAGTAACAGAGCCTCAGACAGAGCACAGGCCTCAGCATCACCCCCCCAGGGAATGTGGATGCCGTCTGCTGTAAAATATCAATAGCTTAATAAATGTGATATAGACTTTTGGTTTATTTCGTGCGGTTCTTAAATTTGTTCATAATTCTGAGGCTAAATGACTTTGATGGTCGTTAATAATTGATCTAAGTCCAGTCGAGTTTCTTTTTCAGTCTTGTCCATCGCTGAAATTTCTCACACATCTTTGACACTAATTGGCTGAAATCAATGAGTCTCCATCACGCGGCGTTTTCATCATGTTCAGCTTCAGACGGTTTAAAGTGGGAGAGTCCAGAGACCAGACAGAACGCAATATGTACGGTAATAACCTTCAACTGACACAGATCAAAGAGGGAGACAGGAGCGGGACTGAACCAGGACTAAAACTGGACTTAATCAGGACTAGACCAGGACTGAAACAGAGCTAAAACTGGACTTAAACAGGACTAGACCAGGACTGAAACAGAGCTAAAACTGGACTTAAACAGGACTAGACCAGGACTGAACCAGAGCTAAAACTGAACTTCATCAGGACTAGACCAGGACTGAACCAGGGCTAAAACTGGACTTAATCAGGACTAGACCAGGACTGAACCAGGGCTAAAACTGGACTTAATCAGGACTAGACCAGGACTGAACCAGAGCTAAAACAGGACTTAATCAGGACTAGACCAGGACTGAACCAGGGCTAAAACTGGACTTAATCAGGACTAGACCAGGACCGAACCAGGGCTAAAACTGGACTTAATCAGGACTAGACCAGGACTGAACCAGGGCTAAAACTGAACTTAATTAGGACTAGATCAGGACTGAACCAGGGCTAAAACTGGATTTAATCAGGACTACACCAGGACTAAAGCAGAACTGAACAAGGAGTAGACCAGGACTAAAACAGAATGGAACCAGGACTAAACAAAGACTGAACCAGGATTAAAACTGGATTTAATCAGGACTAAATGAGGACTGAACCAGGAGGAGACCAGGAATAAATCAGGACAGAACAAGGACTAAATCAGGATTGAACCAGAACTAAACCAGCGGGAGAGTAGGACTGAACCAGGACTAAACCAGGACTGAACCAGAACTAAACCACGACTGAACCAGGACAGAACTAGGACTGAACCAGGACTAACCCAGGACTGAACTAGGATAAACCAGAATTAGGAATGTCTACAATGGGGTGCAGTGTCATTCTTAAAATTCTGAGAATATTTGAAAAAATAAAAATTATAATTGCTCTATTTCTCATTTCGAAATGTCTTCACATTGGTGTTATTGGTTTCAGGCAATTAAATCCCCATAACAGCAGTTTTTCAGTTGATGACAGATTTTTTATTATTATAAACTATAATAGAAGAATGTGAGGAAGTATATTTATTGCAAATATTAATGCTGGTGTTTATAATGCAATAAAAAAACAAAGTAAAGCACATTTAACAGTCAGTGGACCTAATCTGAGGGATCTTACACATAATGAATCATTTAAATTAAAACATATTGGTACATTTCTGCGTTAGTTCTTATTGTTAGTCTTATTCATAAACCACTTTCTTTCCCAAAGTGATGTTGATGATGTTATTACTTTGTCTGGAATGAGAGTCTGTTATATAACGGTTATTTTCAAGCCAAAAATACATGGAAAAAACAGACATTTTTACTCTGAGCGGGGTCGCCTCTCCACAGATCTGACCTATCTGACCCACCAGAAGAAAAGTTACATAGCTCACCTTTAAAGCCGACCTACTGTGCATGTCTCTGCTCTGTAGCTTAACGTAAACAAACACAGGAAGTACTTTTTGACTTTATAAAAACAAGCTGTCTCTCCAGTGGTCATCAAAGAGCAGTTTATTGAAACAGTCGACACTTGAAAACACTCAGGTGTGTACCTGAACTGGAGGAGGAACAGCGATGTCCAGACTTTTGAAGAAACTTAACATGAGCAGGAAGTGTTTTATCAGGGCGTTGTGGCCAGTTTCAGAAAATAAAATTGGGGAATGAAGTAAGTACGTCATAGTGGGTGTGTACTGGTGTACTGGTGTGTAATGGAGGTTGATCGGCAAATGGTGTCTTGGAAATAAGTGATTAGAAAGTGCTCCAACATGCACCAATCACTCCACATTAGGGACGGGCATTCGATTAAATTTTCTTAATCGATCGTCGGGAAAATTAACAATCGATTTTTGATTAATCATTAACATTTTATATTGAAATTATCATCACTATTATTACTAATCTGCATAAATAAACTCAACTTTACAACATATAAACCATAATCACTACAGAGCCACATCAGTGTGAGATCAGAATGAGTTTAATGCAGCTTTGGCACATTTGTTTATGTCTTACGGAAACGAAACTTAAAACCACATGACTCATTTGCATAAACAGTATGCAAAAAAAGCAGCTCTTTCCTTGCGATGCTTCAGCTTCTGTGGGACTAAAGAACACGACTCAGTGGAATATGAGTGTTCTCCCTGTGACAGAGGATGTGATGAGGCTGGTGAGTCTGTTCTGTGTGTATGTCGCGTTGGAGATGCTGTGTAAACATGCGAAACCAGGAAAAAAACAAAAAAACGATCATACCCGGGACACTGATGTGCAGGTAAACTATATCTGAGGCATATAGTGATCTCCAAGGAGCCAGAGTCGAGACGTGGGACTGTGAGGCTCCAGTGTTTGTGCTGTGAGACGCAGCCTCGACTCCTCACGCTACGTTACGCACAGACACCTACACTCGGTTTGACGATTAAAATGAACGTGATTGATGAAATTCTTAATGATAAATTAACGATTATTCGATTAATCCTGCCCATCCCTAGTGGGTGTGTACTGGTGTGTAATGGACGCTGATCGGCAAATGGTGTCTTGGAAATAAGCGATTGGAAAGTGCTCCAACATGCACGAATCACTCCACATACAACTTCAGCTGTGTAAATGTTCAGAGGAAACAACTATGAGATTATTAAAAGCTCTGGAAAGTCGATTTTGCAGAATAGATGCACTTTAGATGATTAATAAATGATAATAAATAAATTCTCTCTTCAAATTCACTATATTATGGACCAAATAATCTGTTTTGGCATTGATCCTAACAGAAACGTGCCTTTAGTCCTACCTCCTCCTCAGTGTGTTACTCCTGCAGCTACAGCCCACAGGTAAAGTCCATTTTCACCATGGGGTTTGGACGGACTCACTCGGAGTTTGCTCCATGTGCCCCGGTGAGGCTTTGACCCATTTCTGAGCAGGACTTTGGGGGAGGGACACAACAGCCTCAGGGGCGGGGGGGTTATTTTTGGAGCATCTCACGTTCAGAGACAGACAGGAGCAACATGAGGGCAAACAGAAGTGCAGCAGTTTAGAAAGAGTCAAGGTTAAGGTTTAATAACAGAAGCTGTAGACAACAAATGACAAATGACAACAAGCCGGGACTAAACCAGGACTAAACCAGGACTGAACCAGGACTAAACCAGGACTGAACCAGGACTGAACCAGGACTGAACCAGGACTAAACCAGGACTGAACAAGGACTAAACCAGGACTAAACCAGGACTAAACCAGGACTAAACCAGGACTAAACCAGGACTAAACCAGGACTAAACCAGGACTGAACCACGAATAAACCAGGACTGAACCAGGACTAAACCAGGACTAAACCAGGACTGAACAAGGACTAAACCAGGACTGAACCAGGACTAAACCAGGACTGAACCAGGACTAAACCAGGACTAAACCAGGACTGAACAAGGACTAAACCAGGACTAAACCAGGACTAAACCAGGACTGAACCAGGACTAAACCAGGACTAAACCAGGACTGAACAAGGACTAAACCAGGACTAAACCAGGACTGAACCAGGATTAAACAATGACTAAACTAGGACTGAACCAGAACTGAAACAGGACTGGACCAAAACTAAACCAGGTCTTATCCAGGTCACAATGTAAAAGTACATCTTAACTCTATTAACTCTATTCAAAGAGTTATGTATTCCAATATGTTTAGATTTAAGTCTATTTTAACAGTCATTTGACTTGACTTTTGAAATCATATTTCTATCCTTGAACTGTGCATTGCAAGACTGGAATTATCACACTGTGAGACAAATAGTTTCTCTTGCCTGTTTTATAGAAGCAGCTGCAAAACAAAATTAGGTCTGAACAGTGTTGGAAAAAAATATTTAACGACAATTTGAAAGTTTTTGAAAATTGACTTGAAAATGTTTAACTTCCTTAATTTTAGAGAGTTAAACTAATAGAAGAATCCCATGCATTTCAGAACATGTTTATTGAGGTAGAATAAGATAAGATAAGAATAATATTTCTGGAGCTGGAGAATAAGTAGCTCGCTGCCGAACCCCTCCCCAGAAGTGATCAAGACATGGATGTAGAAAAGGTGGTTGAACTAATGTATTCAGTGCTGGGCCTTTGAGTTGATCTGTGTTTTTTCACTTTATTTCTTAGTATACGCCCAGGAGGTTTAAGTAAATCTGAGGCATATCTGTTTAAGATCATTCTTGTCTCAGGGAAAAGGCAATTACAAAATGCAGGATTAAAAAGGAGGCAACTACAATGGGACTTTTGATGCAAATTATCACACAAATCTGGGCAATGGAAATCGTGACTTTCAGTCTTCGCCACGACAAAAGAGAGAAAAATAATATTGGAAAAGATGGGACTCTGTGCACGATCCATGGACAATGAATCTTGACATGTGATCTGTTTATTGTACATGTGACCTTGTTTGGTTTGCATATTTACTTAGTTACTCTTTTGTATGCCCTAAAACTTTCTTAAAAATAAAGTTACAAAAAAAAGAATACGTAATAGAAAGTAGTTTTAGTGGCAGTAGAAGAAAACGATAAATGGGTTTCCTCCACTGTCTCCACCTGTTGTTTATGTTTTCCTGCACCTTAAACAGACTTTTATCATTTTGACCTCTGAACTTTGACCCCGATTGTGACCTGAACACTTCTAGACAATATAAAGGACGAATTATTCCCTTCACAAACAAATCTAAACATATATCTATCTTTTTGTTGTGAGAAGACTGTTTACATGAGGCAATTCTGTAATGATCTGGTGACAGAGAGACAACCAGCTGCTTTAGCAACAGCTGTGGATAAGACACGTGTTACAGAGACTGACTAGTCCAGGAAAAATATTGAACTGCAGCTGTCAAGAGACTCACGTGCACAAATTACACTTGTATATTAAGGAAAAACACTGAATAAACGACGCTAGTCTAATCCAAGAATCCCATATATTTCAGAGGTCTAAACTACAGGAAGGGCATCTGACACACAGGGACATTTCAGAACATGTTTGTACAGGCCTAAGTTAGCATCTTTTTCATCGTGGCGACGCAGAGTTGAGAACATTATATTAACTAAGGTGCGTTCACACTTATCACCACATCAAAATTGGGGCTAAACCTGCAACTAAATCTGAACTAGACCAGGACTAAACCAAGTCCTTGTCTCCACTACCTCTTGCCACCTTACTTCCTTGTTCCCTAACCTTCTAGCCTCCTTGTCTCCTTGCATCCTTGTCTCCTCTCCTCGGTCCCTCCCTGTTTTGGTCCATTCTCAGGATTCCTGTGTCACAGCTGAGGCGAGATCAGAGACAGAAATAAACCAACAGCTGCAACTCTGGGTGCTGCAGTTTGTCTGGTGTCCACTGGAGGGCGCCACACACCAGCCTGAGTGTAAGGCCACATTTGTGCTGTAATGTTCACATGGATCCAGCAGATGGCACCGCTGGCCTTTGTGCAGGTTTCTACAGAACCATCAGACTTATAAAATATATTTAAATAGAAATGCATGAGCACCCTGAGCTGCAGGGAGGATGTGTTATTACTGGTTAAAGGGAGGATGTGTTATTACAGGTTCAGGGAGGATGTGTTATTACTGGTTCAGGGAGGATGTGTTATTATCGGTTCAGGGAGGATGTGTTATTACAGGTTCAGGGAGGATGTGTTATTACTGGTTCAGGGAGGATGTGTTATTACTCATTCAGGGTCCACAGCAATTGTAAACTGTACAAAAGAGTTTACGTGGAATATGTTTCACCTATTTACAGTAAAACGGCATTCTCAGACCCAAACCAAAGACATTTTTTGGGCTAATCAGGATATGCTAATAGGTGCAAGATGATTCATTAGGGCTATGAAAGATCGGATATAAACATGTAAATATGAGGCCAAACTTGCCAAATCTGATCTAGTCAGATATTAGGGCTAAGCAGAGCCGGGCCTGGTTAGGACTTCAGGTGGCATTCAGGTACCGCAGTGGGGCGTCAGTGGCAAAAGAAAAACATTGTCTTTAGGCACATCAAGTCCATTGCTTAGTATAAGTGGTGTGTGAGTCTGCGGACGGAGGGGCCGATAGCACAGAATGGCAGCCTCTCATCCATCAATCTGCACCAGGGCAGCTGTGTCTACAGTACAAATAGTATCTTACACCCATCAAGTGTGGAGTGAAAGAATAATGCACAAAAGTGACTTTGAGTATCTGGAAAAACTATATAAATATATGACTATTATTATTATTAAAATATGACTATAGTGACAGTTCACACCATGAGGTAGTTAAATTTACTTAACTAATAACAGATACTCCTTACTGTAAACAACTAGAGAGTGTTAATTTCTCCTTATCTTTATCTGCAGCAGGTGGGGTGTATGTTAAAATGTACAGTAGGGCCCGACTGATATATCGGTTGGCCGATATTATCGGCTGATATGGGCTCTTGGAAACATATCGGCTATCCGCCAAAATCTTGTTTACAGCCACAGCCATAGATCCATGTGCGCACATATACGGTCTATTTGTGCGCAACACTGAGATTCTCTTCTTTTTCCAGACGCTCAGTGTGAGTCTGGATTAAAGGACAGTTGTTAGTGCAGACTTGTGATCTGAGAGGGGCCTGTGTGAGGCTGAGTGTTGAAATGTGTCGGTTTTGAAGCTCGTTTTGGTTCTTCCTCATTGGTTAGCGATTAGCTGCTGTAGCTCGCACACATAAACAGGCCGTTTTCTCTTCTATTAGCGACTGTAAAGTGACTATAGTGGCCGTATATATGTTACTGGACACGCACTGATATGTAAATGAGCTGTGAAGAGAAGTGTCTATTATCTGCATTTAGCAGATCATTAATTACCGCTGCGCACACGCATCTATAATCAGCAATTATATCGGCTATCGGCAGTGCCAACTCTCATTGCATCAGTATCATATCGACCGCAAAAAAATCCATATCGGTCAGGCCCTAGTGTACAGTACACTTTGTTTAGCTCTGTACTTTAGCTGCAGCAGGTGGGGTGTATGTTAAAGTGTACAGTACACTTTGTTTTGCTCTGTACTTTAGCTGCAGCAGGTGGGGTGTATGTTAAAGTGTACAGTACACTTTGTTTAGCTCTGTACTTTAGCTGCAGCAGGTGGGGTGTATGTTAAAGTGTACAGTACACTTTGTTTAGCTCTGTACTTTAGCTGCAGCAGGTGGGGTGTATGTTAAAGTGTACAGTACACTTTGTTTAGCTCTTTACCTTCAGCTGCAGCAGGTGAGCGTCCACATGTCTCCCCTCTCTGTCCTGGGACACAGAGTGAGAGAGCTGAGTGACCCTCTCTCCTGAAGCTCGGAGCCACTTCTCGATCTCAGGTAAATGCAGAACCACCTTCCAGTCTGCTCCGGTGTGCAGAGGAGGAGGCTTCGGACACCTGCACAGGGGAGAGCAGCTTTAACTCACATCTGAATCACACATGTTTCAGTGCTCTGGTCATATCAGGCTGTAAGCTGCAGACTTGATCAAGTTAAAGCCGAGCATCTTTTTATTTTAATATGTCAATCAAAGAGATGCATGTTAAAACATGTCTTCAAATGTATTAGTTGACAAATGTGAAATGACAGAAGTGTAAGAAATATTGTTTTAAACCCTCATTTGGTACAACAGAAGTCAATTTCACAAAAGCTGTCATTGTAATAGCATATTGTGCAAGCAGGAGAAGGCTTCAGGTCAAGATAAAGGTCAGATCTGTGGAAAGGAACACCCACTCACAGTTAGAATGCAGGTTTTTTATTGTTCTTTTGAAAAATCTCCATCTAACATCTAATTTACAACTGAGTAATAATTCAAGGCACTTTTTATGTTTTAGTCCTATTACCTTTTGGAATCGCGCCCAGTGGTGGTGCCTCTGCTGGCTCCCTGTCGCACTGAGGAACCCCGGTCCAAATCCTGGTCCTGGTTTAGATCCTGGTCCAGACCCGGGTCCATCTCGTCACAGGGGTCACAGGGGGTCGCAGAGGTTGCCATGGGCGACGGGAGTTCAGGGGTCAGCGGAGACAAAGTTACCGCACTCATCTCGACAAATACTGGAGGAGAACCGCAACTGTAAAGAAAGAGAAGAGGAGAGGGTCAGAGGAGCAGAAGATAGAGAAGAGAGGGTCAGAGGAGCAGAGGATGAAGAGGAGAGGGACAGAGGAACAAAGGATGAAGAGGAGAGGGTCAGAGGAGCAGAGGATAAAGAAGAGAGGGTCAGAGGAGCAGAGGATACAGAGGAGGTCAGAGAAGCAGAGGAGAGGGTCAGAGAAGCAATGAGAGGGTCAGAGAAGCAGAGGAGAGGGTCAGAGAAGCAATGAGAGGGTCAGAGAAGCAATGAGAGGGTCAGAGAAGCAGAGGAGAGGGTCAGAGAAGCAGAGGAGAGGGTCAGAGCAGCAGAGGATGAAGAGGAGAGGGTCAGAGGAACAAAGGATGCAGAGAAGCAGAGGAGAGGGTCAGAGAAGCAAAAGAGAGGGTCAGAGAAGCAGAGGAGAAGGTCAGAGAAGCAAAAGAGAGGGTCAGAGAAGCAGAGGAGAAGGTCACTCAGAGGAGCATAGGAGAGGGTCAGAGGAGCAAAGGATGCAGAAGAGAAGGTCAGAGGAGCAGAGGATGCAGACGAGAGGGTCAGAAGAGCAGAGAAGAGGGTCAGAGGAAGAGAGGAGAGGGTCAGAGGAAGAGAGGCTACAGAAGAGAGGGTCAGAGGAAGAGAGGATGCAGAAGAGAGGGTCAGAAGAGTTAAGGATGCAGAGGAGAGAATCAGAGGAGCAGAGAATTTTCGTTGTTTCCTAAAGCCTGTTGTTTTGATATCAGGATTCCCGGAGCAGTTTAGTTTGTTGCAACAGTCTGTTTGATTTCAGGCGTCCCTCTGATCGGGGCTTTCACAGAAAACAAGCTTTACTCTCACTCTTTCATGTGCCGCTCTTTACTCTTTCCTCTTCTCTCTTCCTCTCTCTTTCTCCCTCTCTCTTCAGACCTCTCCTCTCCCTCTCCTCCCCACAAACCCATTCCTTCAGCCATTAGGCTCCTAAATGCAGAGGTTTAGGTAACGTTTTTCTTTACCTGAAATTTGTCTTTTAATAATGTTGGTTCTATTTTTATCTGACCTCTTGCACTAGCACTTTGTTCCTTTTGCACCTTATCTTATGCCCATTTTTGCATCTGCTCAAATGTCCACATGAGCTTGTGTCTGTTGATGTTGTGTGTGCCTATTATGCTGCTAAAGGTGATGTGATAAATAAAGTTTTCTGAATCTGAATTCTTTCTGTTGTATTATTCTCTCCCCCTCTCATTCTCTCTGTCTCTTCCTCATCCCCATCTATCTTTCTCTCTCTCTTTCCCTCTTTTCTCCCTGTTGTATTATTCCCACTCTCTCTGTTTCTCTCAGCAGAGTCTGTCACAGCCTGGTACTGCACATGTGGTGAGTCTGTACTGGCCTCAAGTTTTTATATAAAAATCATAAAAGAGAAAATGTGTGAAATAACTGAAGTTACAAGTGCAGGTGACAAAATATTTAACGGTGGAGTTAAGATGTGTATAAGGATATTTAACTGTGTGGAGTCATGGGGGGGGGGGGGCGCAAATATAGCATTAAAAACAATAAAAGGTCACATGATGTAAAAATATTATGTGTTATGTGCAATTAATACCCCATAGAAGTAAAATAGCCCCTCTTTAATCCTTACATTAACTTTACTTTAGAGGTCAGTGCTACTTCCTGTATTTTTGTACTTTTCTTTTCAACTTTTTCCCACACATATGCTCATCATCATATCATATAATCATCAATCATATGTTTCCTCCTTATATACATTAGTTTTTTGAGCAGAGAGAGTCATTATAACCTTAGGAAAAAGGAAAATAACAATGAAGAAAAAAAAGTGATTGTATTTTTCTTAGAGGGGTTAGTGTATGGAACAATCTGAGTGATGATTTTAAAAAGTCTAACAGTGTAGAAGCCTTTAAAAAAAAGTGTTAAGTTTTATTAGTTTTAATTTATATTTTGTCTCAAACTTGCTGTTCATACACTGCTTTTCTTTCTTGGAATTCTGTCATTGTTTATTAAGGTTCAGGCGTTCTAAGTACTTTTACTTCAGCCTAAACCCTTCAGTCATGATCCATGGGGTTGTAGTCTTTGTTTTTGTTTTGTTTTCTTTTGTAGTGTTGCAAAATGACCAAATAAACTACTACTATTATAAACAGTTAAACAAACTGATGTAAATAAAAGTTAAACTGTGATAAATATTTACCACAGATGCAAATATGAAAACTTGTCTTATGCATTTTAAACCTGAAGCTAAATAAAATCAAATTTACGGAGTGATTTCCTGGATCCGCCTTGGGTTTCCATTGTGTTTATCCTTGGATCCTGTCCTAGTATAATTTGATAACCATGATGGATTGCATCTCTGTTTTCTCTGTGATAAATACAGCTCTTTAGTCAGTGACTTCCTGCACAGCTCAGAGTTTAGTGTGTGGTCGGGCAGCAGTGACTCAGGCTTTATCGATCTGGAGTAGAATGATGTCAGTGGAGCAGATAGAGTGTGTATTAGCACGTTAGCTCGCTTTAATTCACACGGGGGTAACACAGGACACACTACAGATCGGAGAGATCGGAGATTTTTTCATGGAATCCAGAGAAAATAAGAAATGCTGATTTTTTTAAATATTAAACCTTAAAGAGAGAGAAAGTCATGTTTTCAGCAGTTATAAAAAGCTTTGTGAGTATTTTTTAGGCAGCAAATTGACCAAAACAAAATATCGGCCTGATAGTCAGTCCAAATATTGGCCGGACATAGGGCTGGGCGATATGGACCAAAAAATATATCTCGATATATTTTGCTGTATCTCAATATACGATATATATCTCGATATCTTTACAGGAAAATACCCCACCCCCCACCACCTCACCACCCCCACCAACTACTGCAAAAACAAAACAAAAAAACAAACAAATTTTATCTGATTAATATTCATTTAGTACTGCACTTAAACACTCTGCACCCCTTTTTGGACCCTCACCCACAGTTTAAGAACCTCTTCTTTAAGAGAACTTCCACTGGCACTTTACACAAAACTGCTTCAAAGTGAATAAAGTGCAGGATTTTTAAACCTGTATTTTCAAATTCCAAACTGGAGTTACATTCTCTTGTTTTAAAGTGGCATTTAGTCTCTGCACGTTTACCAAATCAAACGCACATTGTGACAAACAGATTTATTTGGCATTTGGCACAGGCTGCAGAGAGAAGCCCCGCACGCTCCCGCACGCTCCCGCACGCTCCCGCACGCTCCCGCACGCTCCCGCACGCTCCCGCACGCTCCCGCACGCTCCCGCACGCTCCCGCACGCTCCCGCACGCTCCCGCACGCCGGGATGAGTTTACTGGCGACAGCAGCGGCCTTAATGAAAAATGACCGCACTCAGTATTCAGACCTCGAGTCCATGACAAGACCGAGTGCAAATGCGCATGAGTCCGAGACAAGACCATGACAAAGTTTTCGCTTTGGCGGAGAAGGAAGTCCAGTGGCACGGGGGTGTCTAAGGGGTGGGACAAGTGTGGGTCCTGCTGCGGGGCTCCTCATTTAAGGGGGCGTGGGTGTGTTTTGAAGCGGAGTTTGTTCGTATGAGTGATATCGGCCACACGCGGAGCTCGTGCGCAGTCGGAGGTGTCATGTGGTTGCGCTTGCGCTGGCCAGGTGCATTTAGAAAGTTTAACTCGTCACGTTACGTCTGTGCACAGCTCCTTATTGTGCTGCAGAAGCACTCGCACTGATGCGCCTGTTTTGTTTTCCACGTTCGCACACCGAAATATTTACTCAAAATGCAAGAGCCCTGGTCCTACTCTTGGTTTAGTCCGCGACCGAGCCCCGGGCTCTGCAGCTGCGTTTAGTCCAGGTTTAGTCCTAGTCCTGGTTTAGTCCGCGGCTAGCCCCAGGCTCTGCGGAGGAGCTCGGGGGACAAAAGTGAGGAGGCGGAGGCGAGTGCGGCACAGAGAAGGCAAGACAAATGAAGCGGTGAAACCAGAAGTAAACATAAGCATTATAGCGATATATCGATATGTCAGAATTCATATCGAGCTTCAAAAATATCTCGATATATTTTAAATATCGATATATCACTCACCCCTAGTCGGACATATCTGCCAATCGATATATATCGGATTAACTTAAGGTTAAATCTGTCAGTGTCACATTTTAATTATATTCGCAACCATTGCTCCAATTGATAAAAATGTGTTTTAAAAATGTGTCTTAAAAAAGGCAAAAAATAGAACTAGTTCATTTCAAACTCCAAAGTTGTTTCTCACTGTTTATATCTGTATATCAGTATATCTGGGACAAAAGAAATATAACTGTTTACTCTTTCACTCTTAAGATAGATAATTGCTTTAAGTGATCATGGTTTTAACTAGGGCCCTGTCGATATATCAATTGGCCGATATGTATAATCTCGGCCATCGGCCAAAATCTTGCCAATATGGGCTGATATTCCACATGGACATGATTTACCTTGTTATCAAGCTTAGACTCTATATTCTGCCCATTTAATCCAATTTACAGACAGATAAATGTCCTGATATGTGGCTCTGCATCAGGATTTATCTGCAGTCATTTGTCTGTGTCCATCCCGCCCCTGAATGTATCGCCATGTGCACTTGTTTACAGTCACAGACGTAGATCCATGTGCACAACACTGAGTTTCTATTCTTTTTCCGGGCGCTCAGTGTGAGTCTGGATTAAAGGACAGTTGTTAGTGCAGACTTGTGATCTGAGAGGAGCCTGTGTGAGGCTGAGTGTTGAAATGTGTCGGTTTTGAAGCTCGTTTTGGTTCTTTCTCATTGGTTAGCGATTAGCTGCTGTAGCTCGCACACATAAACAGGCTGTTCGCTCTTCTATTAGCAACTGTAAAGTGACTATAGTGGCCGTATACATGTTACTGGACATGCACTGATATGGAAATGGGCTGTGAATAATCGTCATTTAGCAGATCATTAATTACACATGCATTTACCGCTAAAAGCTTTCTTTACTGGCTAGAATATCATACAAAAATGCCATCAGGCCAACTGACTGTCTTTAAATACGATGTAAAGAGGCAGAACAATAAATGTCACCTAAATAAACCCAACTGAAAATCCAATAGAGCCAAACCTAAGTTTTATAAACAAATGAAGATTTACAGTGAATTTTTACGTCATAAATATAACTGAGATTATATCAGCAGCTCCAACTCCCATTTTATCGGTAACACATCGGCCACAACAAAATCCATATCAGTCGGGCCCTAGTTTTAACTATGACCAAAATAAAAAATGATGATGTAAATAAAAAATGCTAAAATAAAAAATAAATAAAAAATAAAGCCGCAAGCGGCATCGAACGGCCCTTGTGAGGCGCGCTTTGCACTCGGCCGACCAGGCGCTCCCCCGGGTGGCGCTGATGAGCCTCTTGTCTCTGTGTGTTTGTGGCTTTGGGCTGAACTTGTCACTAAACACAAAGTCCACACACACTGGAGATGCTGATTTGCCAACATTGATTAACATGGGCACTTTGGGAAATCGCCATGGCAACACCGTGCAAAATACAACTTTGTCCCCTCAGACTTTTTGTTTGGACTGACCTGAAGAATCACTGTGCCAAATTTCACATTCTTGAATGAAACTAATAAGACGCTATATCACTTTGAAAAGTAAGAAATTGTTGAAATTTTCCCATAAGGATAACATGGAGGTTTTGGCGCATCGCCATGGCAACCCAGTGAAATATACAATATGGTTGTCATTGACTTTTTTGATCGGGATGACATGAAGAGTCATTGAGCCAAATATGAGAATATTCTGTGAAAGTAAAATATTTGTCATGAATGGGAATTTATCTGATATTTCCCATTAGGATAACATTGGAGCTTTTGGGCATCACCATGGCAACACGGTTAAAAATACGATATAGTTTACATTGGCTTTTTTGATTGAGATGACCTAAAGTAATTTTGGGGCAAATTTGGTACATTTTAGAAAAACTAAAATTTTGACCATCCATGCAAAATTTTATTGTGTCCTGCAGGGGGCGCTATCACACCATTTTTGCTCGTGTCACAATTAGTCGGCTTTGGCACAAAAGTTTTACAAGTGATTAAAATTTGAGTTGAATCGGACTTTGTATGGCCGAACGGGAGCAAATTTTGACATTTGAAAATTGCAAAAAATCGATACAAATTTTGCAGGTTCGCCGCACGTAAACCGTGACAGTTATTTTAACAATTCAGCTATCGTTTGATGCCCGACTTCTCTAGTTGATGTACGCCAATTTTCCCCCCTGTGGGTGAAGCGCCTTCAGAGGAGTTCGTTCAAATGCGACGTGAGCGAAAATGCTGACTCCGCAACTTTTTTATTTCAATCCAAGATGGCTGCCTTCTGGTTTGTCAGGGGGCGTGGCCATAATAATATTTTTTTTCTGTCTTGACATGAGGAATGTCTGTACCGAATTTCGTGACTGTACGACAAACTTTACATCGGGACGTCTCCCATAGGCGCAATGTATTTTGACTTTTGCAGGTGGCGCTGTCGCGCCACTTTTTTATGCCCATACATGCCATATATATTTTATCAAATTTTTCGCCACTTCTGAATTTTGGGCAAAATTTGGTGAGTTTTTGAGCGTGTTCAGGGGGTCAAATTAGAGCTCAAAGAGCAGAAGAAAAAAGAACAACAAAAAAAAAAATAAATAAAAATAATAATAATTTTAGCAAAAACAATATATCCTTTTACATAGGAAAGACATATTATACATTTTTTGAAAGCTCTCGAGCTTCCCCACGTCACCGTGGGGTCATTGGTGAATGACGGGCGCTTACGCGCCCGTCATTCACCATCTCGTCGGGGTCCGCCATTGACCCCCCATTGATTTCCATTCATTTTAGCAGCTATAAATATGGCCCATGCCTTCGGCATGGGGGCTTAGATACAGCTTGATGTCAGGAGTGTGTTTTGGGAACAGAAGGCGCTTCGCGCTACTTTTGTCAACATTGAGTGAATGGGCTTCGCCCATTCACTCAATGTTGACGATGACTTGTTAGCAAGAACAAATATGCATGTCCCATGCCTTCGGCATGGGTTGCTAGGATACTGCTGTTCACGGTGAGAGCGAGGTAGTGACGAAGTTCAGCGCTTCGCGCTGAACCGTAAGACAGTTAGCAACGATGATGCCTGGGCTTCGCCCAGGCATCATCGTTCTTGAAGCAATAGGCCCTACGCCCTGTAGGCTCGGGCCTAATAATAAATAATTATTTGATGTTTTAATGTAAATAATTCCTGCTTGGACGTGTGTTTTCAGGCTGTTTTCCATCGTGGACAGTGAACACAGCAGTGAGAGATGCTGAAGAGGCCTGTGTTAAATGGGTCATTACTAACACACACAGAACACATGGGACTGACACGTGAAAGTACTACACACATGCAGTACAAGTACACGGGATACACAAAGTACTGCACTGTGCTGTCAAGACGCACGCCTCAGTGAACCAGGACAGGACGCTCAGAGGGACAGAGACACAGGGGCATTTCAGAACATGTTAGTAGAGGTCGAAACTACAGGGTTAGCAGCTTCTACACAGAACAACACCCCATGTTTATGTAGATGTAATTTGTCTAATAATTGTAATTTTTTTTTTTCAAATAGATGACTAAGAATTGAAATCGTGACAGTAGAGTGGTGCGTCCCTCTCTCAGACTGAACAGAACCAGTATTCTGTCTCATTCTCTGGTATTTTCATCAGAAATCAGATTATAAAATTATTTCAATGCACAAATGTTTCCCTGGATCATTTCTCAGAGTGACAGCGGTCGACTGTCCTGTTGTATTTCTCCAAACACACACCGGTCTGTGGGTCTGTGGGTCTGTGGGTGTGTAACACTTCCTGTGTGAGAGGATGAGGTCATAGACGAGAGCGTCAGAATGAGCTCAGAGCCGAGTCAAACATGAACCAGCTTCATGGACAGAGAGGAGAGGGAGGAAGAGAGAGAGAAGGGAGAGAGGAGAGAGGTGTGGTCTGATTCAAGCTGCACTGATCCTGTACAGATATTAGGCCTTATGATTCAGAATGCGATCACTGGAACAATATATTTTTGGACTCAGGGGCACAGTAACAGGTGGAAAACGTAAAACATTTTGCCAGATGTCCATATCGTTTAGACGGCAACAGTGTTTTGGGTGGTTAAAAACGCAAAAATCTGAAAACACCCTCCAGAGTGGAAATGTTGAAAACGCTCCACCCTGTCATCACCGTGTAAACGGTTGAAAACAGAATACAGCGTTTTCGTAGGCCGTGGCAGAGATTATGTCATGAGCACAAGTCAGTTCAACATCCAGAGTGCTGGAGAAGAGGAAATAGAGAAGCAGAAGGGTTATAAGCATCATGCACTGGGCGTACAAACTTCATCGGTAACCTGCAAGTTTTGCGTCTCTGTGCAGCAGAAATCCTCAAAACGCTCGTGTAAATATGGAATAAGAGTGAGAATGAAAACGCACTTTTGCGTTTTTATTTCAGACCGTTTCCATGTAAACGTAGCCTTAGTTTATGTGGTTGTAATACAAAAGCATTTGAGCTGTAGAGGGCTGCATAATAATAAACAAAAAACATGTCCTTGGTGTTAAATGGGTGAAAATAATTCTCATAATTTGGTCTGTGCATCATCAAGAATCTGATCAGAGAAAAAACAAACTTTAAGGTTCAGAAAAATTATACTTTTTTACAGATGCATTCGCAATCCTCAATTCTTTAAAGCAACAATGTGTAACTTTGTGTAGGTGGCATAATTCTATGGAAATGGAAAGTTAAAACCATATTTCGGAACATTCTCCATGGAGATAGATGAGATTAATGCCATACTGTGAAATATTATAGCCAAATGTACACTATTTCGATCAAATGTCTATTTCTCCTGCCTTTCCTCCTGATACAGAGGATTTCACATCACAAACTGCATCCCTGGGATTCTCTTACAGTAAATCTGACACATTACACACATTACATAACCTGTGTGTCCGTCTTTAGATTTCAATGAAAGAGAAGCCAGAGCCACAGGCAAACATCTGCTCTGCGGTTACATCATGAGACACACGACTACTCCAGGTTTTATCTGTGGAAACCGTATAATCTGAGAATATGACTCTAATCTGAGGAGATCTGCACACACACGTGATCTGAGTCATGGTTTAAGGTCAGTCCTGAGGTCACTCTATGAAACAGCAGTTTTACAGCTCTGGAGAGAGGCTAAATTACAATATCAAGTTTGTCCTTAATTAAAACTGTTAAAATGAGCAATGAGCAAAGAATATAGCCTAAATCTGCAGGGTTTGCGTGTTAAACATGAAAGAATAAAACAAAATACAACTCCAGGTGTGTTTATGATGAGAAAACATTAAAACATAGATCAGAAAATAGAGTAACATGGGCCCTTGAAGATATTGTCCGGATATTGTTATCAAAATAATGCAAAAACTAAAATTAGATACTGTTTTTGTCAATGTCGCTCAGCCCTAGACATCATCACCATATAACACGTACTCAAACAAGACTAAACCGATCTGGGACATGTGATGAAATTAAACCTGCAGATGAGGACGAAACCAGTTCTAAACCAGGACTAAACCAGGACTAAACCAGGACTAAACCAGGACTAAACCAGGACTAAACACTGGGGCTTCAGATGTAAAGGTTGGGGCATATAAACAGCCCCTCTCTCTCACAGCAGGAGGAGCTCACTGGGGTTTGTGTATGAATAATGTACTGAAAAAGAGAGGGAGGGAGAGGTAAGGAAGGAGAGAAGGAGAGAGAGAAAGGAGAGAAGGGAGAGGAGAGAAAAAGAGAGAAGGGAGAGAGGGGTGTTCAGACTCCTGTTTCCACTCGTTAATCTCAGCTCCAATGCTCTGTGGTTAAAGAGAGGAGGAAGATATATGAGGAGGGAAGGAGAGACAGAAAGAGGAGGAGAGAGAGAGGGAAGGAGAGGAGACAGGGGGAGAGAGGGAAAGAGAGTGAACTGTAGTTGTAGACATAAGAGGGAAAGGAGTGAGGAAAGAGAGACAAAAGAAAAAGAGAGGACAGGAAGAGGGGTAGGGAATAGAGAGGAAGAGAAGTGAAGGAGGAGAAAGAAAGAAGAGAGAGCAAAGAAAAGAGAGAAAGAGGGGAGATGACTGCATTAAGAGGAAAATCTATAGGCTACTGTGCTAAACAAGATCATATTTAAAAATGAAATTCAATGCAACGCACAGCCAGAAATAGAAACATTCAATGCTAAAAACATCTGCCCTCTCTGACCCTCTCCTCTGCATCATCTGCCCCTCTCTTCTGCATCATCTGACCCTCTCCTCTGCATCATCTGCCCCTCTCTTCTGCATCATCTGACCCTCTCCTCTGCATCATCTGCCCATCTCTTCTGCATCCTCTGCCCCTCTCTTCTGCATCATCTGCCCATCTCTTCTGCATCCTCTGCCCCTCTCTTCTGCATCATCTGCCCCTCTCTTCTGCATCATCTGCCCCTCTCTTCCGCATCATCTGCCCCTCTCTTCTGCATCATCTGCCCATCTCTTCTGCATCATCTGACCCTCTCTTCTGCATCATCTGCCCATCTCTTCTGCATCATCTGCCCCTCTCTTCTGCATCATCTGCCTCTCTCTTCTGCATCTTCTGCCTCTCTCTTCTGCATCTTCTGCCTCTCTCTTCTGCATCATCTGCCCCCTCTCTTCTGCATCATCTGCCCCTCTCTTCCGCATCATCTGCCCCTCTCTTCTGCATCATCTGCCCCTCTCTTCTGCATCATCTGCCTCTCTCTTCTGCATCATCTGCCTCTCTCTTCTGCATCATCTGCCTCTCTCCTCTGCATCATCTGCCCATCTCTTCTGCATCCTCTGCCCCTCTCTTCTGCCTGCCTCTTCTGCATCATCTGCCCCTCTCTTCTGCATCATCTGCCCCTCTCTTCCGCATCATGTGCCCCTCTCTTCTGCATCTTCTGCCTCTCTCTTCTGCATCATCTGCCCCTCTCTTCTGCATCATCTGCCTCTCTCTTCTGCATCTTCTGCCTCTCTCTTCCACATCATCTGCCCCTCTCTTCTGCATCATCTGCGTCTCTCTTCTGCATCATCTGCGTCTCTCTTCTGCATCATCTGCCCCTCTCTTCTGCATCATCTGCCCCTCTCTTCTGTATTCTCTTCTGCATCCTGTATTTCTGGGGCTGTCAGGTCCTCTGTAGAGTTATGACAGGTGAGATTAACAGATTAGATTATGGATTATATGAGTCCAGTCTGAGGCAAAGGGACAAGGCCACATTACACATGAGGAGACAACATGTAAGGCTGAAATCACAGTTTGAGTGATTAACAAATCTATAAAAACTGCAATTATTATAGACCTCTGTGTGTCAGATGCCCTCCCTGTGTTTCCATAGGGTCTTACGCTGTGTAAAAGATGCTATCCCTGTAGTTTAAACCTTTATAAACTTGTTCTGTAATAGGATTCTTGAATGAATTTAAGTTCATATTTCATTTACAAACCCATGAAAACCTGGATCTCCCCAGTGTCTTAGATTATTCATGGTGTCAGAGAGAGTCAGTTCAATAACACTCCAGAGATAATGCTCTCATTTGGATTCACTGTCCTCTTCCTGAGTCCTGACACTGGAACAGACAGAGCAGAGGTCTGATCACAGGAGGTGACCACACGAACACAGGAGTGGCCATGGAAAAAGGAAAACTGAGGATGGACATTAGTGATGAGACAAGATCTCACGAGATAAAATTAACACAGAAACAAAACCACAGCAATCCACGGACACAGACAGAACGCAGGACCAAACCAGAGGTAATCCAAGACCAAAACAGAGACTAAACCAAGCAGTACTAAACCAGAACCATGGGGAGAGAAAAACAGGACTATACCAGGACTATACCCAGTCTAAACCAAGAATATACCCATTCTAAACCAAGACTATACCAGGTCTAAACCAGGACTATACCAGATCTAAACCAGGACTATACCTGGTCTAAACCAGGACTATACCTTATCTAAACCAGGACCATACCAGGAGTAAACCAGGACTAACCCAGGACTAACCCAGTACCAGGATCAGTGGTGTGGAGGACAGGTCATGTGACATGGATCTTATCAGAGCAGATCCAGTTCTCATCGATCCTCTGTGAGACTGAAACAGGAGGAGACTTGGGACCTACAAAGAACAGGGTCTCGACCTGGACTAAATCAGGACTAAGTCTGAACCTAGACTACATCAGTACTCAAGAGAGTCTAAATCAAGTCCAAACTAAAACATGTCATAGAATTAAACCACATACGGACGGGTCTACAGGTAGAAACCAGGGCCCAGGGAACACTGGATTTTATGGACATTTATGTGCTGCCAATTACTGGGTAAAAAGGTCCTAAAAAGGCAAAGTTAATCATAAATCAATAATAGTGAATTGACTATTAAAATAACTTTATTTAGATCACTGGGAAAAGAAAAAGATTAAAAAACACCACACCAAAAGACCTTAAAACAAAGACAGCGGCATTAACACATTATGTCAAAAGTATTACAAAAATAATCATAAAAAAATCTGAAAACTGAAAATAATAATGGCTGACTGCTCGACTAAAGCCTGACAAAATAATGACTATTTCTAAACTGGACTAAACCAGGAGAGAGCAGAACGAACAGAAATGTAATAACACAGAATTTAATCAAGGACCAACCTCATACTAATATAAATCTAAATATATATGCACACAGCTGCAGCATGTCGCGCTCCACTTAAAAGACAACACATCCCTCTCCATACACGAGTATAAAATTAATTGGTAATAAGAGCATAATGACTTCTTAGAAGATTATGAATCGACTGTTCCAGTCAGAAGCTCAAGTGCCACAATGTGAGAAATAGAATGATAAACTAAATGGGGACCACACCTCAGAAATTATACATGCAAAGAAAAATATTTGCATTGTTGTAAATCATTTTAAATATCTGAAATCATTCACATTTGGGCAAAGAATCGCAATACTCAAGCTAAGTAGTATTATATTGCTTATTCATTCCTAGATAACCCCATGTCCTGTCAGTTCTCACATCATTGTTGCACTGTCTTCCTATGAACTCTACATAAAGCTGAAATTTTATATTTTTTATTACTTATTTTTCTATTTTATTTTGACTTGTACATTTACATTTACACAATTATGCCTTATTTGACACCTGTCTCTTGCTGTATTTTTTTTTGCAACGTTTTTAAAATTTATTATTACCATTTATATTTTTTACTCTTTATTATATTATATTTATACTGTGTGAGGTTCTGTGTCCAAATAATTTACCTAATGGATCAATAAAGTTGGTCTAAGTCTAAGTGTATTCCTTATTCATTCATTATCTAGACACAATTCCCAATTAAATATCTTTATTTCAAGCAAAACATGACTTTTATAAACTGCAATGCTGTTTAATATATTTTATTTTTCAGTTTTAACCCCCTGTATCCACCAATATTCTCATGTACACCTGTCACTCCAGCAGAGGATGCTAGTCTCCCTGTCACCTTGCACTGCTTCATTTTCACATTTATTTCACCCAAATTCTGCCAAAAGATAATACATACGAGCCAATAAAATTTCAAAATAGAGTCCAAGAAATTATACACTATTTCTGTTTTATTTTAAGCCCATTTATTTGCTTTTAATCGCCAAAAATGCCCCATCTCCAAAACCACAACATCCCTGTATCCCTGACGAGGCTAATCACTGCCCCGCCAACCGATATCTCACATTTAGCATCGTTTTAGCGGATAATGTCGCAGATTTTAGCATTTCTTACCGGTTTTGTGCGCTTTACTCCATGGCTCGGAGCAGTCCCGGGGCCGTGGCGGTGCCTGGAGCCGGGGATGGGCGTCTGGGAGGTGGCTGCGTGTGTTTTTTGGGCGGAGGAAGGGCGACACTGCAGTGGAGCTCCGGAGGATGCTAATGCTAAGCTAACGCCAGGCTAACCGTCCAATCAGCGCGAGGGCAGGGATGATGCTGCGGATTGAGCGATTTACCGTAAAAAGACACAGAAAAGAGAGAAATAAAGGATGAATCAGGGTTAAATAAGTCTGGTAAACGATAATAAAGGTCTTGTGCTAAAGAATGAGTGAGTTAAATCCAGATAAAGGGTAGGTTCTGGGTTTAAAATGCGTGAGTACCTTTTGGGATGGGGAGAGGATGATGCGGCAGCTTTGGGGAACACGGGGGAAAACAGGAAAAGTGGGTCGGACTGAGGACTTGGAATTACCTGGTTAATTAAGACATAAAAATAATTATACTAACTGATATCATAAAATATTTTTTGGAAATACTTTCATAAATGTTTAGCTAGTTCAATTATTTAAAAAAAATCCTAATCCTAAAAAGGCTATTGACAATACTGTAGGGCTATATGCCTTTTAGTAGAGTGAAATTCATGTCCCTATTTACCCAGGAAAGTCTCAGTTTTGAGCCCTGTGTCCCCTGTCCTAGCAGATTTATCCAAAACCAGTGATTTGTACCAGTTTTATACAAGACATTTCCCAATAGATCCCCATTTTTGACCAATTTGATCCCTGCCAACAGTAAAAAGAAACATACATTGTCATGTGTTCAGGTAAAATACAGAAGATCTGCTTAAAATTAGCAAAACACAAAGAAAGACTCACATTAGTGCAGAGTACATAACAGTTTGCCTTAATTACGCATTTGACACTTTAATTATTACCAACCACTCCAAACCAGGGATGCCCCAATTTTTTATTTTGAAAATCCGTCACCCTATACATAGGCTTATAGTTTGTAGTTTGTAGTGTAATAATTGTGGACACAGTAGTAGGCATTTCTTAACATTAGCAAGCATAACTCGTCAAAAAGTGCTTTTATGTTTACGTTGCCTACTACTGGCTGTAATATAGGGTGACCAGACGTCCCTATTTACCCGGGACAGTCCCAGTTTTGAGCCCTGTGTCCCTTCTCCCTGCAGATTTATCCAAAACCACTGATTTGTCCCAGTTTTATACAAGAAATGTCCCAGGTGTTCCTACTTTTGACCAATTTGATCTAAACCAGGTCTAAGCCAGTTCAAAAATAAATTCATTAAATCATTTGTTTTGCCAAAATACTGAAAATGGTGTTTGCAAATGACAATAAAGCAAAAGAAGTGCAGCAATAGAAGTCCCTCGAAGTATGACTGACACAAGAATGCACAATGCTGCACTCTTCTCACAATTTGATTTATACCAACCTGTCCCAACCCAGGTGTGTCCCAGTTTTGAATTTAGAAAATCTGGTCACCCTCCTGTATTATCCACTGCATCCACTGTAGTTTTAGTGTTTAGTTAAATAAAAAACATCAGGAAATGTAGAATGAATTCAAATCTTGAGTGGAAGAAATCACTGGTCAGTAGACAGACAATAATGACCTAAACCCAGACTTGAACCAGGACTAAACTCAGACTGGGGTGAAATGCTTTTGAGATGTAAATAAAGCCATGTTGTTGAGGGGAGCCTGTTGCCATGGATTCAGAGAGCTGTGCTGTGATTGGCCGACAGGGCGTGGTTCAGGGCCCCATGAGACGTGAGCATGAATGTATTAAATAAAGATGACCGAGGTATGACTGAACCAGGACTTAGAGCTGAGCGATACAGCAAAAGATGAACAAAATATAAAAAATAATGAAGTGATTATATTTTTAGGACTAGTCACTAAAAGGCTGATATACTTACCCAACCCTCTCAATTCAAATTTCATGAATATATTACACATAACATAAGCCCATGTTTATAAAGACCAAGTGCCAATGAACTATATAGGCCTATAGCTCTTTTAGGTTTATGTAGTCTACTGGCTCTAATATACGGTGACCAGACAACCCTATTTACCTGAGACAGTCCCAGTTTTGAGCCCTGTGTCCCCTCTTCCAGCAGATTTATCCAAAACCAGTGATTTGTCCCAGTTTTATGCAAGAAATGTCCCTATTTTTGACTAATCTGATCCCTGCCAACAGTGAAGAGGAGCATAAATCATCATTTGTTTTGCTAAAATACAGAAAATTGTGTTTCCAAATGACCATAAAGTAAAAAAAGTGCAGCAACAGACATCCCTCAAAGTATGACTGACACGAGAATGCACAATGTTGCGCTTCTTCCAAGTAGCTCGCCAAAGAATTTCTGAATTATAATCAATTAAATTTGATGACTTTAATGACTATTAAAATTGTAAATATATAATTTTCATGCCTAACTTTAAATTCTGCACTAATAAATGGGTAATGGTGTATGTTTTACAGGCCTCTAACTGTTCCTATCCAAGGCCGTGGCTCTTATAATCACTAAATTTCTTGCAACCGCTAAAATGAGCAGCTCTCTGGCATTTTACGTAGCTTACCGGACAAAAAAGGTTGGAGACCCCTTGTCCTATAGGTTACCAAGTTTTCCTTTTAAAATTATTTTTTAGATAAATAATGGTATCAGTCTTTCTTAGATGTTAACTTAGACAAATTATTATTACCTTTTTATGTGGCTGTGGGTAATAGTCTCGCTGTGTATCCGTCGGCATCAGAGCGGCATCTGGAGGTCAGCCTGGGTGATTACAGGGACAATGATGAAGTTTATGAAGGGATTAAGACAAAGGAATGTACTGCCATACATTACCTCACAGCTGATTAGCCTTTATTTAACAGTTAAAACGCTCATTTCATTTTAAATAGTCAAAGAGGACTGGCCATTTTATTCCAGATCCTATTCATGTCCATGTTTGAGCTCTATATGGACTAAAAAAACAAACAACAATTTAAATCTCTCTCTGGAGCTAAACGTTTATGCATAAAATAAATAAAACAAAAAGAGGAATTGACGCTCTGGAACCATTTTAGGAAAAAGAATCTTTATTTGAAACGTTATGGAGAGTGTGTGGTGTTTACAGTCCAGAGTTACAGCGTCGATGGCACATGAGACATGAGCGAAGTTGGAGCAGCATTGAACCCACAACCCTTTTCTGAGACAACTCTAAATGTCCAGAAAATCTAAAAAATTATAGGCCTAACTCAGTTTCAGATTTGTACAAGTTTCAGTCCACTCACACAAACATGGCAGAATCGCACTTTTCAAACCCCAAATTTAAAAAATGTCAAGGATTTTATAAGATCCAAGTCTAGTCCTGATGTAGTCCCGGTTTAGTACCAATCAATCTGGACCAGGACTCGATCAAGACTGAACTGGTACAAAATCAACATTAAGAAAATATAAGTTTGATTTTGTGATTTGGAGACATTGAAAAGTGCCCAATCTGCGCGGTCACTGAAATGCATTTGGGTGATTTTTCATCAAAAACACTTAAATACAAAAGTTAGACCCCAAGTAAGATACCAGAAATATTTTAAAATCCTTTCAAGACAATTGGCAATTTGGCAAATCGATGAATAGATTACGATCAAAACACAATTCCACGTACGTTTTTGAGGAAGAATCGACATTAGAAGGTTACAGAGCAAAGTAAAATATAGAAAATTTAAGTGTTTTTGATGAAAATGACTTAAAAGGCGCTGTACCCGATTTTTTTCCCCATGGATTTGAGCAAAATGAGTCTTGCCCCAGTACAGATATGTTGCATAAGCAGCTCTTGAGGTCAAAATACGACCACTGTTGTTTGTTTTATGTTCTGAAAATCACCTCATTAGTCTCTAAGAGTTGTGAAAAGCTCTTAAAAACTCATCTCGGTGAATAATTAGGATGCTTGGAATGCATAAGGTCAGTGAGGACTGTTTAAAATGCACTTTTTTCTGTTTTTCAGGTTTTTAAGACTGTAAAAATCAGGTACAATGCCTTTAGTATTATTTTTTCCTCATTCATTCACTCACAAACATTGTCCCAAAGCGTATTGTTGAGTACCCCACTACAAGTTAAGATTTATATAGCTTTACTCATATATATATCTGTCTATAGGAAAAACAAACTATTTTAACCAAAAATATGATGATTTCTGACAGAAATAAAAGGTGAGGTTTGGGCCCGTTTCTCACCGGGCTCCTGATAAAATCCTTTACAAGTTCATATTATTTTTGTCTTTTTTCTTGTTAAAAGTTGCACTAAAACAGACATGCAGAAAAACAGGGAGGAAGAACGCAGCGCCTCCTAGTGGTTCACACAGGGATCACACAGTTCGAGTTTATGGAGTTTTCAGTTGTTCACAGCGAATTTGGGTCGTTTTATTTATTTATTTTGGTTATTTATTGATTTATTGTCAATCTTGGTCTACATTTCATTTTAAATTTGAAACAAGGAATCAAATTTATTAAGGTTTTAAGATCCCTAAAGTTAAAGACTAGAGATTCATACAAACGAGTGTTTTCTTTTTTAAATATGCCTAAATATGCAGGATCTGTGTGTTAAACATGTGTGAAAGAAACAAAACAAATCCAGGTCTGTTTTTGATGAGGAAATAACATTATAACAGACCAGAAAATAGCATAATCTGAGCTCTTACAGTTGATTTTCAAAGTTAGGATTTCATTACTAACACTAGTTTAAACCCATTTTTTTTTCTCCAAATAATGTAATATTTTAATGGCACATTTTAAATTTGCTTTTCAAGATTCCATGTATATTCTTAAACCTTTTCCTTTGCACAAACTCGCTGTGAACGACTCAACTCCTCATTTTTAATCATCTGAGGTTTTTTAGTTGGCGATTATATTTTTGCATCAATTTCTTGGCTACAATTAGTTTAATCTTTTAAAATTTTTCACCACTTTCAGAGCTTCTCAAATCTTAAACATGGAACTTACAGACGAATAACCACTCATCTCCATCACACGGCGACAAAAATACAAAAACATTTAAAAATAAACAAAAAATAAAACTGAAATCATCGCGAAGGACCTTGGACACCGAGCGTGCATGTGCTGTCCAGGAGGGGGCGCAGTTCACAGCGGTGGAGGTACATCAGTCTTCATTCCACCTTCAAAAATTAAAAATAATCCACTTTTTTCATTTTAAGTTTGTAATAAATCCTTGTCTATTTGCTTAAAGTCACAGTGGAGGAACAAAACATGGCTATGACCCAGTTTAATTTCGATTTTTTGGGTCAGAATTTGCAGAAGTTGAAGCAAAAAAAGCAGGGAAGACTCGAATCCAAGAATCAACCCGGAATTTTAAAATATCCGTTGAACAATTTGAAGTTTTTAATCCCTTTCGATCCCATTTCTTGCAGGGAGAATGCAGGACAGTCGTGTGCTTTTCAAAACAGTCTCGGGTAAGTCCACAAACCCTGCTCAGAATGATTTAACTTTAGTATCAACGTTATGTGCCAAAGATTTACCATTCGGAAAAGTTCAAGCTCCAAATTTCCAAAAAGTCATTCCGATTCCGACAACAAAGTTCTCAAATCCAGGATCGTTTGGTAAAGATGGTGATCGGAAAGTCACCAAACCAGAGAATCGTCTTTAATTTATTAGATTTCAGGATCTGTCCAGTCCAAAGTTGCAGTGAGAAGTGAAGGAGCTGTTTTGTTAGACAATTCGAAGAATGTCTCATTTTCTGTCGGTAAATATATTTATTGTGCATTCATGACGAAGTGGAGTGTTGCTTCTTGTTTAGTCCTGGTTTAGTCCTTTAGATCCTGGGATAGTCTTAGCTTAGTCCTGGTTTACTAGTGGTTAGTTACGCCATCTTGAAATAATAGTTTTCTAGTATAAATGCATTTGAGTTAGTGGTGTGTGCTTGTTTAGTCCTGGCTGAGTCCTGGTTCAGTCCTGGTTCCTGTTCAGTTCTGCACAAGTTCTGGTTTAGACCTGTTACTTGACCCAGTCCGGTTTCAGTATTAAATGCTGGATGTGCTGAGGCTACAGCAGAGGTTTTGTCCAGTTTAGTCCCTTACTTAGTCCAGGCTTTTCTTTCATCTTGGAAGATTAAAGTTCGGCTACTTTAAACTTGCAGTACTTGGGGCTGGTGCCCTGATGTAGGCCAGATTTAATCCTGGTTTAGGACTGGTCTAGTCCCGGTTAAACCTTGGTTCTATGACATTACATGAGTGGTTCAGGTGGTGTAGAATGTTGGATTTTTTTGAGGCTGCAGAGATTAAGGTTTAGTCCTGGTTCGGTCCTGGTTCGGTCCTGGTTCGGTCCTGGTTCGGTCCTGGTTCGGTCCTGGTTCAGTCCTGGTTCGGTCCTGGTTCGGTCCTGGTTTAGGACTTGCTTTAGTCCTGGTTTAGCCTTATAGTAGTGGCTCAGTTGGTACAGAATATCTGTTGTGGTTGTAAATGAGCGGGTTCAGTCCTGGTTCAGTTCTGGTTTAGTTCTGGCTCAGTCCTGGTTCAGTCCTGGTCCAGTCCTTTTTAGACCTGGTTTAGTTCTGGTTCAGTCCTGTTTATATGAGCGGCTCAGTTGGTACAGAATGCCGTATCTGTTGTGGTTGTAAATGAGCGAGTTCAGTCCCGGTTTAGTTCTGGCTCAGTTGTGGCTCAGTCCTGGTCCAGTCCTGGTCCAGTCCTCTTTTAGACATGGTTTAGACCTGGTTTAGTCCTGGTTCAGTCCCGTTTTACCCCTTATATGAGCGGCTCAGTTGGTATAGAATGCTGTATCTGTTGTGGTTGTAAAGGAGAAGGTTCAGTCCTGGTTCAGTCCTGGTCTAGTCCTGTTTCAGTCCTCTTGTAGCCCTACTTTAGTCCTGGTTTAGTCCCGGTTTTGCCCCTTATATGAGCGGCTCGGTCGGTATTGAATGCTGTATCTGCTGCGGCTGCAGAGGAGGGGGCAGCTGCAGCGGGAGCAGCGCCTCCACCATGTTGTGACAGTGATGAGGCGGCGTCCCTTCGCTGCTCGAGCTCTCGGCCACTTCTCCTCCGTGAAAGAAATAATCGCTCTGCAGAATGAAGCACTCGACCACCGACTGGTTCAGCTTCGTGGTGGAGAGCGTGTCCATGTTCTCAAAGTCTGGCCGCATCAGAGTGGGCCAGAAGCAGATGGAGAGATTATCCGCGGTCATCAGGGTGGTTTTACTGTGCTGGCTCACCCTAAAGAGAGAGAAGAAATGAGTCAGATGCCCTCCAGGCGTATGTATATGCCGGACTGAAGGGCACTGACACATATATATGCTGTATATATATTCCTGTGTTAGATGCCCTCCCAGCCTGTGCGTCAATGCCCTTCAGGCCAGAACAAATCCCTGTCCTCCTGTCCTTCTATATCCCTGGTTTAGTCCCTGATTTAGTCTTGGTTTAGTACTCTTTTAGTCCTGGTTTTTCATGGTTTAGTGCTGGTTCATCCCTGGTCTAGTCCCTGTTTTTTGGCCCTGTTTTAGTCACTGATTTAGCCCTGGTTTAGCCCAGTTTGGTCCCTGGTTTGGTCCCTGATTCAGTCCCTGGTTTAGTGCTCTTTTAGTCCTGGTTTTTCATGGTTTAGTCCTGGTTTAGCCCTGGTCAGACCTGGTTCAGTCCCTGGTTTAGTCCCTGGTGTCGTTCTGGTTTAGTACTCTTTTAGTCCTGGTTTTTCATGGTTTAGTGCTGGTTGTTTTTGGCTCTGATTTAGTCCTGATTTAGTCACTGATGTAGTCACTGATTTAGCCTGGTTCAGTCCCTGGTTCGGTCCCTGGTTTAGTCCCTGGTTTAGTGCTCTTTTAGTCCTGGTTTAGTGCTCGTTCAGCCCTGGTCTAGTCTCTGTTTTAGGCCCTGGTTTAGTCCTTGTTTAGTCCTGGTTTAGTCTTCGTTTAGTCCTGGTTTAGCCCTGGTTAGTCCTGGTTCAGTCCCTGGTTTAGTCCCTGGTGTCGTTCTGGTTTAGTGCTCTTTTAGTCCTGGTTTTTCATGGTTTAGTGCTGGTTCATCCCTGGTCCCTGTTTTCTGGCCCTGGTTCAATCCTGGTTCAGTCCTTGGTTTAGTCATGGTTTAGTCCTGGTTCAGTCCCTGGTTCAGTCCCTGGTTCAGTCCTGGTTTTTTACCTGTTGAGGTGGGTGATGATGTATTTAAACACATTGTAATTCACTGGAGGAAACTTCTTCACGATTTCCCTTAAAACCAGAAGTCGCTCCATGTAGTCCACAATTTCTGCAAAAAAGACCATAAATATTACTTAAGTTAATTAAACAAAACAGACTGAATTAAAATGAACAAATGTTATAGAAAATAAACATGTTGGCATCAAATCACAAGATTCCAGGCAGACGCAGTGTCTCCTCACAGACAGCAGAGGGCGCACTAGGATTTATAATGAAAACTGCCCCATTCAAACATAAGATTTGTGAATAGAATTAAAATAAAATGAAAAGAAAAACATTAAACCAGATGGATTTTTCAAGCATGTGGCATTAATGTGCTGGAGAACAGAGCTGAGCCTGAGGGGATTCATTAAAAATAAATCCATCAAAATGACCAAAGTTTTGAGATTCTGGGACTCTTTAATCATTTAAGTGGCTCTAAACTTCTCCTAACAAGTACCAAAAAACAAATAAGTCTCTAAATTAAACAAATACTTAAACTGCAGAGGACTCCATGAGAAACTTTAATTTAAATAGTCCAATTAAATATTGAACTAGTCCATAAATATTTGTATATTTTTTAAATAATTGTGCGGTTAAAAGACTGTAAATATTTTCCAGTTACAGTTACGTGTGAAAATATGCTTTCTCATATCTAATGTTACATCTAATTTGCTGAATCCATCTTCACTTAACTTCTTTAACTTGATATACTTTGTTTTCATCAGGTAATATGTGACCAACAATCGAACAAACGCTGGTCTGACAGAAGAAATCAAAGTTATATATTTAGACATTCAAACTGTGTTATTGTCTTTCAGTTTTCATCCATCTGCAGCTCCATTTAATATAACTTCACGTCCTACAGTATACTGCTGCTCTCTCCTCTGTCTCCCCTGTGGATCTTAACCAGTTCTTGGGATATTTATAGCCCAAACCTCTGCCTCTCTGGAGTTTCACCTGCTCCGCTCATCCATCACACTAATAAGGACCTGCTTCACTTCCTGTGTCACAGGTCACGGGTCAAAAGGTTAAAGTCAGAGCTGTTAAATTCAAATAACTCAACTCTACACAATGACTCCATTACCCACGAAGCAAGTGGCTTAGGAGAAGGCGATAAACAGCATAATTTAACAAAATAGAACAGGCTGTGTCCCAAAAAACTGGCATCATTTCTTGCTGAAATAACCTCAAATTTCCACAGAATGTACAGAAACAGATCGAGATTTTATATTTAATGTTTTATTTTTGGTCTGTTTTGAGGTTGAGCCGTTCACTCCCAAAAGAGAAGTATTTTTTGAGCTTTGGAATCTGCTCGCACACAATCGCCCAAGACTGTGCAGCCTTCAGTGCAATTTGGAAAAACTTCACCAACTGGAAAACAAATTTGGACTTGGTACCAAAAATACAAATTTAAAGAGGAAGGCTGCTTAGTTTACCAGATCGACCAAGAATCTGGTAGACCATCATCAACATCACCATTGAGCTAGATTTAGCAGTTTTCAAGACAATTGCTTTAAAAATTATGTTTTGTGGGACACCCTGTATGTGTCATTTCTTTTGGTAAATGTTAGTATCTGATAATATTTTAGTATCAGACAGGTAGGGCTGATCAAAGTCTATCACAAAACATCAGAAGACAAAAAATCTATTTAAAAAACACATAAAATCCAGTGCAATGAGTATGTATGAAAAAGAAAACTAAGATGTTGTGCATAAAAGGGAAGATTTCTGTTTGCAATTGATCCATAATTGAGACTGAAATGAAATGTACTTATTTGAAAGGTTTCACAGCGATTATCGGTGTTAATGTGTCTAGAAAAGGGAAAAGGAGGCAGATAATATAAGACGACTCTTTCTGCTCTTTTTCATTCATTTCTTGTATGTTTGATATTGTAATACTGTCATTTTATACTTTATGAATGAAATATACTACTACTGCTGCTGCTGCTGCTGCTACTGCTGCTACTGCTACTGCTACTAATAATAATAATAAAATAATAATAAAAGAAATCGGTAATATGCAGGGACGTCTCTGGGGGCTTCTCTGAACACGAGATCCCAAAGTTTCAGGTTACAAAAAGAATGAACTAAATGCCCAGCGATTGCCACTGTCTCCTATTTGAAAATGGTTAAAAAAAACTCACAAAAATGTACCACAAAAACAAATTGTACAGCAGGTCACTGAGGGGCTGGTGATGAAGTAGTCTGGATTTTTAAATAAAATGATTTCCGTGGTAACAGTAAAAATGGTCCGATCAGTATCTGGACAGACATAACAGCCGTCATTAATCGAACTAGACAGACGCGTTATAGAAGTAAAGTAAAGTATTTGTGACGTACTTGCGGCCTCCACCAGCTCAGGGTGCAGACTGTACGGGATCAGGGGGTCGGGCAGATCTGCAAAGAACGCCTTCAGCGCTCCGGCCGCCGCGTTTATGGCAACGTCGAGAGCCACGAAGTCTATGTTGTGATCTGGAAGAGAAGAGAGAAAGTTACTACAAATACTACTATAAATATTACTGCGAATACTACTACAAATACAACTATAAATATGATTACAAATACTACTACAAATACTACTACAAATACTACTATAAATATTACTGCGAATACTACTACAAATACTACTATAAATATGATTACAAATACTACTACAAATACTACTATAAATATGATTACAAATACTACTACAAATACTACTACAAATATGATTACAAATACTACTATAAATATGATTACAAATATGTTAGAATAAAATGCTTATAATGATGAGGTTATTAAAAAAATGTACATCTAAGTTAAAGGTGATCTCAAATTTGCACAGGATGAAAAGAGCCTTTGTTAACCTATCTCTGCTAAAACCAGATGTGTGACCTCTTGTGACCTCTTGCTTCGTGCCCAGCTCAGTCCCGATCGTAAATTTGTACTATCTGATCCAATGTAAAACAAAGTCATGATATACTTCACTATGTTATCTGTGGTAAGCTTAACGAGATTATGTATGCGTTGATCAGGTTGCCTTTGTACTGACATGATGGATTGTTTGAACCAAATAAAGGTGTGCTGGGGCGGTTGAGCTTTGGAAGAGCAGCGTGGACGAGCCTAGTAAGCGCACGCACGGCCGGCTCTCCCCGTGCAAGGCACGTGAAAAAGAACTGACTCAGTATTTAATCCCAATTGGCAGGAGACTGGCGTTTAAATGTCACAAATACAAGGCACTGGATTGTGATTGTATAAAAATTATGACAAAATGGTCCTTCGATCGGATTCGGGGATTCTGCTTGGAGGATGAACGACAGAGATTGGAAAGCGCGCACCCAGCTGGAGCTGGAAAATCCGTCTTTTCTCGACGGCAACCCCTGTGGGGCATCCTCTTCGTGGAAGGACCCGGTCAACCAGATCCAGTTATATCACCTGAGGTCAGTAATTTAACTTCTAGAGAGTGAAGTTAAACAGAACTACATAGAGATTTGTAGTTATTGTAGAGTGTGAATGAATGGGGGAAGTCAAACTGATCATTGTTAAGATGTATCAAGGTTGAATCTCATTCAGGACACAGGTCGATGTTTTGTTGAAAATTGATCCAGCGTCCTTCTCAGTGTGTGAATTAACACCCAGTTTATGACCGCCCATCGTGGTAGAAGCTTGTCATAAAACACAGAGAAGTTTCGTTGATCAACAGTAGGCGAAACTTAGACACAAAGTATCATGGCAGAGAAAAAGAGAAAAAAAACAGTAAAAATAGAAACAGACTCAGAGTATGAGGTGAATTTATCCAGAGAGTTGCAAATTCCTACGAAAATGAAAAGTAAAATATAATTTTGATGAAAAATTAGATGAAATAAAGTTAAGTGAACTGATGATGAACCTATCAATTCATGATAAGTAAAAAGCGTAAAAGCGTTAAAACATTTAAAGTGTCTCGTCCGAAGGGCGATGATAGCACAGTGGTGAAAAAAAAAAAGCCCTCTACAGGCAGAGGGTGGTGAGGAACAAGGCGAAAATGAAAAATTGGAAAAAGAAAAAGAAAAGGAGGAGTTTAGGGGCTTTATCCAAAACTTCCAGAATTAGAAGTATGAAAAATACAAAGCCAACCAAAATCTAGTTTGGGCACTTCCCACTAATCCAGAGGGCCCAGCAGAGCCCTCCACCCGCATATGATAAGAAAACCTCCACCCCCTGCGTTTCCCATCTCCTAGGTCAAAGGTGACAGAAAGACAGAGGCGCGAGGCCTAGTCAACTGTGCCAAGAGAAGAGAGGGAGAGGGGAGGGAGGGGGGGGGGGAAGATAGAAAGAGAGGAAAAAGTAAGAGAGAGAAAGACAGAAAGAAATCGAAAAGAAATTGAAAGTGAAAGCAAGAATAGAGAGAGTGAGAGACAGACAAAGGGGAGATAGTGACAGTGAGAAAGACAGAAACACAAATTCTGTAAGCATGACTAAATAAGAAATACAAATATAAGTGTCAGAAAATAAAAGAAAATTGACACAATAGGCTTTGCCAGATGTGTCAACAGGGGAAATAAGGTTAATACAATAGGTTTTAATAAATACTAAAAAAAAATTTTGTAAACAATGCCTAATCTGTCTTAAAAATAATGCACAAAGACAACAGAGACTTAGAGGAGCTTTCCCTACTCCAGAGCATCCTTTTCACATGCTACACATGGACTCATGAAGATAAAAGAACAACCAGACTCTGATCAAGATCTTATTGACTATATGAGAAAAACCCTGTTAACAAGAAATGTTGTAAACAACAATAAACTGCCAGAAAGAACTATTTCTCCACAGGGCAACACGGCAAAACCAGGAGACCACGTGTTCATAAAGACTCTAAGCGGAGGAACAGGACCAGTCCAAGGTGGGACCCATCAAGTCGTCCTGGCTACATCTACTGCAGTAAAGGTCAAGGAAAGGTCAACCTGGAGCCACATCAGTCGCACTGTAAGTGAAGGAACCAGTTGGGCCTGACAGATCCAGACCCAGCCTCCGAGAACTTCAAACGCAGAACGCCTAGACTACTACTGGACCTCCTAGACGCAGGACATCATAGACCAGGACTCCACATCAAGAGTGAGCAGTAGGTAAACAACTGTTCACTCCAACGGTGTTCTTACGAGGAAGTTACCCTCGGGCACTGAAAAAGATGACAGCTCCCATCCATCCCAAAGGAGAAAAACAACTGTCTGAGAGAAGAAGACGTCAGACAACCACAGGACACCCAGTTAAGATGGTTAAATAAGGTGTTATTTGTAATGATTCTATTCATGGTGCACATAGCAATATTGTTTGTGACACATATCAAACATACACACCCTGACCTGGTAGTGAGTGCACAATTCACACAACACAAATGTAACAACTGTCTTTGAGACTGTGACACAGCCTACAACCGCACTGACGAAAGAGGACAAGACAGAATTGACCCTGACGAAGACAACCAGGACTTTGAACACAAATAGGCAAATGTAAACACAAGTTAAAATGACTAAGAGCCAACATTATCCTCAGTGTACGATTTTACACATTTTTGTGATGGCATGTGCTAATATGAAATGAAATGACATGTTCTGATCTTATATGATGTAATTTTTATAAACGGGGAAAATGTTAGAATAAAATGCTTATAATGATGAGGTTATTAAAAAATGTACATCTAAGTTAAAAGGTGATCTCAAATTTGCACAGGATGAAAAGAGCCTTTGTTAACCTATCTCTGCTAAAACCAGATGTGTGACCTCTTGTGACCTCTTGCTTCGTGCCCAGCTCAGTCCCGATCGTAGAATTTGTACTATCTGATCCAATGTAAAACAAAGTCATGATATACTTCACTATGTTATCTGTGGTAGCTTAACGAGATTATGTATACGTTGATCAGGTTGCCTTTGTACTGACATGATGAATTGTTTGAACCAAATAAAGGTGTGCTGGGGCGGTTGAGCTTTGGAAGAGCAGCGTGGACGAGCCTAGTAAGCGCACGCACGGCCGGCTCTCCCCGTGCAAGGCACGTGAAAAAGAACGACTCAGTATTTAATCCCAATTGGCAGGAGACTGGGCGTTTAAATGTCACAAATACAAGGCACTGGATTGTGATTGTATAAAATTCATGACAAAATACTACTACAAATACTAATGCATTCAGTCTAGGGCGTGATCGAGAGAGAGGAGAGGAAAACTACCATTACTACCACCAAGGCTAATGTGATCAGGACCATGTCAACAACCAAGTTAAGGCCACAAGTGTTTAGTTTAGTTGGTGCTGCACCAATTAGAAAAAAAAATATTTTAAACTGGGTTGTGTCCTCGGCAAGACCCAAGTCCCGAGTCCCGAGATTAGTCCCGACTTTAGTCCTGCTGTAGTCCTGGTTAAGTCCCCTGGTCCAAGTCCTGGTCTAGTCCCTGGTCTAGTCCCTAGTTTAGTCCGTGGTTCAGCCCCTGGTTCAGCCCCTGGTTCAGCCCCTGGTTCAGTTCCTCGTTCAGTTCCTTGTTTAGTCCCTGGTTTAGTCTCCGTTTCAGTCTCTGGTTTAGTTCCTGGTCTAGTCATTGATTTATTCCCTGGTTTAGTCTCGAGTTTAGTCTCCGGTTTAGTCCCTGGTTTAGTCCCTGGTTTAGTCCCTGGTCTAGTCCTTGATTCAGTCCCTGGTTTAGTCCCTGGTTTAGTCCCTGGTTTAGTCTTTGGTCCAGTTCTGGTTCAGGCCCTGGTCCAGTCCCTGGTCCAGTCCCTGGTCCAGTCCCTGGTCCAGTCCCTGGTTCAGTCCCTGGTTCAGTCCCTGGTTCAGTCCCTGGTTCAGTCCTGGTCTAGTCCCTGGTTTAGTCTTCGGTCCAGTTCTGGTTTAGTCCGTGGTTCAGTCCCTCGTTTAGTCCGTGGTTGAGTTCCTGGTTTAGTTCCTGGTTTAGCCCCTAGTTTAGTCTCCGATTTAGTCCCTTGTTTAGTCCCTGGTTTAGTCTTTGGCCCAGCCCTAGTTCAGGCCCTGGTTCAGTCCCTGGTTTAGTCTCCGGTTCAATCCCTGGTCTAGTTCTTGACTCAGTCCCTGATTTAGTCCCTAGTTTACTCCACAGTTTAGTCCCTGGTTCAGTCTCTGGTTCTGTCTCTGGTTTAGTCTCCGATTTACTCCCTGGTTTAGTCCCTGGTTTAGTCCCTGGTTTAGTCTCCGATTTAGTCCCTGGTTCAGCTCCTGGTTTAGTGTCTGGTTCAGTCTGTGGTTTAGTCCCTGATCCAGTCCTGGTTTTCCTCTGTTATGTTTCAAACTCTGCAGTAATATTCTTAACTGGAGTATCTGGCACGAGTCCAGCTTTAACATGTGTTTCTCTTTACTCATTTCTGCCTCATCGTTTTGAGTAATTTTTTTCGTCTCTGGGGCGAATTTACGGCACAAACTCAGGTCCTAACTCAGCCCTGTTACAGAGAAAGTCCCGCTCCCCAAAAGCTCACGAGAATGTTTTAAAAATGTCCCGAATCTGGAAGCAATCAACACAATGGCCGCTCGTTTTTGCAGGCTTCAGTTCAACAGGTTTTGCAGTGGAGATCAAGTTTCAGGGAGTAAAGTTTTTCGCAAAAATTCCCCCAAATTTGTGTCTCTCAGTAAAGGAGGTTGTGGGTTAGATCGTTCTGAGTGTCTGCATGTGTAGCTATCCTGGCTCCCCCTGTAGGAAAGAGAAAGTATTACCTTGATCGAACAGTTTCTGGATATTGTCTTGGTCCGTCTTGTTCCCACTGACTCTGTACAAGCCTTCGGTGGTCAAACCTGCAAAAAAACACAAGAAAATTTTATCAAAAAGTGAAATTTTCCAAAGCATTTCTGCAAATTCAGCCCGAGTGACAATAACTAAATGCTCAAATGATCCAAATCCCACCCAGTTTCACGAAAAGATGAGCTGAACGAAAACAGTTGGACAAAACAAAGCAACAATCTGTAAAGGATTAGCAGGATTTGAAAACACAATCACTGGACTCCATCTTGGCTTTCGGGAATTATCGACAGTCCAAAACTTCATTCAGAAAAATAACGAACACGGCACAGAAAATGGGTCGGTTAAAATGGCCGCCAACTCACGCTGGCTTCAGACTTAAAATAAATCTGTACAGTCCGGTGTACAGTTACAACCCTGAATACTAGTGTCAACATGAAGACATTATTTGTTTTTCATAGTCCGATCAGCTTTATTCATAGAGACAGTTTCCAAAGTGCTACACAGACGATTAAGACAATAAAAGAGAGTAAAGCTGTGTCCGAATGTCTCCCCAAGCCCCTAACCCCTCATTCACTCCATAAACCTGCATTATTTAGTGGACTCTATAGTGTTTTATTCACATAAGAGATTCAGACACACAGCCTGGTTAGTCCTGGTTCAGTACCGATTTACAATTTACACTTTGTTTAGTCCCGGTTCAGTCCTGGTTCTAGTCCTGGTTCTAGTTCTGGTTCTAGTTCTGGTTCAGTCCTGATGCAGTCTTGATGCAGTCCTGGTGCAGTCACAGTTCTAGTTCTGGTGTAGTCCTGGTTCAGTCCTGGTGCAGTCCTGATTCAAGTCCAGGTTCAGTCCCAGGTTAGTTCTGGTTTACGATTTGTTTAACCCAAAACATGCACTGTAGGTGTGAAAGTTGTGTGTGTGAGTGTTGGTGGTGGTCGGAGGAACCGTTGGCGCCGCTTGGCTTGGCAGCCGCACCTCCGTCAGTCTGCCCCAGGGCAACTGTGGCTATAACAGTAGCACCACCACCGGGTATGGAGTGAATGAAGAATGCTCTGTAAAAATGCTGTGTAAAGCACTTTGGGGACATGTGTCTGTGTAAAGCGCTATATAAATAAACCTTACCTTACCTTAGTCCTGGTTCAGTCTCGGTCCTAGTTCTGGTGTAGTCCTGATTCAGTCCCGGTTCAAGTCCTGGTTCAGTCC
Organism: Odontamblyopus rebecca; assembly: GCA_030686955.1. NCBI lineage: Eukaryota > Metazoa > Chordata > Actinopteri > Gobiiformes > Gobiidae > Odontamblyopus > Odontamblyopus rebecca. Next base: position 7,301,747 of record CM060670.1, on the reverse strand, counting down.
TGGTGCAGTCCCAGTTCTGGTTCTGGTGTAGTCCTGGTTCAGTTGCAGTTCTAGTCCTGGTTTAGTCCTGGTTTAGTCCTGATTTAGGCCTGGTTCGGTCCTAGTTTAGTCCCAGTTCTAGTTCTGGTGCAGTCCTGTTTTAAGTTCTGGTTCAGTTAGTTGTGGTTTATGATTTGTTTTGTCCTGGTTCAGTCCCAGTTAAGTCTCGGTTCAGGCCTGGTGCAGTCCTGGTTCTAGTTCTGGTGCAATCCTGGTTCCGTCCTGGTTCTAGTTCTGGTGTAGTCCTTGTTCAGTCCTGGTTTAGTCTTGATTCAGTTGCAGTTCTAATCCTGGTTCAATCCTGGTTCTAGTTCTAGTGAAGTCCTGGTTCAGTCCAGGTTCTGGTCCTGGTTCTAGATCTAGTTTACTCCTGGTTTAGTCCCGGTTCATTTACAGTTCTCGTTCTAGTTCTGATTTAGTCCTGGTTCAGTCCTGGTTCAGCCCTAGTTCTAGTCCTGGTTCAGTCCTGGTTCTAGTCCTGGTTCAGCCCCAGTTCTAGTCCTGGTTCAGCCCCAGTTCTAGTTCTGGTTCAGTCCTATTCGCGCAGATGTAACCCGGATTATCACATTTCTCCTTTTTTAAACGTCTTAAATATTTCAGAGGATTGTGTCTCTGATTTCGTGTCTGAAGAGAGGAGGATATTTGATCATCGTTATCAGATCCGAGCTACTTCCTGTTCCCTCGGGCCCAACTTCCTGTGTGCGCATGTCCCTATCAGCGCTACAAAACACACGATAGCCACACACTACAGAAGAGACAACGGAAACGTCTTTCACAATCATACGAAATGCACGAGTGATTAGTAAATTCAAGAATTAAAATGGAAAAAAGTGTTTTCAGTGGAACATAGAGACCAAATTATACAGACAAACAATGAGGAGGGGAGGAGGGCTAATTAAAACCTCAGTTATTGTGAATAAACTCAATTTTCGGGGAACTTTTTGTTTGTTTTGATTTTACACAGGATACTAGGCTACTGAAAATAGTGATCTACTGTTTGCAAAGAGACTTGATTCGCGGGATGTTTTAAATTGGAAAAATCACAATTAACATTTAAATCAAAGCGTTCGATTTGTGCTTTAAATAAAATGCAAACTCTTTTGCGGTTTACTGGTTTAGTCCCTGTTGTAGTCCTGGTTTAGTCTAGGGCTGGGCGATATGGACCAAAAAATATATCTCGATATATTTTCCTATATCTCGATATAAGATATATATCTCGATTATATTTACAGGAAAAATAACCTCCTCTCAAACTACTGCAAAAACAACAAACAAATTTTATCTGATTAATATTCATTTAGTTCTGCACTTAAACACTCTGTGGCCCTTTTTGGACCCTCACCCACAGTTTGAGAACCTCTTCTGTAAGAGAACTTCCACTGGTACTTTAAAGAAAACTACTTCAAAGTGAATAAAGTGCAGGATTTTTAAACCTGTATTTTGAAATTCCAAACTGGAGTAACATTCTCTTGTTTTAAAGAGGTATTTAGTCTCTGCACATTTACCAAACAAAACGCACATTGTGACAAATATGATGCACTCAGTGTTCAGACCTTGAGTCCGTGATAAGACTGAGTCCAAATGCGCTCGAGTCTGAGACAAGACCAAGATAGAGCTCTCGCTCTGGCTGAAGTCCAGCGGTGTGGGGGTGTCTAATGAGTGGTGGGACAGGTGTGGGTCCTGCTGCGGGGCGCTCCTCGTTTAAGGGGGCGTGGGGGTGTTTTGAAGCGGAGTTTGTTCGTATGAGTGATATCAGCCACACGCGGAGCTCATGCGCGGCCGGAGGTGTCATGTGGTTGCGCTCGCGCTGGCCAGGTGCATTTAGAAAGTTTAACTCGTCATGTTACGTCTGTGCACAGCTCCTTATTGTGCTGCAGAAGCACTCGCACAGATGCGCCTGTTTTGTTTTCCATGTTCGCACGATGAAATATTTACTCGCAAATGGAAGTGAAATGGGCGCACTGTAGAGCCCCTGGTCCTAGTCTTGGTTTAGTCCGCGGCCGAGCTCCAGGCTCTGCGGCCACGTTTAGTCCAGGTTTAGTCCTAGTCCTGGTTTAGTCCTAGTCCTGGTTTAGTCCTGGTTTAGTCCCTGCTTTAGTCCTGATTTAGTCCCTGCTTTAGTCCTGGTTTAGTCCCTGCTTTAGTCCTGGTTTAGTCCCTGCTTTAGTCCTGGTTTAGTCCCGGTTTAGTCCTGGTTTAGTCCCTGCTTTAGTCCCGCTCTAGTCCTGGTTTAGTCCCTGCTTTAGTCCTGGTTTAGCCCTTGCTTTAACCCCTGCTTTAGTCCTGGTTTAGTCCCTCCTTTGGTCCTGCTTTAGTCCTGGTTAAGTCCATGTTGCAGTCCCGGTTTAGTCCTTGTTTAGTCCTTATTTTAGTCCTGGTTTAGTTGCTGCTTTAGTCCTGCTTTAGTCCTGGTTTAGTCCTGGTTTAACCCTGGTGTAGCCCCTGCTTTAGTCCTGCTTTAGTCCAGTCAGTGTCCAAGTGTCATTCTGAAGCAAAGACAAACTGATGTAAAAAAAAAAAAAAAGTGATGAAATAAATTTCACGGTTTTGAAACTTTTGACCCTCGAGCGACAAACCAATAAAATCTGCCCCCAAAACTCTTCTGTTCCACTGATACAAAGAGCTCTCTGTGTGAACCAGGACTAAACCAGGATGAACCAGGACTAAACCAGGACTGAACCAACCAGGACTTTTAAAGAGGAGCATTTAACTTAGACAACATTTACAGCCTCTTCATTGTGTTTGTGTTTTCACTTTTAGAGAAAAACTCAGCCTAAAATGTGAGTTTGTGCATTAAACATGCATGAATGAAACAAAACACAACTCCAGGTCTGTTTGTGATGATAAAAAACATTATAACAAAGCAGAAAATAGCGTAATATTGGCCCTTTATAGATAATATACAAGCAGAACTAAACACTAAATCCACTTTTTTGCTACTTAACTTTGTACACGGTGTTTTAATTGTGTTGTCTACCGTTCCTATTTCAGTGCAAACAAGGTTAAGTTTGCACCGTGGTCAAAAAATGTAAAAAATGAACTTTATTTGTATGTATTTATGTTTTATCCCTCACTGCCTCATTACCAAGTCTGAGAGTCAACGCTGTTCCTCTGAGCTGCAGACAGACTAATGGCAAACACACCTTTCTCATTCACATAAACAGTTTCAGATGCACATAAACAACCGAGATCATGAGTCTAACCCGCAACCTCCTCGCTGAAGGGAGGAGACGGGCGAACCGCTGTGCCACCGCGGTTGATCGTGAGGTTAATTTAACGTGTGGTCCGTGAGCTGCAGGTCAATAGTGAAATCAATACACGTTTTGTGGAGCAGAGGTTGAGGTTTTAATGAGGGTCAGAGGAACACGTGTGCTCACAGGAGAGAGACGTTTAAGACACAAAAAGGTCCTGAGACGGGTCCCACTGCTCCTGACAGACACTGAAGGACGGGTCTGGTCCCTGATCTGGTCCCTGGTCTGGTCCCTGGTCTGGTCCCTGGTCTGGTCCCTGGTCTAGTTCTCTCCTTGGTCCCTGATGTACACTGCAAATTTCTCGCATCTGGCCAAGATTTTTCAATTTATATCAGGTAATTCATCTTAATTCTAGTCTAGAGGTTGTTTATTTTAAGAGGACTTGTCAAGTAAAATCACCTTGCAGCATGGACAGATAATTTCACCACTTTAGTCATTTTCTGATAGATTTAAGTGTTTATATCTTAAATTTTGCCCAAGCTTTGGTCGCTTGTTTGTTGGTGACTGATAAGGAGTGACGAAGGGGCAGATGTCTGGTCCCTGGTTTAATCCTGTCACTGTTCTCTGTTCTAGTCTGTGGTCCAGTCTCCGGTCCAGTCCTGGTCCCTGGTCTGTGGTTTCTAGTTTGTTGGCGACTGTGATGTGCAGTGACAGACGGGCAGATGTCTGGTCCCAGATGTAGTCCTGTCCCTGGTCTCTGTTTAGTCCTGTCCCTGGTCTAGTCTGTGGTCTCTAGTTTGTTGGTGACTGTGATGTGCAGTGATGGAGGGGCAGATGTCTGGTCCCTAGTTTGGTCCCGAGTTTGGTCCCTAGTTTGGTCCCTAGTTTGGTCCCTAGTTTGGTCCCTAGTTTGGTCCCTAGTTTGGTCCCAGGTTCAGTCCTGTCCCTGGTCTCTGTTCTAATCCGTGGTTCAGTCTGGTCCAATCCTGGTCCCTGGTCTCTGGTCTTTGGTCGGGTCTCTGGTCCAGTCCAGGCCCAGTCCTGTGGTCTCTAGTTTGTTGGTGACTGTGATGTGCAGTGACGGAGGGGCAGAGGTCTGGTCCCTAGTTTAGTCCCTACTTTAGTCCGGTCCCTGGTCTCTGTTCTAGTCCGTGGTCCAGTCTGGTCAAATCCTGGTGCCTGGTCTCTGGTCCAGTCCTGGTCCCTGGCCTGTGGTCTCTAGTTTGTTGCTGACTGTGATGTGCAGCGACAAAGGGGCAGATGTCTGGTCCCTAGTTTGGTCCCTAGTTTGGTCCCAGTTTCAGTCCTGTCCCTGGTCTCTGTTCTAATCCGTGGTCCAGTCTGGTCCAATCCTGGTCCCTGGTCTCTGGTCTTTGGTCAGGTCTCTGGTCCAGTCCTGTGGTCTCTGGTGCATTGGTGACTGTGATGTGCAGTGACGGCGGGGCAGAGGTCTGGTCCCTAGTTTGGTCCCTAATTTAGTCCTGTCCCTGGTCTCTGTTCTAGTCTATGGTCCAGTCTGGTCCGGTCCTGGTCTCTGGTCTCTGGTCCAGTCCTGGTTCAGTCCTGTGGTCTCTAGTGGTGGTGACTGTGATGTGCAGTGACAAAGGGGCAGATGTCTGGTCCCTAGTTTAGTCCCTAGTTCAGTCCTGGTCCCTGGGCTCTGTTCTAGTCTGTGGTCCGGTCTCTGGTCCAGTCTTGGTCCAGTCCTGTGGTCTCTGGTGCGCTGGTGACTGTGATGTGCAGTGACGGAGGGGCAGATGTCTCTTTCTAAAGCTGTGATTCAAACAGATGGAGTTATAAATATAGAGCAAAGCCTCCAGACAAAACCACCGAGTTAAAAGGACATAACCCCAGAAATGCACTTTAGTCCAGCTTTATAATGTCACTGTCAGAGCGTTTGGTTAACACAGCACGGGCATTTCAGTGGGTTACTTATTTAGGTGGTGGACCTGAGCTAAAATAAACCAGGATTAACCCAGGTCAAAACCCAGGGCTGAACCAGGTTTAATCCAGACTTAAACAAGGAATAAAACTGAGCCCAACCAAGGACTAAAACAGGTCAAATCACTAAACCAGGTCAAAAGCACTAGATTTAACCCAAGTCAAAACCAGGAATAAACCAGGACTAACTCATGTCTAAATCAGGACTAAATCAAGGTAACACCAGGTCTAAACCAAGACCAAACCAGGTCAAAAAATGTATATACCAGGATTAAGCCAGGACTAAGCCCAGGTCCAACCTTAGGTCTAACCAATGACTAAACCAGGACTAAACCAGGTCTAAACCAAGGCTAAACCAGGACTAACCCAGGTCCAAACAGGTATATACCAGGATTAAACCAGTACTAAACCTAAGTCCAACCCCAGGTCTAAACCCGGACTAAACCAAGTCTAAACCCGGACTAAACCAGGTAAAAACAGGTATATACCAAGATTAAACCAGGACTAAACCCAAGTCCAACCCCCAGTCTAATCAATCACTAAACCAGGTCTAAACCAGGTTTAAACCCAAGTCAAAACAAGGTCTAAACCAGAACTAAACCAGGTCTACTGTAAACCAGGACTAAACCAGGTCTCAGACACTGGCCTCTGCAGTCAGGGAGAGCTGCAGTTTTGGAGATGCAACTTTTGACCCAAGACAATATTTTAGACTCATTTTGACAGGAGCAGAAAGTACAAATACGTTTTATCTCTGGGTGTGATTTTCAGAGTTATGTCCCTCTCTCTTTCTCTCTTTCTTTTTCTCTCTTTCGCTCTGTGACGCTCGTGACTTTGTGAATAGTTTGAGAATTATAGAATCCCGAGGCCGATGTAAAAATAGAGGAACAAAAACATGCGAATGGTGACACAGCTGCTGCCACTGACCTCCCCCTTAGGCACCTCCTCCATCCCTCCCTCTCTATCCCTCCATCCCTCTGTCTTCTCTTCCCAATTTCACTCTCCAACACCTCCCTCAGCTCTCGTTCTCCGTCTGCTCTCCTCTATTCCAACATCACTCTTTCTTCCTCTCTTATCTTTATCCTTTCTCCATTTTTTTCTCTTCCTCTCTCTCCCGCTCATCTTTATCCTCCTGTTGTCTCCATCTTTTCTCTCCTCCTTGCGCCTCTCTCTGTCCATCTCCTTTTCCATTCTCCCCCCCTCCATCACTCTCTTCTTTCTCTTTTACTACCATCCTCCCTCCTCCTCTCTCTGCCTCGTCTTCAGTCACCCTTCCTTCGCTCTCTCCCTCTTCTCTTTCTCTCCATCTGTCCCAGTCCCTCTTTCACCTATTCACCCACTCACTTTCCCTCTTTCCCTCGCTTTGTCTATCTTTGAATCCATCCATCTCCCTCTCCCTCCCTAATCGCTTTTCTCTCCCTCACCTATTAAACCACTCATTGACTAATCTCCCTCTCCCATCCCTTCTCTTCTCTCTTCTCTCTTCTCCCTCTTTCCTTTCCTCTCTTCCCTCCCTTCTTGCGTCTCCCGGACTCTTCCAGGAAATCGTCTGACAAACATTATCAAACTGCGGTGACTCATTTTTCTGTCAGTTCATTTCAAAGTCCACCCGTCCCTCCCAGTGACATCGCAGTGACATCGCAGTGACATCACGGCTTAATCACGGTTTAATCATGGCACCTGAATGTTTGTGCATTTAAAACTTTAGTCCTGGTTTAGACCCGGGTTAGTACTGTTTTGGTCTTGGTTTAATTCTGACAGAGGCCTGGGTTAGACCTCGAAGCAAGAAAATGGGTTTCAGCTTTGAGTTTGTAGTAGTCAGGAGGTAAAAGAAGGGCTTTAGACCTGGTTTAGACCTGGTATAGACCTGGTTGAGACCTGGTTGAGGCCTGGTTGAGGCCTGGTTGAGGCCTGGTTGAGACCTGGTTTAGTTGTGGTTTAGACCTGGTTTAGTTGTGGTTTAGACCTGGCTGAGATCTGGTTTAGACCTGGCTGAGACCTGTTTGAGACCTGGTTTAGTTGTGGTTTAGACCTGGTTTGGACCTGGTTTAGGCCTAGTTTAGATCTGGTTTGGACCTGGTTTAGACCTAGTTTAGTTGTGGTTTAGACCTGGTTGAGACCTGGTTTCGACCTGTTTGAGACCTGGTTGAGACCTGGTTGAGACCTGGTTGAGACCTGGTTTAGACCTGGTTTAGACCAAGTTCAGTTGTGGTTTATTTTTATTTATTTATTTAAACTTTATTTAAACTTTATTTAACCAGAAAACACCCATTGAGGTCGAGATCTCTTTTTCAAGGGGGACCTGGCCAAGAGGTCAGCAGCACACGTCAAGAATATTACAAAACTAAAAATACTTCACAAAATGCATACAATTGGAGCAAATAATTTAAATCTAAAACAGGCCTAAAATGCAACAATATTTCATAAATTGTCAAATACTATAAAGTGCATAGATTAACAACAACAGTTACATTTAAAAGCATAAGCACTGAGTAATTGAATCCCTCTGCCTTTGTAGTAAAAAAGATTTAAAAATATTAAAAGAAACTAGATCAGGCCATTTAGTTTCTGTCTGGAGAGTGTTCCACGAGGAAGGAGCAGAAAAAACAAAAGTTTGCTTACCCATCTCTGTGCGTACATGAGGGACAAAACACTGACAAACATTTCAAGAACACAGACTATAGTGGCTGGTGCTTCTTTGGAGAAGAGAAGACAAATAGAGTGGCACCAAACCTAAGAGAGCTTTATAAACCAGAAGCATCCAGTGGGTATAATGTCTAACTGTTAGTGAAGGCCACTGGGCTCTGGCATAGAGCTCACAGTGATGAGTGAGGCGACTACACCCAGTCACAAACCTCAAAGCACAGTGATAAACAGTGTTCAGTGACGGCAAACAAGAGGATGAAGCTGACATATAAATAACATCCCCATAATCAATCAAAGGTAAAAATGTTGCAGCAACAAAACGTTTGAGCTGATAGTGTAAAACAGGATTTGTTTCTAAAATAAAATCCGAGCTTTACCTTCAGTTACCAACGATGACACATGTTCTTTAAAAAGTAAGTCTCGCGTCTATTACAAAACCAAGGTATTTGTAACTGTCAACCACTTCAATTTGTGTTCCTTGCACAGTTGTTATAATAGGAATATTCTCCAAAAGGAAATTTTGAGTGACAAAAATCATAAATTTACTTTTGTCAGCATTCAGAACCAATTTCAATGAATGCAGAGGAGCCTGAACAGCATCAAAAGATGATTGTAAAAATTCAACAGCCTGTGCAAGAGATTTGGCGCAGCAATAAATGACAGTATCATCAGCATAAAGATGATAAGAGTTTGGCAGATTTTCACAAAGATTATTAACATAGATTGAAAATAAAATTGGTCCTAAGACCGAACCCTGAGGTACACCTTTTGTGACCTCTAAGAAGGAAGACACTGACCCAGACATTTGAACACACTGTGATCTATTTGACAAATAATCATGGAACCAATTAGCTGCTTGATTAGAAATGCCACTGTTGACTAAAGTTTTGATCATAAGAGTGTGATCCAGAGTATCAAATGCCTTGGAAAGGTCAATGAACAGAGCAGTTTAGACCTGGATGAGACCTGGTTTAGACCTGGTTGAGACCTAGTTGAGACCTGGTTGAGACCTGTGTTAGACCTAGTTTAGACCTGATTTTGTGTAGCTTTTGCGGGATCCTATGGAAAGTGGAATAATGCTTAACTATGATTATTTCCCTAAAAACACATAATTGGTCACTAAAGAAGCATCACATTTTTGAGAAAGCAGGAAAAGAGCAGAGAGACAGATGGAGAAAAAGAGGACACGAGAAAGAGAAAGAGAGAAAGGAGGAGAGTGTGAGCGCTACAGTGACTCATGAGGGTCAAAACAGACTAATCTCACAAGACGTTTCTCTGCTTTGGCTAAACTCAAGCTGTCACTGCCACATTTCAGTGTTTAAAGAATGGTTTGCCCTCAGCTCAAAACAAAGACATCTCTGGTTCTATTCCCGTATCAAAATTCAGCTAAATATTTAAACAGCTTTTTAAATGGGCTTAGTTTGAAATGTTTTTAGGTTTACGAAGCAGAAAGCAAAGTCTAGAAAACAAATCAAAGTACATTAATCTGGCTCTAAATGATAAAAAGTACATACATTTCATATATATTTAATGTATTCACTTTGACAAAGGACAGTTTTAGCCTTAAGGGTCTCGGGAGGAGCAGAAGAGAAGATGTCGGAGTTTAACCCTGAAGCCCTCTCTCCATTCGTCTCTTTTCCTCGCTTTTACCCCTCCCTCTCCTCCTCTCCTCCCTCTGGGTCCCTCGCTCTTTCAATTCTCCATCTATCTTAGTCTCTGCACCATCCTCTTTTCTATTTGTACTTGTATCTGCTAATATCAAAACAAAGTCTTCAATATTGGTATCAATCGCTATGAAACTCAGTACTGATATTCTGTGCAGATATTTTTTGCGCTTCTTTAGCCTGAGTGACCAGATAATAATAATAATAATAATAAATAATAATAATAAATTTTATTTATTTGGCACCTTTCTGGACACCTAAGGTCGCCTTACAACAACATTTTAGTGAGTTTTCAGAGACACACGTCCTCAAAGACGCTTTACAGAGCATTATTAACAGAGCATTTTTCATTCACTCCAGACGTGGTTGTGGTGAACTATTACTGTAGCCACAGCTGCCCTGGGGCACACTGACGGAAGCCAATCGGCACCATCTGCCCCTCTGACCACCACCATCACTCACTCACACTCCACTTTCACACCTACAGTGCATGTTTTGGGTTGATGGGGGAAACCGGAGCGCCCGGAGGAAACCCATCCAGCAAACTCCACACAGAAAGGATCGAACCTGGGACCTTCTTGCTGTGAGGCGTGAGTATTAGCCACTCAGTCACCGCGCTGCTAAATTAGGTTAGTGTTATATGACATTTAGGGCTAGGTTTCGTTAAAAAGTTGCCGAAATGATACATACCTTGATACGTAGGCCACAATACGAAACATATCTCGATACAGTGAGCTTTTGATTCAATATATTTCAAAATGATTCAATACAAGTCAATAAAAATAAAGGCTAAATCATGGCTGTGATACTAAAAGTCTTTGATAAACCACTTCTTGTGCAAAGTGAATATGAAACAAGCCCATTTTAAACACCAAAACAGTTAAAATGTCAAATATGTGGCATAAACAAGTTTCCTTCCACTAAACAAGCAACAAAACTGTAGCGCTGTAACAAAATAATTTAGTAAAATATACCAAAAAATACTCTTTGCATTGATACAGCACCCCATGATACTGATGTAAAATCCTCACATTAATCAATACGATATATCGATATTTCAACATCATTTTATATTCCAGTTAAATGCTAAATGTTATTATGTAAAAATTGAAATATCGGTATCAGAAAATATCGCTTATTAGCCACAGCAGCGGACCAAATATGGGAAATCAGCTCCAAGAAATCCATATCGGTGCATCCTTAGAGTAAATGCAAGTGAAAGTCTTTGCCTCTCCCTCTTTATTTCTCTCTTCCCACCCCCTTTCTTCCTTTTCTATTCCCCGTTCCCCTCCCTTCTCCCTCCCTTCCTCCCTTTCTTCCTCCTCCTCTCTTCCTTGTTCCTTGTATCCCATTGAGAGCGGATTAAAACAGCGAGTGCAGCTTGAGGCGCAGGTCAGAATCAGGTTAAAACAGCAGCAGGTTCAGATCTCTACACCAGGTCACAGCCAAAGAGCACCTCAGAATTCCCATCTCTTCGCTGCTCGGATATGGGAAAATTACTACTAATATTTTAAAAGCTGCTGTAAATTAAAGAGGCGGTATTGTGCAAAATTGATTTCTTTTTAGCTTTCTGTGTTTGAGTGCATTTTGTGATCTCTCTCGGGCCCTGTTCAAACACTCCTTACAGTTAGCATTACAATCCAGTACAAAAAAAACGCCCACAAGCCTACCTCACCCATGCTCCCACAGGACAATTCTCCATAAATAGACAAAAGCAGGATATAAAACTAAGGAAGCACCGAATATTCGGCCACCGAATATTCCAAAAAAAAAGACACATTCGGCCGAATAGTGGCCTGTGACAAAATGACGCAATCAAACTTTGTCTAAAATGTCGGCCGTGTGGAAATGTTTTAAAGCAGGGGTTCCCAATACATCGATCGCGATCTAATGTATGTCGATCTAATGTAGTACTTGTCTTGAGACCATTTTTTTACGGTTTTGGTCTTGTCTCGGACTCGACCGCGTTTGGACTCGGTCTTGTCTCGGACTCGACTTTGTTTGGACTCGGTCTTGTCTCGGACTTGACTGTGTTTGGACTCGGTCTTGTCTCGGACTCGACTGCATTTGGACTCGGTCTTGTCTCGGTCTTGAAGGCACTTGAACTCGATCCTGTCTCGGTCTTGAAGGTGCTTGGACTCGGCCTTGTCTCAGATTCGACTGCGTTTGGACTCAGTTTTGTCTCGGACTCAACTGCGTTTGGACTCGGTCTTGTCTCGGACTCGACTGTGTCTGGACTCGATCTTGTCTCGGAGTCGACAGTGTTTGGACTTGGCCTTGTTTCGGTCTTGAAGGTGCTTGGACTCGGTCTTGTCTCGGATTCGGTCTTGTCTCCGAGTGCACATCGGCTCCCTCTCTGCGCGCTGATTAAAAGAGCAAGACGAGTAGGCAGATTATTTTGACTTGGTGATTTTATAAGTAGCTCACATGCTGAAAAAGTGTGGGCACCTGTTTTAAACTGTCTGAGAGCGAGAAAAGAACTGCAGTTTGCAATTTCTTAAGCATTTCTTGCAGTTTCTTAAGCATTTTATTTGTGGCTTGATATACAGGCACCGTTGTTAATGTTTTAATCAATATAAAACAATTTTAAGATGTCTCAGATGTCATGGTCATAGTAGGTTATTTATGCAATATTTTTTTAAAAAAGTGAAAAACTTAACAACATTTGATATTCGGTTTCAGTTTCAGTATTTGGTCAAGCATTTAATTTTTATTCGGTTTCGGCCACAAATTTTCATTTTGGTGCATCCCTATATAAAACAATATACTACAACTTCACAAATCTGGTGCCAAAACAATAAAAGTTAACACTGATCTAAAAAGGTTATAAGTTAGCAATTAATACCCCATAAAACCAAAACACCTCCTCTTTAAATCTCCAAATCAAACAACAAAATATGAATAGTTTGTCATTTTTTCCCATCCTTCAGCTGTCAAATTTGCAAGCTCATAAAATAAGCCGTTAACTTAAAATAGACCAGGCAGTTTCACGTTTTTATCACAAGTTAATACTCTTAAACAGTACAGTAGGGATTGGCAGAGTAATAAAACCTAATGGGATTAAGCTCCACCCGACCGAGCTGTAACCATCAGAGAAAATAAACACGCCTCACCTCAGTTTAACCTCTGGCCTCAACCACACAAACCACCGCAGCTAATCGTGTCATAACTGTGGGCGAGGGTCTGGTTCTAATCTGGGTTTAGAACGGGTTTAGATCTGGTTTTAGTCTTGGATGAGTCCTGGTTTGGTTCTGATCTAGTCCTGGCTGTTTTGGTCCTAGTTTAGACCTTCATTAAACTTGGTTCAGTTCTGGTTTGGTGTTAGTTCAGTCCTGTTTCAATCTAAGTTAAGACCCAGTTTCAGAGCTGATTCAGTCCAGGTTTAGACCTACATTAGACCTATTTTAAACCTGATTCGATCCTGGTCCAGTCCTTGTTACAGACTAGGTTGGTTCTAGTGCTGGTTTAGTCCTGGTTTAGTCCTGGTTCAGTGTCAGTTTAGTCCCTGGTTTTAATCCCTGATCAGACCTGTTTGAAACCTGGTTCAGTCCTGGTTTAGCCCTGTTTTGAGACATGTTTGAGACCTGGTTTTAGTCTCTGTTTTAGTGTTGGTTTTAATCCTGGTTCTGTCCTGGTTCCGTCTTGGTTTTAGTCCTGGATCAGTCCTGGATCAGCCATGGTTTAGCCCTGTTTGAGACATCCTTGAGACCTGTTTGAGACCTGGTTCAGTCCTGGTTTTAGTCCTGGATCAGTCCTGGTTTAGCCCTATTTGAAACATGTGTGAGACATGTTTGAGACCTGGTTGTAGGCCGGGTTTTAGTCTCTGTTTTAGTTCCTGATGAGTCCTGATTTTAGTCCTGGTTCAGTCCTGATTTAGCCATGGTTTAGCCTTGTATCAGTCCTGGTCTAACCCTCTTTGAGACCTGTTTAGACCTCCTGACCACAGTTAATGAGGTGTGCATCGGTGGTTGCTGTGGTCTGGTCTCCCACTGCTCCCAGTTTAAACCATTGTAAAAGCACCAGCTCCGGCTGAGTCACAAAACCACAAACATGAGTCAAACTTCACTGAATCCAGCGCTTCAACTCAAAACAAAGACCGGACTGTGAACGGGGCAATCAGAAGAGCAGCTCACACATTTTTCCCACGTTTAAAGGTGCACTGTGCAACTTTTGATGGAGTAATATGGCATTACACTTATTTATTTCTACAGAGCCCACTCACAGTGACAATGCAAGTTTTTTTTTAAGTCAATAACAACACGTTTTATTGATTAAATGCAAGACGTCTCTGTTTAATGCCACACCGGGACATTCAAAACAAAGCAACAGCATCTCCAGTGACAAGCAAGTGACGAACCCTCCACCACAAAAGTTACACATTGCACCTTTAAGTTATGGACATTAGTTAACATGTATGTCTATGGCGGACTGTTCAGTAGTTACCACGGTGACACAATGCAGAGAGATTAGCAAACCCTGCCCCAAAAAACGTTTTAAGATTTAACTCTGAAAACACTGATAAATACAAAATGGATTTAAAGAGCACTTTTTCAGGGACCTGTGATAAATACAATCGTTCATGGTCGTGTTCAAGAGTTTGATTTTCAACAAAAAGGTGAGAGTGACTAACGGAAAAACTGTTGGCAATGCTAACAAACTTGTGACAAATCAGCTGGAACTGCAACAGATGAGTTCAAATCAGTGCTGTCAAACGATTCATTTTTAAAATCAGATTCATCACACTTTAGAATTCTGATTAATCATAATTAATTAATGGTTAATTATTCTTCAAAAAAAAGGCCAAAATATTTCGATTTTTCTATCGCTGGTAGTTTTGTTGCCACGGGTGCGCTCGGCCAACGCTGTTTGTCGTGCTCGGTTTGTTGTTGGTACAAGTAGCGTCGTTGCTGCCGCTGAATCAAATTTTGCTTTAAGACGGTATTTTAAACTTGTTGTGCTTCAATGTAAAGAGAGTTCATTGCTGCAATATCTGCAAACTACCTTAGTTTTATCTAAAGTCACGTATGGACAGACCTGATCACTGACCTAATAACCTGCGCCGCCTTCAGGTCACCATCTGCACTTTCCATAGAGGAACGTTCAAACTAAATTGTGTGATTAATCTGTTTTAACGCAAGTGCGCTATTTTTTTTGTGAATAATCGCATGTCAACGCGTTAACGTTGAAAGCCCTAGTTCAAATCAAACTAAATTTTAACATGCCTTAGACAGAGCAGTTCTTATAGTTAGCACATCATCAGCTGCAAATTATCAATAGTTGGACAACCTTCATTTTAAGGCTGCAAGGTGAATTACAATTTTATCAAAATCGCAAAAACTGTACGATAATTTTCTCCACAAACAACAGAATCTCTCCTGAAAAGCTTCTCACCCTGTAGTTTAGATCTGTACAAACATGTTCTGAAACGTGATTCTTGTAGTAATTGTCTTTTCGTCAGCATTCCGGACGTGTTTAAAATGTGAACTTTGAACAGAATCCTTCATGATATTTAAAGTCGACAAGTTGAAGTCGATAGTGTTCATGTTCATAACAGTAAAACACATTTCATCAACATCGATACAGATCAATACAAACTGAGTGAGCTGCAGCTGCTCTGACGTCAACTCCAATGGAAATGACTCCTGTTCATGGGACCACAACATCTATTATACGACTATTACAACTGCTATAGACCAGAGACCGGACCAGAGACCAGACCAGGGACCAGAGACCGGACCAGAGACCAGACCAGAGACCAGAGACTAGACCAGAGACCAGAGACCAGACTAGAGACCAGACTAGAGACCAGACTAGAGACCAGACCAGAGACCTAAGACCAGAGACAAAAGCAAAGTCCAGAGACCATACCTGAGACCAGACCAAACCTGAGACCGGCCCAGATACCAGAGACTAGACCAGAGACTAGCCAAGAAGACTAGACCAGAGACTAGAGACCAGAGACCAGACCAGAGACCAGACCAGAGATCAGACCAGAGACTAGCCCAGAAACAAAACCAGAGACCACAATCCAGACCAGAATCTGAAAAGAGATCAAACCAGAGTTTATACCAGAGAGACTAACTCCAAAACCCAAGACCTAAAACCAAAGATTAAAGACCAGAGACCAAAGACCAGACCAAAGACCAAACCAGAAACCAAACCAGAGACAAAACCAGAGACCTAAGAACAGAGACCAAAGACTAGACCAAAGTCTAGCCTAGAGATTGGAAAGATTTGACCAGAGACCTAAAACCAAAACCAGAGACCAGACTAAAGACTAAACAAAAGACTGGACCAGAGCCTACTATTACTACAACAAAGAATGAGACCAGAGTCCAGGCCAAGGACTAGACCAAAGACTAGACCAGAGGCTAGACAGTTCAAATATGGGAATTACACTGAGGTTACATCATGATGATATCATTTAAAGGTTTGGTGAAGCCCACAGAAACCCAGGGTCACGCTCCAGGTTTCATTTAGTCCAACAGTGAGGAAGAAAAGTTCATTTTAAATACATTGAGTTAGGTCCAAAATCCCGTAAAGTGGAAAAAGAGGAGATGACACTTCAAAGAAACACAATAATCGCTGCTGAAGGCGATGAATATGGTTTATACCAGAGGAGAAAGAGAGAAAAGGGAGAGGGGAAGAAAGGATGAAAGAAAGAGAAGGAGAGAAGAGAGGTGAGCAAATGTAGTTTAACCAGGGGAGAGTAGAGGAGAGAAAAGAGAAGAAAGATGAAGCAAGGGAAGGAGAGAAGAGGGTGAGGAGAGGGGAAGAGAGGGAAAGGAAAATGGAGAGAGGGAGCAGAGGGTATCCTTGTTTTCCCTGTTGATTACACGGTACGGCCAAGAAATATACAAAAGATAAATTCATAAATGATGAACCTTTTCTATAGTGACTGGACCCAATTATTCACTGTTTTACAACAAAAATCTGCATTATAACAGTATTCAAAAGGTGATTTAAAAGGTGCATTGTGTGACTTTTCTGCTGGAGGGTCTGTTAAGTGCTTTTCTCCTTGATATTATTGCTTTGTCTGGTATTAAACCTTTCTATATTCATGGAGACCAAACCAGAACAGGTTACAAGTCAGATCTGTGGAGAGGCGACCCCGCTCACAGTCAGAATGCCTGTTTTCCAAAGTATTTCTGAGCTACAAAACTACCTGTAACTGAATAAATTTAAGGCAGAGCTGTTTAATGCCATACTGTGGAACATTCCAGGCAGAGCAATGACGCCCAACCTTAAAGTTACATAGTGCCTCCATCTGTTTTATATATTATTGGTCTACAGAATATTGTGATGTTATCTGGAACTATAACATAACTAAAATTTGTAAAAAAAAAAAATAAAATAAATAATAATAATAATAATAATAATAAAATAAAAAAAACACTCTTACCATACTGTCTATTATTATTAGTAGTAGTAGTAGTAGTAATAATCATCTTCATAATAATATCCCTCTTGCTATCGTTTTGCTTATTTAGAATGTATTATTATTTTTACCATTTAAATTTTTGCTCTTCTATATTATATTATATTATATTATATTATATTATATTATATTATATTATATTATATTATATTATATTATATTATATTATATTATATTATATTATATTATATTATATTATATTATATTATATTGTGATGTATGAGCTACTGTGTCCAAATAATTTCTCTTGTGGATCAATAAAGTTTGTCTATTATTATTATTATGATTATTTCACCTAAAGTAGTATGTTTATAGTTATGTCCACTGTCTTCCTTATTGTCTGTTTAACACAAAAAATCTAAATAAAAAAACTAAATAAAAATAAATATGTGGAACTTTAGAGACAAAGCAATAGCATCTCCAGACCAGAGACTAGACCTGAAACTAGACCTGAAACTAGACTAGAGACTAGACTATAGACCAGAGACCAGACCAGAGACAAAACCATAGAGACTAATCCCAAGACCGAAAACCAAAGATTAGAGATCAGAAATTACACCACAGACTAGACCAGAGACTCTCCATGGTAGCGGACCCCCAACCTAGACAAAAACATGACCTGGCCTAGTCTTACTGACCCAGCTCATAGCACATCCATCTTATACATTTCTCCTGCTGTTTATGTGCAGAGCGGCGGGGGCAGTCAGGGTCAGGCTGGGGCACTGCATTAAACATCAGGAGCAGTTAATCGGCCTCTCCAAACCATAAACAAGTATCATCATGTGAAAGAGTCCACGGGGAGAGCAGCACTTCATTTACTGTGATAGAGCTCAGAGGCGGAGGGAGGAGCAGAGGAGCGGGATCAGTGTACAGAGTTTATGCTACTACAGAGTGTTGTCACGATGCTGGAATTTCGGTACTTAAACAGTGATTCTCTGGCTATTTTTCTCCAAACACACCACATCTGCAGATTAACTAGAGACGTTTGACCTGCCCTACACGACAAGGGCTCGAGGAGGACGGGAGGGCATCTGACACTCAGGGATATATAGTAGGGCCCAAACGATATGGATTTTGTTTTGGCCGATATGATACCGATAAAATGGGAGTTGGAACTGCCGATATATTTATGATGAAAAAAATTCACTGTAAATCTTCAATTGTTTATAAAACTTAGGTTTGGCTCTATTGGATTTTCAATTGGGTTTACTTAGGCGACATTTATTGTTATTCTGCTTCTTTACATCATATTTAAAGACAGTAGGTCGGCCCAATGGCATTTTTGTATTATATTCTAGCCAGTAAAGAAAGGGCTATTAAGTAAACTACCGCTGTTAGCCTTTAGCGGTAAATGTGTGTGCGCCGCGGTAATTAATGATCTGCTAAATGCTGATAATTCACACCTCTATTCACAGCTCATTTCCATATCAGTGTGTGTTCAGTAACATATATATGGCCACTATAGTCACTTTACAGTCGCTAATAGAAGAGAAAACAGCCTGTTTATGTGTGCGAGCTACAGCAGCTAATCGCTACCCAATGAGAAAGAACCAAAACGAGCTTCAAAACCGACACATTTCCAACACTCAGCCTCACACAGGCTCCTCTCAGATCACAAGTCTGCAGTAAGAACTGTCCTTTTAATCCAGACTCAAACTGAGCGTCCGGAAAAAGAAGAGAATCTTAGTGTTGTGCAGGTGGATCAATGGCTGCAGCGGTAAACAAGTGCACATGGGGGTGCGTTCAGGGGTGGGACGGACACAGCCAAATGACTCCTCAGATAAATACTGATGCGGCGCCACATATCAGGACATTTATTTGTCTGTAAATTGGATTAAATGGGCAGAATATAAAGTCTGAGCTTTATTACAAGGTAAAACATGCCCGTGTGGAATCTCGGTCCATATCGGAAAGATTTAGGCTGAAGAATGGAAGGGCATCTGACAAAAATGGATATACAGTGGGAGGACGGGAGGGCATCTGACACACGTGGATATACAGGAGGAGGACGGGAGGGCATCTGGCACGTTTTTCTCCAGGTTAAATTTCATCTCTCTTTCTCAGACATGTAAATGTATTCAGGAGCCTCAGGACTCGTCTGCTGCAAAATCAGCTTTTTCTATTCGACAAAACGATTCTATAGAGAATCACTGAACCGAAGGCATCGTCACAGATTCACCACGTTTAGACAGGACATAAATCACATATGAAAATTTCACAAACGGTGCAATTTCATATTATAATATATTATCTATACCAGAAAACTGCACGGGGCTGTTTTTACATCCCACTCCCGCTGAATTTCTGACCATTACCGCCGGCATCCACAATGTGTGCGCAACGTGACCGCTAAATCCCACGTGTGCGCCCACTCCCGCCCGCAACCCGCAAAACTCTGAGAATTATGTCCGCACATGTACAGTATAGCCCATAGACTGTATATACGAATGGACATATCCCATTAGCTGCCGCATACCAAACAGGAAGTGCTCCAGGAGATTCTTCCAGCATCTTCTCTCCCTTTTTCCCCATTGACTCATATTGAGATCTTATCGTCCCTCTCTCTGTAACTTCTCCAGTAAGTCTCGTTGTTTTGGTCTTAAAATGTTCGTATGTACCCGCTCTACATGATCCTGAATGTTTCATTTAGCTGTTTTGTTCCGAAATTAAGATATGAACATAAATAATGGACTAATCAGACGCCTTCATTCCCCGAGGTCGCTGCCGCCGAGCATTAGCAACGGTTTGTTTGACAGTTAGTTGTTGTTCATACATAACAGAACATAAGCATAAATCAGTGACTTAAACTTACTATTTAAAGTTTGATGATAAAAGTTAAAAGTTTCCTTATTACTCTCAAGAATAACCGAAATACAGCGGTCCGTGCAGGTGCAGAGTATCACTGCTTCCCGGTGAGGACGGCGGCACATTTAACAACCTCACTAAAGATTGGCTCTTGTGGTTGCTATGATACTCATGGTCAGATTGCCAAATATGGAGCCTGACTCCAGATTCGCTCTTGTAACAGTGGCATCGGGAGCCTCATTTGAGCGGCACTGAACGCTATGGGTGATGTCACACTCACTTAGTCCACTTCTTTTATATAGTCTCTGGTATAGCCCAATAGAGATACATTGATTTTGTGTCTTGTCCCATCCCGCCTGAGAAAACAAGCCATTTATTCAACAGGTTCATGGGGTTTTCTGTTTCACTTCCCTCCCTACACGTCTTCTGACGCACTAGGAAGCGCGCTCCTGTTTCCACTTGTTTTTAAAATTAAATAAAGACAGGTTTATATTGTATTCTCCTCTACTGTAGTTAGCAGGGTCTTGGGCTCTCTTGTGTCAGATGCCCTCCCATCCTCCTCTATCCCTGGCGTCTATGATACTAGAATGCTGCTTTTCTAACTCAATACATCACAGTGCATGACATGGCTGACTAAAGGCTGGCGAGAACGTCCCCCCTCTTCCAGGCACAGCAGTTACTAGGGGTGGGTATTGCGAACAACCATGCGATACGATACGATTCGCGATACAGGGGTCTCGAAACGATACGATTCGCGATACAGGGGTATGCCGATACATGGTCTTCAAGGCGATACGTATCCCGATATTTTACATTACGTAACCAATAATTTAAAAAAAAAAAAAGACAGATGTTTCCTCAAATGTTATTTTTATTTTGGTGAAGTGCATCAGTTACAATGTAACAGAAGAAGCTGTAAGGCAGAAACTGCCCTTGATTAACCTGTTAACAGCCGCACTCGCACAAGTGTTCAAATATGTACCAGATGTTCCAAACTGTAATAAGATGTAATGTATAATAAATAAACCATCTTCTGAAATTTAGGCATGTTTTCTTAAGATAAATCACTAAAACAAGCCAAAAAATTTCGCTCCATATGTCTCGTGTGCCTCCACCTGTGAGTGTGCGTAAGAGGAGGAGAGAGAGGCTCCATACACAGAACGCATGGAGCCTATCACTACAGCACCTCTGCCCCACATGGGGCCCACCGCTGAAATCGTCTTTTCATAGGCTACTCAGATCTGTCAATCATTTCCTGAAAGAATCAATGACTGAAGAGGTTTTGCCGTGGAACTGTCCCTCTGTCATGCGTAATACGCCGCTAAATGTACGCACTCGTTTTTTCCCCAAGCTGGAGCGCGGCGCCCGTAGCCGGACCGAAGCCTGGATACGCTTGTTTTGTAGCTAAGAGTGTGGAGAAAACAAACATACCCCACACCGCTAACAGGAGCTAAGCGTTTAGCTATGCTAAGGACCAAGAGCGAGAGTAGTAGAGAGATGCGTCGCTCATCCATTCAGACAAACTCGGACTTTCTGGATTATTTCTCCACATGGAATTATTTTATGAAAAAACAACTGGATATTCTTTTTCTGTGGACTGTTACGGACTAATTGAGCACAGCTATTCCTGGATTGGACCCGTTTCGGACCGACAGAACCGGCTCAAAGGTAAGAAATGCGATGAATATTTTCGGGAATTATAAGTTATGGCTCTTTGGGCTGTGTGGCATAAAATGAATGATATGGTGGTTTTACTGAGGAATTAAGCTTTCAAACGATGTATAGCATGTCAATATTGGAAAAATAAGTACGGTGAATATCTGGCTTGACTTTTTAATGTTGTGTAATCGCGCGCTGGCGGGTGGGTGTTAATGTAAACATGGCTTAACAAGGCTGTATGCTGACATGCCGCTACCTTTGATGAAAGTAAACTTAAGATATGGCCTTAACAAGGCTGTAGTGCAGAAGGAATGCTGCCTTTGACAATACGAAATGCGCATTGCAAGGATCACTTATCAGACGCAGTTTGCTGAAGCTTGATAAATAATGTTTGTTGCATGTAAAATATCGATACTGATGCCTCCGTATCGATACGTTTATCGCCAAGAGGCCCACGACGATATATCCCCGTATCGATTTTTTGAACACACCCCTAGCAGTTACCCATGTGCTCCCCAAGAGAAGCGAGGGAGGAGGGGGACGTTCCTGCCGAAAGAATGGGACGCTCGAGCTGGGACTTTCAAGCTCGGGGGACGTTCGAGCCGGTATTCTCACTGTCCGTCCTCTGTACCATATCTTTACTCTCCCTCCTCTGTGCCGGAGTAGCAGGTGTCTTAACTCCCATAAATGAAATGACGGATTCTTTAACTATATCAGCATTTCTCTGTCAGATCCTCCCTCACTTTTATCTCAAATGAAGGTCGCACATTTCTGAGGAGTTAGTCAGACACAAAACAGTTCACTCTATTCTTGCTGCGGTTTAGACAATTTGCCTGAGCTCCAAAACACACACGACTCCTCTAATACTTTACAAAGAGAGGCTGGAGTTCACACGGGCGTGACTGACGGCGGATTAACCAATCACCGTCTGTGTCAAAGCAAAGATGATTGCAAAAAAATGAGAGGGATTTGAAAAACAATGCGTATTTCTGCAGAATCAATGAGCAGGCACTAAACTATTAATCTGAAAAAGAAAAATAGTCTGGACTTGCAAGATAATTATACAATACACGAAACTGGTCCTCTATGCATTATGTCATTTTTAAAACCTGAACCCATGAATGGATGGAATTTAAAAAGGGCAAAAAATAAAGGAAATCTGACCAAAAATACCAAAATGTTTAGCTAAAATTAAGTACATAACTGAAAACTAGGTTAATTAATAAAGCTTCCTCAGGTCATAATATATTGGTAAAAACTAAAAAATTGAATTGGGTCATTGTGTTTTAGAGCCAAAATGAAAATTTCAATTTCATTCATGGGTTCCACCTCTTGTTTATAGGCAACATTTTAAGGGCAAAAACCAAAAGAGATAAGATTGCTTGAAATTGTTAACTGCTATAGCAACAGTAATAAGTTTTTATCATTCTGAAATACTTAAAAAGGAAACTTAAATGTTGATTGTTGTAATGTTAAGTCTGTTTGGGTCATATGAACTTTCTCTTTCATGAAGTTTGAGTGAATAAAACTTCTCGCAGACAGAGAAATGTGATTGACGAGACAATATAAATGAAAGAATAAAGGCAACGGTGAAGAACTGTAAAATGCTGTAGTTTCTTTTCATAATAATTGTAACACTAAAGTCTGATATTGCAAAATCCCGACCCTCCCGACCCTCTGTTTGTCTTCAGTCAGTAAAAGTCCACAGTCCTCAACCACGGGTCTTGTTTAAAAGAGACAAGTGTTCCCAAACGGCCGTAACGTTTAACGACCCCGACATGACCACACGCTGAGGTCAGGGGTCAAAAGTCGCTCTGGAGGGACGGGAAGTGAAAGTGTGTCTGCAGTGACGTCATCGTGACTCAAGGACATTCCTCTGACAGCTCCTCTCAGACAAATTTAAAATGAAGCACAAGAGCTGGATTCGTGCTGGTTCAGTCCCTGGTTCAGTCCCTGGTTCAGTCCCTGGTTCAGTCCCTGGTTCAGTCCCTGGTTCAGACCCTGGTTCAGACCCTGGTTCAGACCCTGGTTCAGACCCTGGTTCAGTCCCTGGTTCAGTCCCTGGTTCAGTCCCTGGTTCAGTCCCTGGTTCAGTCCCTGGTTCAGACCCTGGTTCAGACCCTGGTTCAGACCCTGGTTCAGTCCATGGTTCAGTCCCTGGTTTAGTCCATGGTTCAAACCCTGGTTTAGTCCCTGGTTTAATCCTTGGTTCAGCCCCTGGTTTAGTTCAGTCTCTGGTTCAGTCCCTGGTTCAGTCCCTGGTTCAGTCTCTGGTTCAATCCCTGGTTCAGTCTCTGGTTCAGTCCCTGGTTCAGTCCCTGGTTCAGTCCATGGTTCAGTCCATGGTTCAGTCCCTGGTTCAGACCCTGGTACAGACCCTGGTACAGTTCATGGTTCAGTTCATGGTTCAGTTCATGGTTCAGTCCCTGGTTCAGTCTCTGGTTCATTCCATGGTTCAGTCTCTGGTTCAGTCCCTGTTTTAGTCTCTGGTTCAGTCCATGGTTCAGGTCCCTGGTTCAGACCGTGGTTCAGTCTCTGGTTCAGTCCATGGTTCAGTCCCTGGTTCAGGTCCCTGGTTCAGACCCTGGTTCAGTCTCTGGTTCATTCCATGGTTCAGTCCCTGGTTCAGACTCTGGTTTAGTCCATGGTTTAGTCCCTGGTTCAGTCTCTGGTTCAGTCCCTGGTTCAGTCCCTGGTTCAGTCCCTGGTTCAGTCCCTGGTTCAGTCCCTGGTTCAGTCCCTGGTTCAGTCCCTGGTTCAGTCCCTGGTTCAGTCCCTGGTTCAGTCCCTGGTTCAGACCCTGGTTCAGACCCTGGTTCAGACCCTGGTTCAGACCCTGGTTCAGACCCTGGTTCAGTCCATGGTTCAGTCCCTGGTTCAGACCCTGGTTTAGTCCATGGTTCAAACCCTGGTTTAGTCCCTGGTTTAATCCTTGGTTCAGCCCCTGGTTTAGTTCAGTCTCTGGTTCAGTCCCTGGTTCAGTCCGTGGTTTAGTTTCTGGTTCAGACCCTGGTTCAGTCCCTGGTTCAGTCCATGGTTCAGTCCTGGTTCAGTCCTGGTTCAGTCCCTGGTTTAGTTCAGTCCCCGGTTCAGTCTCTGGTTCAGTCCTTGGTTCAGTCCCTGGTTCAGTCCTGGTTTAGTCCCTGGTTTAGTCCCTGGTTCAGTCCCTGGTTCAGTCCTGGTTTAGTCCCTGGTTCAGTCCCTGGTTCAGTCCATGGTTCAGTCCTGGTTCAGTCCTGGTTCAGTCCCTGGTTTAGTTCAGTCCCCGGTTCAGTCCTGGTTTAGTCCCTGGTTCAGTCCCTGGTTCAGTCCCTGGTTCAGTCCTGGTTTAGTCCCTGGTTCAGTCCCTGGTTCAGTCCCTGGTTCAGTCCCTCTTTGTCAACATAAATACACAAAAGTGAAGTGAAGTGGTGCCATTATTCAGCACCAAAGGTGTGGCTGATTTCAGATGAAAGGACTTTAAACCATAAACATTAATATAATATGACAAGTTTGTGGAGCCAGCCCCAAACAAGTAATAAAAAGGTTCAACATTTGTGGATCAAAACATTTCTACATGAAAAAGGGGGAATTATCCAAGCTTAACTCCATGGAGCTTTCTATCATGTTATAACATTGTTCCCTCAGAGGTTTAAGATGTCATCCATGCATGTTTGAGTAATTTAGCGATCTCTCCCGGGCCCTATTCAAACCCTCCTTATAATTAGCTGTATGATTCTGTGCAAAGCCTATTAGTCCTGGGCAAAAAAATCGATTTTAAATAAAAATCGAGTTGGAAAGTAAAATCGATTATTTTATTTTTTTTATCGATTTTTTTTTTTTTTATACAGCGTGTACATTTTGCATTCGCCAAGACTTCCTATACTGGACTTCCTGCAGTGTGTCTCTCACTTTCCCCCGAGGACGGCATAGGCACAAGTCTCTGTCACAGAAAGAACATTTATATTATCATCATCATCAATCATATACTGAGTCGTGTCCTTTAGTCCGACTGAAGCTGAAGCAGCAGCACAAGGAAAGAGCTGTTTTTTTCCAGCGTTTACAGTTTATGCAAATGAGCCATGTGGTTTTAAGTTTTGTTTCTGTAAAACGTAAACAAATGTGCCAAAGCTGCATTAAACTCATTCTGATCTCACACGGATGTGGCTCTGTGGTGGTGATGGTTTATATGTTGTAGAGTTGAGTTAATTTATGCAGATTAGTAATAGTCATAATAATGCACTGTACCTGCACTGTTATATTCTTGTAAATTTGTAATTTTTTGTGTTATATTATAGTTTATTGTTTTCTACTTTATTTTCTTCAATTTTATTTATTGCATGTTTAGTGTTTGTCTACGTTTCGCTCCAAGTACCGCAACAATTTCCTAATGTTGTGAACCTATTCACTCATATTTCTGATTCTGAATGATGATAATTTTAATATAAAAACGTTAATTATGAATCGATAATTGATTGTCAATTCCCCTGGCGATCGATTATAAGAAAATGTAATCAAAAGCCCATCCCTACTGTGGACCATGTGAAATGCTTCCAATTTGTTCAGTGGAGAAGAGGTTTTTACAACATGGTGAAAGTTTTGGACGCTGCTGTACGGTCGAATCAAACTGAATCGAGTTTTTTTATGGAAAAATGTAAGATTTTTGGGGGGGTAAAATCGGCCATCTCTAAAGGCTATGACCACAAGCTGATATCACACACAATTCTCCATAAATATACAAAAACATGATACAAAACTGTACACGACTTCACAAACCTGATGCGATGTGCAGGAGTTTCATTAGCGGGAAGTACACTGCTTGTGTTTTAATAGCGCTCTGAAGGGGGAGTGACTTAGTGTGGAGTGCAAAGGGAGAGGAGACTCACTCACTGCGCTGTTTTCGGTGAATACAGCATTTTCAAAAGCCGGTAATGCCGCTCATTATAGAAAAGAGGATTGTGACTAGTTCAATCACGGCTATACAATATTTCACCTGCACCTGGTGTTGAGACTATTTTTGGTTTGTTTTTTTATCCAAACATGAGTCTTCTTCTGTGTCGTAGTGAAAATTTGCTTGGACTAAAATGATAGGTGGCATATGAGAGACTTTCTGAATAATCCCCCGGCGAACATCAAAACGCAGTCAGGGATTTCACAAGATTAAAATGAAAAACTGAAATTCGGGTGCGCTGTGAAAATAGCTCAAAGCAGAGGGAAATGGGGAGAATAGGAACAGGTAATTTACTGTTCGGAAAGTGTGATTTTATGCAAGGACCAAGGAAAAACTAAACCAGGACTAAAGCAGGACTGAAACAAGATTGAACCAGGATGGAACCATGACTGAACCACGACTGAACCAGGACTGAACCAGGACTGAACCAGGACTGAACCAGGCCTGAACCAGGCCTGAACCAGGTTATGTTTCTGATTTAGTCCTACTTGAGCACTGATTTTGAGGTTAAGTAATAGTTTAGGACTGGTCAGACATTTTTCTAGTTCTGGTTCAGTCCTGGTTCAGTTCTGATTTAGTCCAGGTTTAGCCCTGGTTTAGCCCTGGTTTAGCCCTGGCTTAGACTGTTTACTGTTCGAAAAGTGTGATTTTCTGCAAGGACTAAGGAAAAACTAAACCAGGACTAAACCAGGACTGAAACAAAATTGAACCAGGATTGAACCAGGACTGAACCAGGTTTAAACCAGGTTGTGTTTCTGGTTTAGTCCTACTTGAGCACTGATTTGAGGTTAAGTAATAGTTTAGGTCTGGTCAGACATTTTTCTAGTTCTGGTTCAGTCTTGGTTCAGTCCTGGTTCAGTCCAGGTTCAGTCCAGGTTCAGTCCAGGTTTAGCCCTGGTTTAGCCCTGGTTTAGCCCTGGTTTAGCCCTGGTTTAGTCCTGGTTTAGCCCTGGTTAACCCAACAAGCTAGACTCCTTAATGAAGTGTTTAGTGCAGATAAAACAATGGCTGTGTGAAAATTCTCTACAGCTAAATGCTGATAAAACAGAAACACTGGTTCTTGCCCCAGATGAATCCATTCCAGAGATTAATCAGTATTTGGGTGTTTTAGGCCAGTCTGTTAAACCTAGCCTTAAAAACCTGGGTGTTATCTTTGACAAAGACATGTCATTAGAGCATCATTCTAAACAGTTTCTTTCAGCTGAGAAACATTTCCAAACTCTGAAAAATTGTTTCACAAAATGATCTGATGATGAACTCATTATTCATGCTTTTGTGTCTTCGCGCTTAGACGATTGCAATAGTTTGTTTTCTTGTCTAAACAAGAAGGAGCTTTCTCAGCTGCAGTTGATTCCAAAACTCTGCAGCAAGAATTTTGACCCGCACAAATAGAAGAGCTCACATTTCACCTGTTCTTAAAGCTCTCCACTGGCTTCCAGTTTCCTACAGGATACAGTTTAAAATTTTAGTGTTGACTTTTAGAGCCCTGCATGGTCAAGCTCCTCCTTACAGTGATGGCCGAAAGTATTGGCACCCTGCAATCCTGTCCTATAATACTCAATTTCTTCCAGAAAATGATTGCAATCACAAATGCTTTGGCATTAATATCTTCATTTATTTTTCTTGCAATGAAAAAACACAAAAGAGAATGAAAAAAGTCAAATCAAATATTATTTTACACAAAATTCAACAAATGGGCTGGACAAAAGTATTGGCACCCTCAGCCTAATATTTGGTAGCACAACCTTTAGACAAAATAACTGCGAACAACCGCTTCCGGTAACCATCAGTGAGTTTATTACAACGCTCTGCTGGAATTTTAGACCATTCTTCTTTGGCAAACTGCTCCAGGTCCCTGAGATTTGAAGGGTGCCTTTTCCAAATTGCCATTTTGAGCTCTCTCCACAGGTTTTCTATGGGATTCAGGTCTGGACTCATTGCTGGCCACTTTAGAAGTCTCCAGTGCTTTCTCTCAAGCCATTTTCTAGTGCTGTTTGAAGTGTGCTTAGGGTCATTATCCTGCTGGAAGACCCATGACCTCTGAGGAGACCCAGCTTTCTCACACTGGGCCCTACATTATGCTGCAAAATCTGTTGATAGTCTTCTGACTTCATAATTCCATGCACACGGTCAAGCAGTCCAGTGCCAGAGGCAGCAAAGCAACCCCAAAACATCAGGGAACCTCCACCATGTTTGACTGTAGGGACCGTGTTCTTCTCTTTGAAGGCCTCATTTCTTTTCCTGAAAACTCTGTGTTGATGCCCGTTCCCAAAAGCTCTACCTTTGTCTCATCTGACCAGAGAACATTCTTCCAAAATGTTTGTGGCTTTCTCAGGTAGGTTTTGGCAAACTCCAGCCTGGCTTTTTTGTGTCTCTGGGTCAGAAATGGGGTTTTCCTGGGTCTTCTACCATAGAGTCCTTTTTCATTCAGATGTCGGCGGATAGTACGGGTTGATACTGTTGTACCCTCGGACTGCAGGGCAGCCTGAACTTGTTTGGATGTTAGTCTAGGATTTTTTCCCACCATCTGCACAATCTTACGCTGAAATCTGTAATCGATTTTCCTTTTCCGTCCAGATCTGGGGAGGATAGCCACAGTGCCATGCTCTTTAAACTTCTTGATGACACTGCGCACAGTAGACACAGGAACTTCAAGATCTTTGGAGATGGACTTGTAGCCTTGACATTGCTCATGCTTCTTCACAATTTTGTTTTTCAAGTCCTCAGAGAGTTCTTTGGTCTTCTTTCTTTTCTCCATGCTCAGTGTGGTGTGTGTGTGGCACAGGACAGAGGTTGAGTCAACTTCAATCCATTTTAACTGGCTGTTGGTGTGATTTAGTTATTGCCACCACCTGTTGTGTGCCACAGGTGAGTACCAGGTTTTATTAATTATTCAAATTAGAGAAGCAGCACATGATCTTTCAAAGGGTGCCAATACTTTTGTCCACCCCCTTTTTATGTTTTAGTGCAGAATTATATTCAATTTGGCTTTTTGACAATTCCTTTTTGTGATTTGTCATTGAAGATAAATTAAATGAACATTTTAATGTCAAAGCAGTTGTGATTGCATTCATTTTTTGGGAGAAATTGGGCCTTTTCTGACGGAACTTCTGGGGTGCCAATACTTTCGGCCATCACTGTATATCAGAGATCTGATCCATCCCTACAGACCCTCTCGCACACTGAGGTCTGTGGATCAGAGTCTGCTGATGGTTCCTCATACTCGTTTTCGGACCAGAGGAGACCGATCCTTCCAGGCTGTTGTTCCCAGACTCTGGAATGATCTCCCACTCCTTTTGCGTTCACTAGACTGCATTAATACTTTTAAAAGTCAGCTGAAAACTTTTTTATTTGGTCAAGCATTTTAAATTACAGCAACTTCTTCAGGGACTGATATGATTGTATATATATTGTGATGTATATTTTTCCTGTGCATAACTGTAATTTTTCTGTGTTTTTATTTTTGTGTGAAGCACTTTGTGACTTCCTTGTCTGTGAAAGGTGCTATATAAATAAACTTTGCTTGCTTGCTTGTTTAGCCCTGGTTTAGCCCTGGTTTAGCCTGTTTACTGTTCAAAAAGTGTGATTTTCTGCAAAGACCAAGGAAAAACTAAACCAGGACTGAAACAAAATTAAACCAGGATTGAACCAAGACTGAACCAGGTTTAAACCAGCACTAAACCAGGTCTAAACCAGGATAATATAGAACTAAACCAGAGCAAACCCAAGACTGAACAAAAAATAACTTGGAACAATACAGGTCTAAAGCAGAAGGTCTAAAGCAGAAACAGGGTGAAGTAAGATCTACATCAGAAGGTCTAAAACAGGACTAAACCGAGACTAAATCAGGTCTATACCAGGATTAAACAAGGCCTAACCAGGGCCAGGACTAATCTAGAACTAAACCAGGATAATATCAGAACTAAACCAGAGCAAACCCGGGACTGAACAAACAGAACCAGGGCAAAGGAAGGTCTACATCAGGTGGTCTAAAACAGGACTAAACCAAGACTAAACAAAGACTAAATCAGGACTAAACAAGGACTATATTATAACTAAACCAGGACTAAATCAGATCTTATCCTGGACTTAAAATATGAACCAAGGTAAATAATGCCTAAACTGGATCCTAATGGTTTAAGCCAGGACTACAAACAGGGACTAAACCCAGGACTAAACCAGGGTCTAAACAAGAGCTAAAGCCAAGACTAAACCCAGGACTAAACTAGGACTAAACCCAAGACTAAACAAGGACTAAAACCAGGACTAAACCAGGGTCTAAACAAGAGCTAAAGCCAAGACTAAACCCAGGACTAAACTAGGACTAAACTCAAGACTAAAACCAAGATTAAACCAGGGACTAAACAAGGGCTAAAACCAAGACTAAACCCAGGACTAACCTAGGACTAAACCCAAGACTAAAACCAAGACTAAACCAGGACTAAACCCAAGACTAAACTCAGGACTAAACTACGACTAAACCCAAGACTAAAACCAGGACTAACTCCATGAAATGATCTCAAAAATAACTATAATCAAGGAGGAGGCTACGAGATGACACAGTTTTACATGGGTCTCATATCTAAAAAGAAAAAAATACGAAAACATTAACGTGAAAATCGAATATTTTAAAGAGGCCAAACTGAGGTCTTTCATCTGGAGACAGTTTATCTTTTTATAGAGCGTTAAAACGAGAGGAGCAGACGGATCAGTGGACAGAGTAAAGGCATTACGCAACAAGATGCTTAAAAATTCAATATGTTAAATTATTCATTCAACGAAGTCCGAGAAAAGAGTTAGAGGCAGAAGTGAAACTAAGAGATATGGGGATAAAAATAAAAAGGGAATCTGGGTGAAGACGGGAGCAGAGCCAGAGGAGCAGATACAGACTAAACTAGGGGTTAATTCAGGATTTAAACTTTTAAACTGCGTATGATAGATTTTTATCTAATTTTGACTAAATTTGGTGGTATTATAATCATTGTAAATATATCTAAACATACTGAGGACATCACACTAGGGAGAATTCTATCCAAAAGTTCATCAAAATTTCCACAAGAAACACATTTTTCTCAGAATTCAACATGATTCCAATAAAATAAAAGGTGTTTTCTTATATTTGTTTTTATCAGATTTAATGTATATGTTAATTAGGGGAGTTTTTCAAGGCAACAATTACGGGAAGTAAAATTTTAAACCTAAAATTGGCCAAATTGGGAAAACGAATGTGAATGTTTTTACAAAAATCTTAAATATCTTGACTGTGTTTTGCTGAAATTAATCTTAGTCATAGGCACGTTAAAATATAAACCGAAGTTAATGATGCCTAAACAGTACCTAATTCAAGACAAAACCAGGTCTAAACCAAGATTAAAACCAGGACTAAACCAGGACTAAAGGAGAACCAACCCAGGTCTAATGAAGGACTATACCAGAACTAAGCAAGGTCTAAAGCAGAACGAATACTGGACTTAAAATATAAACCAAAGTTAATGATGCCTAAACAGTATCTCAATCATGACAAAACCAGATCTAAACCAGAACTAAACCCAGGACTAAAGCAGAACTAAACCAGACCTTCACCAGATCTAATCAAGGACTATATCAGAAGTAAGCAAGGTCTAAACCAGGACAAACAGTGGACTGAAAAACATAAACCAAGGAGCAGACAGTTCGTAGCATTTACAGAGGTTCATTCTTCACTCCAAGAGAAGAAGTTTAGAGCCAAATTTAACCCGATTCCCTCAAGGCGACTTTCAACATCAGAAAATGTCAACTCTCCAGCCTCAAAGAAAACAAACAGGCATTTTTGGCATTTTTAAATTTCCACAAAGAACTCACAGGCCCAAGTTGAACTAAAACGGCATTCAACAAGTCACTTTCTCTGGCCACATTATTAGGTACAGTGGGCCCTGGTTGTGTTTCTGGTTTAGTCCTGGTTTGAGCACTGGTTTTGAGGTTAAGTAGCAGTTTTGGTCTGGTCTGGACATTTTTCTAGTCCTGGTTTAGCCCTGGTTCAGGCATGGTTCAGTCCTGGCTTAGTCCTGGTTAAGCCCTGGTTCAGTCCAGGTTCAGTCCTGGTTCAGTCCTTATTTAGCCCTGGTTTAGCCCTGGTTTAGTCCTGGTTCAGTCCTGGTTCAGTCCTGGTTCAGTCCTGGTTCAGTCCTGGTTAAGCCCTGGATAAGCCCTGGATAAGCCCTGGTTAAGCCCCATTTTAGTCCTGGTTTAGTCCTGGTTTAGTCCTGGTCCAGACCTTAAGGAACAATCAGTAAATCATTATAACCTCATTTAATTCACTGTATCATCAAAATCCCAGGTCTAAACCAGGACTAGATCAGGACTAAACCAGTTCTAAACCAAGATAAAAATCAGGGCAAAACTAAACTAGATCTGAATCAGAAGAATTAAACAAAAAACAAGGCCTGGTTTAGTCCTTGTTTAAAGTTAAACCAGCTCTAAACTAGGTCTAAAGTTAAATAAGGACTGAAATATGAAAAAAAATAAGACAGACAAATAAAAAATTCAACTCGACGCCAGACTGTAAATCAGCTAATCTGAAATTCTGATCTTAAAAATGTTTCTGAACTGAATCCAAGTGGAGTCAGAGAAACGTCAAACACAAAAACATAATCAGAGCAGCGACGTGTATCGACTTAACCTGGTTTGGCAAAGGAACCCGGGACATCACAAGAACAGCTGGAGGACTCTCTGAGCAACGAGCACAGAATCAAAACAAGAACTGGGTAAAATAAACTTACTTTCTTTTGACAATGTGAAAGTCGAATCACCAAAAGAAATAAAAAAACAAAACCAAAATATGACCAACGCCTGGGGTTTTTCCAATGTGAGCAATTCTTAAACCAAAAACATGCAAAAAGGCAGTTTCATCAGCTCAATCTCTATCTCCACACTTTTGGTTTTGATAAACAACTGTCTGACACTTAACTTTTCTTTAAAAATATACTATTTTTTTGCTGTTACTGGGTTCATTGGTTGGTATCACTTGGTATCACTAAAAGCCACAGTATGTAACATTTTAGCCAAACATTGACTAAAACTGACTCAATTATAATCAAAATCATAATTAGAATCATCACATTTATCGCAAAGGCTGCAATTATTCAAGCATTGTAAAGAAAAAACACCAAACCTCAAACATGTTCTGATTTTTCGGCAACAAGAAGAAGTCAAAACATTGCCCGTACAGTTTAAGACGAAACCAAACAGCAAAGCAAAATTCTCTTCCGTTTATCATAAATGAATCATCACGTACCAGTTTTCTCGATGTAGTCCACGCACTTCTCGATGAACAGGGGGATGGTCCGGTCCGGAGTCACCAGGTTTTCCAGCGGAACCCCAAAATAGTTACTGTCCCAGGTCCTGCGGGTGGGTGGGTACAGGGGCTTTGCCGGCTTAGATGATTTGGGCTAAAAATAGGAGACAAAAGTGACATTAAAGTAACCGCATATAAGATTTCCCTTTAAAATTCCTTAGATTTGCGTCTCCAGATACAAGGTAAACATATTCAAATCAAAAGCAGATTTTTCTGATAAGACTGAATCAGCAACACTCGGCAAGTTGATTGTTTTTATTTGGAGTTTAGATTCCAGATGATTATCCAGTCAGAAAGCAGAATGAGCCTCACACATCTCTCTTTTGGGTTGACTGTTTCAATGCTAAAATCCAGCTGGTTTAAACCTCTCTAGTGCTAGTGCAGCCTCTGCAGCTCAGTGAGGGAATTCTGGAGGTTCTGAACTTTCACATGAGGCCCGTCCATATACTGAGAATGAGACACACTTGCATCTGTCCTCTATCTGCAGGTGAAGGCTCTGGCAACACCAGTGAGTGTGGGTAGGAGTGCAGGACATATATCGTATTTTTTGGACTATAAGTCGCACTTTTTTCATGGTTTGGGCGACTTATACTCAGGTGCGAGTTATATATAAAAAAATTCCCACTGACAGCCCATAGACCATATATATATGGATGGACAGAGCTAACGCGCTTCGGATCTTGTCACTCCTCTTTCTGTAACTGTGGCCTCATCATTTGGGTCTTAAAATGCTCGTATGAACCCGCTCTACATGGTCCTGAATTTTTTTTTTTGCTATTTTGTCCGTCCAACAAATCCTGATTCCAGTTTCGCTCCTGTAACCGTGAGCACTGGAAGCTTTATTTAAGTGGAGCTGAATATTTTATTACTATAACTTGCCTTTCAAGAGGACATGTCGGTTCTCTGATTTTATAAAATAAATTTCCCTCAAAAAGTGCGACTTATGTTTTTTTCTTCTTCATTACACATTTTTTGGCTGGTACGACTTATACTCTAGAGAGATTTATAGTCCAAAAAATACAGTATAGTTCCTTTAAATCTCTAGGTAAAGACATTTTACAGTTTTATACAATAAGTGCGTTTTAAGATTAACAAGGCGTCTTCCCTTTTGTTGAACTATTTGACTAAACTCTTTGTTAAACTCTTGTGCAACGCTCTGTCAGATCAGATAAACACTGTCTCCTCCAGAAACTTCATTTAAACGACTGGGCTTTGATTTCCCAGAGTCCTTTGCTTCTTCGGAGCGTTGTCACAGCGACAGGGCAGTAATTGGACAGGACATAAAGATGGCGGCAAACACGATGAGTCTGTCTGCTGTGATTATCTGTGACATCATCTCAAAGCGCCACACGAGACACAGTGAAAGAGTGTTTAAAGCTGCTCTGTGTTTAATATTTAATGATCGACCATAACTTTATGACTAGTTGACTTTAGTAATGGTCTAAAGACAGACTTTAGGCTTGACACTTAGGTAGTAGATTAGTTGTTTTAGTCCCTTTTAGCCCTGGTTCTGTATGGAAGATAATTTGTTTAATCAGATTTTAAATTAAAAATGCTAGTGAATTTCACCCTTTAAATATTCAGCAAAGATATTTTCAGTTCCTCAGTTTCAATAGTCTAAAGGCTAAGTGTAAACTGCACAGAGGCCTAAGCAAGTTCTAGTTCTAGCCATGGTTTTAGCCCTGGTTTTACATGGGTTTTAGTCCTGGTTAAGAACTCCAGCACGTTTGAAGCTAAAGTCCATTGCTAGAGGAGGTCGAATTCTGTCAAAAGCCAAAATACGGCACAGATCAGTGTTTCCTCGGTGGAGACCTCACTGTGGCAGTGAGTCTGTCAGTAGTCGATCCTCACTTGTTGTTTCTGGTGGCTCTTTTTTTTTTGTTTGTTAGACTTGTGGCTATGTTGTAAGATGGGTTAGAAAGTGGTGTTAAGCCTCTTCTGTGCAAACTGGCGTTTTAAGTGGAAGCTAAGAACTTGCCCCATCACTATGCTAGCGAAATCTCCACGGAGGCAACACTTATCTGTGCCGTATTTTGGCTTCCGACAGTATTCAACCACCTCTAGCAATGGACTTTAGCTTCAAACGTGCCGGAGTTCCCCTTTAAGCCTTGGTTTTAGCCCTGGTTTTACACTGATTTTAGTGCTGGTTT
Organism: Odontamblyopus rebecca; assembly: GCA_030686955.1. Classification (NCBI taxonomy): domain Eukaryota; kingdom Metazoa; phylum Chordata; class Actinopteri; order Gobiiformes; family Gobiidae; genus Odontamblyopus; species Odontamblyopus rebecca. Next base: position 7,265,954 of record CM060670.1, on the reverse strand, counting down.
AGCCCTGGTTTTAATCCGGGCTTTAGTCCTACCATAGCATCTGACCACCAAGCATAGAGTAAATAAATAAGGCATGAAATTCAACCCCATATAAGATTAATGCATGATTATAATTAACAAGCAGCTGACTTATTTTGACTTCAAGAGTTGCTTACAATTTATATGCACTGGGTAAGGACATTTTTTGATCCAGTACATGGGGGGAAAAAATTAATCAGGTACAGGCCCTTTAAAACATTAGCACAAAGGAAATCCTGCTCTCACCTTTTTGGGCTCCTTGGGCGTCTTGGCGGTCTTTTTCTTCTTCATCTTCTTGTCATCTTGCTCGGGGTCAGAGGTTATGGCGGGATTATCAATTCCCTGTTTCCATGGATCGGCCGGAGAAAGCAGCGGATCCTCTTCACCTCCTCTGTGCGCTCTTCCTTTCTTCTTTTTCTGCGTGGCTGGTCCGCTCTCCTCCCCATCGCTGTCCGATTGAAACCTCCTCTGGTATGCTTTGGTTTTACTGAACAATATTTTGGACCTGTGCTTGTATTTTGAAGGTCTACGTCCGGTTGAATTAGCTTTCCGTTCGTATCCGTTCTCCTCTTCCAATCCACCATGATGCAGTCCTCCGAAAGTGTTCCTAATTTTAATCAAACGGCTGTGTGAGTCTTCTGGAACTGCGTAAATATCATCGTTGATATACCCTCGGGATCTTAGCGTATCAACTGGATCTGCGTAGTTTTCCGAAGTTTCGACGTCATCCGCGTGTACCAGCGGAGGTCTAGGCATTCTCCGGTTGCTCCTCATTCCTGCTTCGATCGTTTTGAGTAAATTCGGATCAAGTTTTCGAACATTTGGCTTCGGCAGAACTGGTTTAGGGCGTACGGGAGGAGGCACTTTGTGGTTGCGTTCATGTTCGCCAACTGGAGTGCTATGGACAGGATATTCATTGCCTTCCAAGTCGATCCGATATTTCGCTCTTTCGCTTGGCGTTGGTAAAAGTTGAACGTCGTCTCCGATTGGGCTGTAAGGAGGCGGTGCTTCGTTGTCATCGTCCGAGTCGGGATAGTACGTGTTGTAAGCGGGAGAATGGCTATGTGGAGATGTTGGAAAAGTATCTTCGCTAGCTCCAGTTGTGCATTCCCTGGATGAATTATCAAACAAGAACGAACTTTCGATGCTTTGCTTTTTCTCATAGACTTCATTGAAAAATGGTGTGAAGACTTCGGTTTGTCTGTGGTACTGCGACAAAGAGTATAATGCTGTGAATTTGGCTGCGATCTCCGTGGCAATGTGCTCACCTTCCGTCATTAGCTCTTTAATAGCATCGTTTTCAAAAAAGTCTGCTTGGCTGTCAGTGATAGCAACCATCTGAACGGGAATTACATCTTGGACTTCAGCTAAAAAAGCTCGCAAAGTTGCCATGGAAGCTTTGCGTTTTGCAGAATACACCAAAATGTATCCGTGGACAAGTTCGTCTTTCCGTACACCAATCGCAGAGTGGTATGACAAAACCGTAACTTGAATTCTTCTCCTAGTTTCACCAAGAATTTTATCAAGAATGAGAGAGTTGCTTTGCCCGGTGGGACCGGCGCTACAGCAATGTGAATCCAAAAACGGGGACAAAATCAGGTCAACGCTAAACGGATCCCAACACATAGCGCACATTACGATACGTAGATCAGTTTCGGACATGTCTTTTATTGAAGGAAGAGGAGCCAGGAAGTCAAAGTTGTGTTTCATATTGTCTAGAACCGCTCTCAGTCCTTGTTTGATTTGGAATTCTGTAAATTTCCTCGGAAACGCTCCAGAAGGAAAATCAACAAACGTGCATTGGAGCTTGTTAGCTAGCTGCTGTCCTTGGTGACGCAAAATTGGGATGTTTTTGCATATGTTGTCCCTCTGATTGGCGAGAATAAGAATGAACGGTAAAGGTTGGGCAAAACGGTCTCTTCGACTTCCAGCAATTTCCGCTCTGATTCTTCCGATACAATCCCCGATGGAATTTAAGCTTTCGATTGAGTTAAACACGCAAAAACACCCATGTGGCTTGAACGTAGAGACCCAAGTGTGACTAAAAAGCAATGTTGAATTCACATCAACAGGAAGTAGCTCTAGTTCGTAAATTTTGCCATCCAAAGTGTATTCATCGTCTGTGGATTGCGCACGGATTTCGTTTGCCAGTTCCTGCGCAAGTCCTTCCTTTCCCAATAAACACAAGTTGAGTTTATCCACATTGGGGTTGTTGTAGTACAAATTTGAGCGACCATGATCTAGCTGAACCAGTCTGTTAGCTAAAACCTGCTCTACTTTGAGATCAACACAATTTTGACCGCTCAGACACGTCTCTTTTGTCGGATGATAGACGAATCCGATATGTTTTAGTAAAAGCGATTCTCTATCTGGGGCTAGCTTTTGCAGCGCTCTGTATCTCGGCTCCTCATTCAAAACGCTATGAATTTCCGTCATTTTATCGCAACTGGGAGTAGCGTTAAGGTCTAAATCGTAAAACAGTTCGGCGTGTTCAAAAAGCATTTCTTGAAACTCCTCTTTGGCTCGTTCGACTATTTCTTGCTGATGTCTTGCGTACACATCTCGTCTATCCATTTCAGTTATGTATTTGTAAGCTTCGTCTTCCATTACAAAGCACATAACTTCCTCCCACGGTTGGCCAGGACTAATAAAATGGAGTCTTTCTAGCGTTTTCTTGAATCGTTCTTTCATTTCGCCTCTACGTTTTTCAGATAACAAATGCTGGACGTGATTGTGGTATATTCTTTCGGCTTCGGGAGTTTCTAATAGATCGAATGGTATTCTTCGGTCACTGTTGTCAATGTGATCGGATTCATCCCAAGGAGTTTGATCCAAGATTAAAAACCAAAACTGAAAATCGTGCCTGTTTCGGATTACACTCTGCGCTTCGTGCCATGTCAAATGCTCAACTTCGTCCAAATTATTCAACATGTTATTTAAAGTTTTGGGAAGCGTTGTCAAGTATTCCTCCCTTCTTTTCCGAATGTGCTCCTGCTTAAGTTGTGCAATGTGCTTCGTGAACGTATTCCGTGCTTTTCGCGTCCCTTCCAACGTTATAAACTCCTCATAATCCTGTTGCCCTCTGAGATTATTCGTCACCGCTTTCCACGTCGTATGGTAATCCCGTACAGTTTGGACCATCAGTTTTTCAAATCGATCTGTTACCGATGCGACCAGGTGGCGTTGGACTTTGTACGCTTCTAGATACGCAACAGTTTTCGGTTTTCCTCGCGTTTTGTCCAACTGTTGTAGCAGCGAATTGAAGCACAACTCAACATTAACGTTTGTTTTTGACGACGTCTCGATTAGAAGTAGATTTTTCTTGCTCGCTACGAATGCTTGCAAATCCCTCAAATGCTGGTCTACACATTCGTCGCATTTTGTAGCGGCGACCACGATTGGTTTCTTGGTTTTGGCGATTTGCGAGTAGAGACTGTTCACGAATTTCATCTGATCGTCAAATTTGCGGTTACAACCTTTGCTAACATCTATGCACAAAATGAATCCGTCAATGTTGAGTTTTCCATCTGGCATTTGCTTTTGGTCAAAGTCCTGCTCCAGACCTAGCTGATCCGTGCAAATATACATAAGTTTTTCCGCGGATTGTAACTTGGTAGCCGCCGCCCTTTTCGTATACGGCTGTAAGTTTGTGCTCCTATGCGGCAGGAACGTTTGATCATCAATAAATTCCGTTTGCTCGATGATTTGAATCCTACAGTCCAATCCATCGTCTCCTCTATGACAAACATCGCCCCAGTACAGGAAGTGATCATTGTTAACCACTCTGCCGCCAAAGTCTATCGTACTGAGAACAGAGGTGTGTTCTGAGTAGTAGTTATCCGCATCTGGACGAACATATCGGTTACACAAACACGATTTTCCGACTCCACAGTTTCCCTTCTCCTTCTCCGTCCCCGATAATCCGACCACACTGACTGCAAACGTCGGTGGTCGGGCATCCTTGTTTTTGGCCATTATATCTCCACACTCATCGCACCAGGAGCTGTGTGGGTAGCGGCGTTAGCGGATCATGCTAAGGTCGTTTTGGTGTTGAACTCCTGGAGACGTTGCTTCTATCCAGAGACGGTGGAGCTGGGATAGAGCAGCTCTCAGGTCCTCTCTGTATCACCTCCCTGAAACACACAAGAAGAACTGGGTTAGAAATATATACTGCAAGCAAAAAAAAAAAAAACTATGTTTAACCAGGAATGTCTGGTTCAGAGTATTCACAGCAGATCTGGTAACTTAAAGGTGCACTGTGTGACTTTTCTGGTAGATGGTATCCCACCTGCTTGTGTCCATGGAGATGTCATTGCTTTGCTTATAATGTCCCACAACATGTTTTTAAACGCATTCATCACCATGGAGATATGCATGTGACATTCCCTGGCCCAATTAAAAGTCAGATTGGTGAACAGGTGAGCCTGGGATGGGCATGATTAGTCGACTAATAGATAAGAATTTCATCAATCACGTTCATTTTTAATAAACAAAACCGAATATAGGTTGTTGTGCGGAGCGTAAGGAGTCGAGGCTGCGTCTGAGCACAAACATTGGAGTTGTGGCCCCACAGTTCCACGTCCCAGTTATGGCTCCTTGGAGATCACTATATCCCTCAGAGTGCGTTTACCTGCACATCAGTATCCCGGTTATGATTGGGTTTTTTGAGTATCCCGGTTAATGCAACAGTTGAGTGCGCATGTGTCCAAAAGACAAACACTTTTCAGTCTTTTCATCACAACAGAAGTAAAGTGACCAACAGAAATGACTGTGAAATTACTGTTAAATAAAGAACTGCATTAAACCTGCACCTGTACGACCTGCACACATATGATCTCTGAAAACATGAACCATCTCCAATACGATATACGCACAGAACAGACTCACCATAAGCAGAACATCCTCTGTCACAGAGAGAACACTCACGTTCATATGCTGTTTTTTTCCCAGCATTTACAGTTTATGCAAATGAGCCATGAGGTTTTAAGTTTAATTTCTATAAGACAAACAAATGTGCCAAAGCTGCATTAAACACATTGTAATCTCACACGGGCTGATGTGGCTCTGTAGTGGTTATGTTTTTTATGTTGTAAAGTTGAGTTTATTTATACAGATTAGTAATAGTAATAATAATGATGATAATTTTAATGTAAAAACATTAATGATTAATCGATCGTTGGGATAATTAACGGCTGATTAAATTAATTTAATCGAATGCCCATCCCTACTGTTCACGGTAAAAATGTTTTCAAGTTATGTATGTTAAAAATGCTGAATAATAATAGCTGAATAAATACAAAATCAATACATTTAATGCCCCACTGTGGAACTCTTCAGGCAGAGCAATCTCTACAGAGACTATTCTAAACTTTTTATATTTTTAAAAAGAAAAGAGAATGATCACTTGTGTATGGATTTGTTTACATGCGATAAACATATAAATATTAAGAACACACCACATTTTACATAATCTGTAATGTTATATTTACATCATTTACGCAACTGAAGAGAAATGTGTTTGAAATGTGGTAACCCAGCAAATACAAAAATCAAAACAATAGAGAAAAAAATAACATGCCTTTAAAACCACTTTGCTCCTTGTGGTCTTAAAATTATCCTTGACTTTTCAACCTAAAAAATTATCTTGTCTAAATGTTTGCTTTCAGCCTGAGTGCTCCTGACTACAGCTCTCCCATTCACAAATACTGTACATGAGTCAACGCTTTGTTTTCACTCTGCAATAGCCTTTATTTTGTTCCATTAGGATTCGTTTGTTTATACAGCAGCTACAAAAAGGCAGAATAAAAGGTCTTTGTGGAGACAACACGCGCCCTTTTAAAATATTAAACAACTGCATAATGAATCACAGCCTTGGAGGAGGCACATTTGAATAAAGACACAGACCGATAAAAAAATAACATCTGAATCTTTAATACGACGTTCTGTAGTCTGTTTCTGTCAGGACAAACATGATGTAAAATGGAATATTTATAAAGATCTAATATTAGACTTAGAAAGTGGATTAGTAACAAGTCAAAACCAGGTCAAAATCAGGACAACGGGTATACCAAAAAACAAGGGATTAACAACACACACAAATGCTAATATCTGCACTAAATAAGGGCACATCTGAGACAATAAAAATAGGAAAAATCTTCTAGGAATATTTTAGACATATCACCAGCAAGGACAATTCAGGACCAAAAAACAGGTGTAAACTGGGTCTAAACCAAGACTCAGTTGGACTACAAGACAAAAAGTTGGGGTTTTGAAGCAAAGATATGCTCCAATACTAAGGAATAAACCCAATACTTAATACTAGGGGTGTGCATTGCCTTGAGTCTTGAGATATATCCCAATACTAAAACAATGGATGATATATTGGAATTTATCGATAACTTCTAATAATTTAGTCAACTACACCTTCACAAGAACCAAATTGTATGAAATATAATTCATTAGCTTTTTCAAATCATGCGAACAGTGAATACATTTTTTTCTTACACCCCTACTTAATACCGATACCACTGTGATAAGAACTAGGGATGGACATTCAATTAAATTTTCTTAATCAATCGTCAGGAAAATTAACTCAACAACATATAAACCATCATCACTATAGAGCCACATCAGCCCGTGTGAGATCATAATGTGTTTAATGCAGCTTTGGCACATTACATCTTACAGAAATGAAACTTAAAACCATATGGCTCATTTGCATAAACAGTAAGTGGAAAAAAAGCAGCTCTTTCCTTATGCTGATGTGGTTCAGCTTCAGTCGGACTAAAGAACACGACTCAGTGGAATATGAGTGTTCCCTCTGTGGCAGAGGATGTGATGTGATGAGTCTGTTCTGTGCATATGTCGCGTTGGAGATACTGCGTATACATGCAAAACCGGGATCCTCAAAAAAAAAACATCATATCCGGGACACTGATGTGCAGGTAAACACACTCTGGGGGATATAGTGATCTCCAAGGAGCCATAGTCGAGACGTGGGACTGTGGGGCCACAACTCCAGTGTTTGTGCTGTGAGACGCAGCCTCAACTCCTCACGCTACGTTACGCACAGCACCTACACTCGGTTTTGTCAATTAAAATGAACGTGATCAACAAAATTCTTAATGACCAATTATCGATTAGTCGACTAATCATGCCCATCCCTAATAAGAACATATAAAAACACTTTTTCATAAATAGAACGTGATTTTTTAACATTAAATGGTGGTACTTTCTTTTCTATTCCCATTATATCAGAATCAGAATCAGAATCAGAATGTTTTTTATTGCCATATGAGTGAACAGGTTCACAACATTAGGAAATTGCTGCGGTACTTGGAGCAGGATGTAGACAAACACTGACATGCAACAAATAAAATAGAATAAAATAAAGTAGAAAAAAGAAAGCTATAATATAATATAACAAAATTTAGAAATTTACAGGAATATAATAATATAGAGTATAAGAATATAAGAGTTTAACAGTGCAGGTAATGATCAGTGCAAAACAGGCAGGTGCAAGAACACAGGGTCATGTGACAGAAGCAGAGTGGGGGGTGGGACCAGTCCTAGTGTTATTATTTATGAGTCCAACAGCAGAGGGGAAGAAACTGTTTTTGTGGCGAGATGTTCTGGTCCGAATGGACCGTAGCCTCCTGCCTGAGGGGAGTAGGTCAAAAAGTCCATGTCCAGGGTGAGAAGGGTCAGCTGCAATTCGACCTGCACGTGTCCGAGTCCTGGAAGTGTACAGGTCCTGAAAAGATTATATCTGTGTCCAGGTAGTTTCCATAGTGCTCCATGGGCATATTCTAGTCTATGTGCTCTTATACTTGTTCTGATACAGCTCAAGATCATTTTAAAACTATTCAGGAAAGGTTCATTTCTGTCCTGTGAATGTGCCTTTTTTAGTATTGATACCTGCTCAAATTTGTATCAAGTTTCAATACTTGTTTTAGCATTATATACTTGTGATAACTCCAGCTAGTTTGAGACTCTGTGCCGTCTGTTACGTCATCATTTTTAACCACGAGACTTATGTAAGGAAAGACCTTCTTTGACTCTCTCTCTGCTCCTCTGGGCTATAAAAACCCTCTCTTAGTCCGATCTGAGATAAAAATGCACATGCCGTTCGGCTCTTTGACAACCACTGACCTAGAAATGATTTGATTCAGAAAAAGAGGAGAGAGACAGCCAGACAAAAGGCGTGCTATCAATATTGTCATCTGAGCAGGCGTGAAATCCTGATTAGCCATGTGTCATTGTGGCATTTGGTTTGTGATAAAACTGAGACAGTGATGGAGCTGGTATTTTAGGCAGCCCAGACTCTGAATGGGCCAAATATTTTGTTATTCAAGCAGGAAAAATAGTTTAAATACCTGCATACTTTAGGTTAATGTGTGTGTATTGCAAATCAGATACTAACCAATACTAAAACTATTATCGAAATTATATTTGAGCAGGTATTTCTACTAAAAAAGTCACATTCACAGGACAAAATGAGCCTTTCCTGAATAGTTTTAGATTGACCTTGAGCTCAGAATAAGAATAAGAGCACACAGACTAAAATACGGCGGACAGAAGACAGATAAAACATGCAAATATAAAAGAAAAGTACTACTATTTAAAGCAGGGATACAGGAGGATGGGAGGGCATCTGGTGCGCAGGGATGTAGAGGCAATAAACACCCTGATAAATAGCAGCAGGTTGGTTGGGTTTGAGCCACTCCTAAATCACAAGTTCAGACAAATCTTAAATACAAAACAATAAAGTCATCATGAACTTCAGAGAAAACATGACTCGACCAGGAAGGACTAAACCAGGACTAAACCAGGACTAAACCAGGACTAAACTAGGACTAAACTAGGCCTAAACTAGGACTGAAACAGGAGGGATTAAACTAGGACTAAACCAGGACTGAAACAGGAAGAACTAAACAAGGACTAAACCAGGACTGAAACAGGAAGGACTAAACTAGGACTAAACCAGGACAGAAACAGGAAGAACTAAACAAGGACTAAACCAGGACTGAAACAGGACTGAAACAGGAAGGACTAAACCAGGACTGAAATGGGAAGAACTAAACCAGGACTGAATAACTAAACCAAGACTAAACCAGGATTGAGCCAATAAGGCCTAAATCAGGACTAAATCAGGACTAAATCAGAACTAAACGAAGGACTGAATCAGGACAAAACCAGCACTAAAGTAGGCCGGGCTAAACCGATCATGTGTCGTTAGTAAAGTAATAACTAACTTGTCGTTCCACCAAAGCGGAGACAGAATCGTGGTTCTTCCCATAATCCCCATAAACATCTGCTTTGGGTTTCTGATCAGATTGAACTTTAACAACCTCCAGACCAAAGGACACGGCTCTTCCTCAGTTTGAAATGGAAAATTATTAAATACAAAATGAAACGATCACAAATGTGTCACTCAGATAAACTAAAACTGTGACCAAAACATGAATCGAGTTATGAACCAATACAGTTTAGTAATCACTTTAATATGTCCACTCAAATACTCTCTAAAAGGTCTGTTATCTTAAATTACAGGTCAGATCTGTGGAGAGGCCACCCCACTCAGTAACCATCATTTTTAAACATGTGATTGAATAAATCTAAAGATGATCAGGAAATGTTCATTTTGTCCTGTGAATGCGAATTTTTTAATACTGATTAGGGTTGGGCGGTATCCAAATTTTGATACCATTAAACCTCAGCATTTTCCCGGGGTTTACGATATTACTGTGACTAATTAAGAATTATTTTGTAGCTGCACCTAAACCATCAGAAACAGAAGAGCAACTTTATATTTGAAGATGAGGCACAAGTTCTGATCAAACCAAACTTTGCAGCATCGATCACATCAGCGTCAGCGCACGAGCTGCTTTTATCAGCGCTTACACTGTATGCAAATGAGCCATGCGCTTTTAAGTTTCATTCCTGTAAAATATAAACAAATGTGCCAAAGCTGCATTAAACACATTATTACTCAAAATCTATAATGAGCGGAGCAGTGGAAATGTAGAGCGGTGGAGAGGACCAATCACAGCTCTTATTGTCTGCGTCGTTTTGAGGCGTAATTAGAAAGTTTCGTAGGTGCACGGCGGACGACACAAACACGTTTCGATGCAGAACCATAAATCGGGCTTTACCGTCTCCTCCGTGAAAGTCTGACTTCGCCCTCGAGCGGGAACTTTCTCCTCTTCAGCGCCTCGTCTCCTCTCGACTCTCGGCGTTCAATAAAAACCTTTGGGCTCAACGTCGCACACGAAGCATCAGTCGGGTTTTTTTCTTCTTCCTCGCTGCGTGTGGATGGAAATCTCCGAGCGGAACCACGTTTGAAGAGGAGAGAGAGCGGAGGGGAGGAAGTCCTGCTGTGGTTTTAGCTGCTGATGCAGATTTTGTAAATGACGGTAATGAAACCGTTGATCCTTTTTGATACCGTATTACCGCCCAACCCTACTATGAAGTGTAATAAAGGTAAGGCAGAGCTGTTTACTGTCATACTGTGGAACATTTCAGGCAGAGCAGTGACATAGCCATAGAAAAAAGCAGGTGACAGACCCTAACCGCAAAGTTTAATAGTGTACCTTTAAATTTCTAAATCTAAATATGTCATCTCTCAACAAAAAGGTTAGAAACACGAGTTGTTTTTTGTTTTATTTGACTGTCCCTCTGTCTCTCCCTGTTTTCAGCTCCTTCACTACTACTTCTTTTTATGGTTGAGTCATTCACAGATTCCTCCCTCAGGTCTGAACCGTTAGCCGTCTATCCACACTCTGTCTACACGTTTAACTTTCACATTTATTCTGGTTCCCTCATGTGACAAACTGCAGCGGAGATAAAACCAGATCTAACAGCTGATCCAAGCAAAACCACGGCAAAGTGAACAGGAGGGAGAGGCGCCCTGCAGCAAGAACGTCTGTGGTTCCATACCCGAACCGAGCTCATGACCGAACTGCAGTGAAATCATTTGTTCGTTTTTATTCACATTGTCACACATCAGCAACCGTCTGCCTGTGAGCAGCTTTATCCAGTGTTAGAAAGAGTTCTTAATGGTTATGCTCAAATAGCCAATTTAAAGCTCATTATGTAACTTTTCTGCTGGAGGGTCCGTCACTTCCTTGTTTCTGTAATTGCTCTGCCTGGAATGTTCCATAGTGTGACATTTAACAGCTCTACCTCGCATTTATTGTACATTTATTCAACTACAAGTGGTTTTATAGCTCCAAAATACCTAAAAAAAAGAACAGACATTCTGACTGTGAGCGGGGTCACCTCTCCACGGATCTGACCTGTAACTTGGTCTAGTTTGGTCTCCATGAAGATAGAAAGGTTTAATGTCATACTGTGAAACATTCCAGACAAAGCAATAACATCTCCATGGAGAAAAGCATTGGACAGATTCTCAGTGTTTTTGATAACCCGGTAAAGGAGCATAAGTCGCACTAGCCAAAAACGTGTAATGAAGAAGAGAAAAACATATACAAGTCACGCCGGACTATGTCGTTTTTGGGGGAAATTTTATAAAATCAGAGACCAAAATCCGATATTTCATTTTGAAAGGCAAGTTCTGGATCATGTAAAGCGAGCTAATACGAACATTTTAAGACCAAAATGAAGAGCCACAGGGTCCCAAGCGCATTAGCTCTGTCCATTCAGATATTTGGTCTATGGGCTGTTAGTGTGAAAAATGTAATATATAAGTCGCACCCGAGTGTAAATCGCAGGACCACCCAAAGCCTGAAAAAAGTGTGACTTATAGTCAGAAAAATATGGTAATTTCTATTTGTTTTAAATAAATATTACAGTTTACTGTGGAAAAAATGTAAAAATTACCATCTTAATTGATAGTTCAACATTTCCTGAGGGTGTGAATCTAACTGTAGGCACTGCTCTCTCTGAAGCTCTGTTACCCAAATTAGACTTTAATCTGAGCTGATTTAGTTAGAGCTACAACAGGGGGGATGATTTTGTTGTTCAGCAAGTTTCTGGCACATAAAAATATAGCCACAAGCTAGCTAGCATTAGCCAACAGTTTTTCAGTGAGTCACTCTCCCATTTTTGCTGAAAATAAAACTCCTAAATAGGACCATGAACAAAAACAGGCTCCAGAAAGTGAGTTTCCAAACGTCTCCAAAGATCTTAAAATCTTTTGACACTGTTCGCTAATGTGTGCATTGTGTCACCATGGTAACTGATAAACATTCTTACATAGGCATACATGTAGAACACCCCCAGCATGTTTTCACTGCAAACTGCCAATGCTAAATAAAATATATTTGTGGTTCTGTTGAAACCTTTTCTCTGTGAATATGCTGAATCAAGAAGCTCATGTGGTTTACACTGATTCATTAAAGCTCCAGTCTGTAACTTTCTGGAGGTGGCACGTTAACTTTCTTTTTCCATAGAATGATGTAAAGTCATACTTCAGGAATCGGGACATTTATTTTTATGCCATAATGTGGGATATTATAACCAGAGGAACAAGAGGCTCTCCTCCAGGACAAATAAGAGTCAGGTTTGTGGAGATGCAAGCATGTTCAGAGCAAGGACGTGTTTTTCAGTGCAATAAATACAAAAATATGCTTTTACTTCTGTCAGTTTTTTTGCCCAAATACTTTCGGTCACATTAGTAAACAAATCACTGTTTCATTGTTTTCAATCACCACAACATTGGCTATGGTTTTATTATTCACTTCCCCAGTTTCGTGTCACTTTACTGAAAAAGAGGAAAAGAAACTCAAAACTGTAATGAAGGAGTTTCATTTCAAAACAACGACTCCAGTGTTTCTGTACAGCCCTGACATGAATAGACAGAGCCACACAACAGATCTGAAACTAAAAGATCTCATTTAAAGGAAACCTATTGTGCTTGAATCTGCTCTACAGTTATAATCTATGACATCCGTGGATAGTTATTTTACAGTTTGGACATTTTCAGTCACAATATTCATCTAAAATGTCTAAATTCCGTCAGTGCTCCAGGTAGAATCCATGGCAAAGGAGAGGATTCAAAAACGATTAAAATGAGTTAATAAAAGAAAACTGTAAAAGTCAACACAACAATTATTACGATGACGGCATTATGACTGTTTAAAGTGACCTGTGTGAAGTTGGCGCTGATCAAACGCAAATTTACACATAAACTGTCAATCGTTTGTGCTTACTTTGTGCTGAAAAAGTTTTGTTTGCGCTATTATGGTTCTTAAGATATTAGCAGATTTATTTTCAGCCGATTATGTCATTTTCAATCACAAAATTGATCTAAAACGACTTAATAAAAGTAGGTCCATCGACTTCCACATTGGAAACTGTGGTGCCCAATGGGAGCTGACGTTACTGTAAACGTCAGCACAACAAAACGGTGCATACTGTGGGCCCCTCCTAAGGATATCTGCTAGAGATGGGCGGTATCCAAATTTTGATACCATTAAATGTTCTCAGCATTTTACCGGTATATACGTTATTATCCATCCATCCATCCATCCATCTTCTCCCGCTTAATCCGGCTGGGTCGCGGGGGCAGCTTGCTGCCCAATACTCATAGCACCTGACCGCCCCTATGAACCCCTCTGCAGGTGGTGAGCCCACAGGAGGGTGGACAACATGGTCCTTGATGTTAGTTCATAGGGGTGCGGGCATGTTTTGGGTTGATGGGGAAACCGGAGCACCCGGAGGAAACCCATCCAGACACGGGAGGAACATGCAAACTCCACACAGAAAGGCCGGGCGACCCGGGATCGAACCCGCAACCTTCTTGCTGTGAGGCCTGAGTGTTGCCACTCAGCCACCGTGCCGCCTATACGTTATTAACTGTGACTAATTAAGAATTATTTTGCACCTGCACCTAAACCATTCAGAAACAGAAGAGCAGCTTTATATTTGAAGATGAGGCGCAAGTTCTGATCAAACCAAACTTTGCAGCGCGTTCGATCGCATCAGCGTCAGCGCACAAGCTGTTTTTATCAGTGCTTATACTGTATGCAAATGAGCCATGCGGTTTTAAGTTTAGTTTCTGTAAAATGTAAACAAACGTGCGCAAAACTGATTTAAACACATTACTACTCAAAGTCTATGATGAGCGGAGCAGCGGAAATGTAGAGCAGTGGAGAGGACCAATCACAGCCCTTATCGTCTGCGTCACTTCCTCCTGCTGTCTGCATCATTTTGACTCGTAGTTACCATCTCCTCCGTGAAAGCCTGATTAAGCCCACGGGCGGGAACTTTCTCCTCTTCAGCGTCTCGTCCCTCTTGACTTCAATAAAACGTTTACATCACAAACTTTTCGGCTCAACATCACACACGAAGCGTCAGTCAGGTTTTATTATTCGTCCTCGCTGCGTGTGGATGGAAATCTCCGAGCGTAACGACGTTTGAAGGCGAGAGAGAGCGGAGGGGAGAAAATCCTGCTGTGGGTTTATGTTCTTATGCAGATTTTTTAAATGACGGTAATGAAACTGATACCACTGCTAGTTTCTGATACTGCGGGATACTGTATCACCGTATTACCACCCAGCCCTAATATCTGCACATCACACTAGAGCAGAGCATTTTTATTCTTTGGTACCAATAATCCCATGTGTATCACTGATTACGAAAATAAAACTACAGAGGGAAGTGCGTACGTCACAGTGGGCGTGTACCAGTGGAGGTGAAAACGTGGGTAGATCTGAGCACTGTCGACTAGAATACAGGAGAATAAAAATAACTCAAACACGCACAAATCGCTCCAAATGCAACCCCAGAGGGCAAATAAGAAGATAAACACCTATAATACGGTTAAAAGCTCTGAAAGGTTGATGGTGCATAATAGGCCCACTTTAACACCCAAATTAAACAGCACAGAGGCCTAATTACGGCGTCTCACTGTAAATAAACAGGTCTATTTGACAGGACTGTGCACTTGGATTACAGTGTCTGCCTGTGTCCGTGGAGGAATATTTACACAGTTTTATAGACACACGGCAGCTGAGTTCACAAAGCAGCATCATAAAACCTTTTGGGTAAATTATTAATTGCATTTTCTTTATCTTATTTTTAAATTGCATTCCGGGTTCCCCCATCAACCCAAACACAAGCACGACAGGTCAAAACCTCCAGCTAAGGCAGTGTTCAGTTTAATTTAGTGTCAGGATTACCATGGCCAAAATATAATATCACTTATATATATATCACTTAATAATTATTAAAGTTGATGACAGTTTGAAAATGTTGTGGATATGAATAAGTAGCACTTTAATACTATGAATAGGTTCCATATTAAAACTGTTATAGAGCTGGACTTTGTTCTAAGTGAAAGCAACAATTATCTAGAAGAAAACATCATGGATAAGTGTCTTTTTTTCTGTTGATATAATGGAGATTATCACGATTATACAAAATGTCCCACAAACTATCATTGTCTATCCTTTTATCACAATAAAAGATATGTTTATAGACCTTTTTAGGACAGAAGTGATAAAGAAAAAAGCTGTGCGCACATTCTGGCAACGGAAGTGTCATTGTTCCCCATTCATTCCGATTCATTTCGACTGAACACGGACGGAAGAAGACGGAGATAAAAACATTTCCAGCATCAAAATGTCTGGTTGTTCTGTGTGTGGTTGTCAGGATTGATATTCTACCGGTGGACTAAAGTTTTAAAGTTTTACTCTCTGATCGCACAAGGATCTGGCAGTCAGACACCGTTTGTCAAAGTCAGTTTGTTGAGGAAATATTCTCGATCTTTTGACGATAATCCTTCCCCAGAGCTCGACAAGATGCTGCGTTCTGCCGTACTTCTGTTGCCAAAATGCGCAACCGAGCCTACGTCACCACTGTTTACTCACACTAAAAGGGTCTATTGTAGCATCTAGACCAAGACGAGCTCAAGATCTGGACATGGGTCCCACTGCTCCTGACAGGTTTAACCCAGAGACACTGAATGATGAGAAATTAAACAGGAGGATTAGACACCAAATTGACTATATAACTTGTATAATTAATATTAATATAATGAGGTTCACAAATGAACTAGAAATTGCATAACACTGCATTTAGCTGGAAATGGCTGGAGGTCCAACACTTATGTAAACACAGAGTTGCTCATCATTCATGTGAAGAGTGGGGGAGCCCTCGGAGACTGCAGCAGTGACCAACCCAATGACCTCCACACAACAAAGGACTACAGACCTGAGGGGTGTTAGAAACATGGGAAATATTTCATGCTGGTTTCCTCAATCCAATTACTGATTAAACCGTGAAAAACACATCTAAGTTTAAAAACAACCAAGGAAAAAAGGGTAAAAAATTTGAACAAACATGGAAATTTGGACTAAAATAGAATATGGAGACACAGGATGGACACAGGGAGGGCATCTGACACACATTTCATAACATGTTTGTAGAGGTCAAACTACAGGGTTAGCAGCTTTTACACAGAATAAGACCCCACGGAGACATTTACTTCTCTAAGAATATAAATGTGTTACCTAAAAGACTGCAGACTTATTACGACATTGTGACCATTTAACGGCCATTTATGGTTAATAAAGCAGAACAGTAAACAAGAAGGGTTGTCAAACGTGTCAAAAGTCACATAATAATCAGTTCTGAAACTAGTATCAAAACTAGACCCTCTTTTGAGCAGGTATCGATACTGAAAAAGTCCCATTCAGAGGACAGAAATGAACTTTTCCTGGACAGTTTTAGACAGTTTTTATGCTGTAACAGAATAAGTATAAGAGCACATAGACCATTATACGCACATGGACCACTGAGGAATTACACAAACATAAAACCACATGGGAATATAAACGAAATGATTTAACGCTGAAAATCATGTTCAGTTGTCTAAAGAAATATCTCTATTACAATCGTGGAATCAGAGTCAGTACTGAACATCGAGTCTATTCCTTAATACCGAAATCAAGTTGAAATTCACCGGAAATAAACGGTGAGCAAAAGGGCAGTTAAAATAAAACCAGCGCTGAAACAGGAGAGGTCTACGGACATAATCAGGTCACTGGGTTAGGAACGTTCAGGGGAATTTTGAACTAAACTGAAGACTGAATCGAGGTCTAGAGCTGAACCTAATTACACAGGTAGGGTACGGGTGAGAGCGGCATTTGAACAATACGTTACTATGGGAACTACCAACAAAAGCGAGAGAAAGACAAATCACAAGATAAAGATCGTAGTTAAGCTAAATTAAGTGAGGATATCGTCCATAATAAGAAGAAAAAGCTGCCCTGCTGGTAAATTAAAGAAGCGGTTTTGACTTTTTGAAGCTTTCTACCATGTTTTAATGTTGTTCCCTCATCAAAAACATCAAACGTCATCTGTGTATGATTAAGTAAAGAATTAATACCCCATAGTAGTGTCATGTCCCCTCTTTAACTACATTTGATATGTCTAAACTGAACGTTATTATCCATATATTCTGTCGCTTTCTACCATTTCCGTGTTGGAAATGGTAGAAAGCGACAGAATATACAGGTAGTACCAGGTATTATTTTAGTGCTGCCGGTTTAGAAAAAAACACAGTGACCAAGCCTTGTAATGACATCGTAAAAATGATGTCATGGTTTTAGATTAGAGCTCAATGAAATTAAATATTATATAGACAATAGATAAAGGCGGCTTGTGTAACTTTTCTGATGGCTTCACTATCAGAGGGAGTTGTTATTGCTTTGGCTGGAATGTTCCACCGTATCCATCTTACATTTATTCAATTACAAGTGGAAGTTTTATTGCTCAGAGATACCTTGTCAAACGCATGAGGATTCCATCTGCTTCTGTCGATGCAGATGAAAGTTTAATGCCATACTTTGGAACATTCAAAGCAAACAAGACCTTACATCAGAAAAGTCACACAGTCAGGGTGACCAGAACTGAGACATCCCTGGTTTGGGTTGGTTGGTAATAATAAAATTGTGAAACGAGTGCGTAATTAAGGAAAATTGTTCTGCACTGGACACTAATGTGAGTCAGCATAGTCCCATTTTCTTCGTGTTTTGGTCATTTTTAAGCAGATTTTTTGGATTTTATCTAAACAATTGACAATTTATGCCTCTCTTTACTGCTGGCAGGGATCAGATTGATCAAAAATAGGGACACGTGGGTAATTTCTTGTGTAAAACTGGGACAAATCACCGGTTTTGGATACATCTGCTGGGACAGGGGACACAGGGCTCAAAACTGGGACACAGTGCACCTTTAAACAAAAAAAATCTAATCATTAAATAAACTAAAATGTCTCAGGACTAAAGGGAATGCATGAGCTGTGTAATGTTTAATGAATTTTAAATTTTATATGACATTTTAACATTAAAGATCCAGAACAAAACAGGGATAATCTCAACAAAGCCTATTACCAAACTTTGAAAAGGACCCACCCACTTCTTTACCAGTGTTAAACTACAACCAAACCTATAGATTTTTAATATTTAGACAGTCTTATTATTGCAGAAAACACTGGGCATTTGGTAAACGAGTTAAACCACTGCGTAATTTACCCAGGGAGTGTTGAGTTGAGTTGAATGGGGGGAGTCGCCTGTAGTTTTAGTTCATTTCACACCTCCACACTTTAACGCTTATTAAACGCTCCAAAACCTGAAAATACGCCCTCTACCCGATTACCTCCAACCCGCATTAGCTTCATCTCTCCCCGGGGAATGAAACTCAATCCGACCGGGGCCTGCGGTGGATCCCTCCGTGAGAAAAACCCCAGCTCTCCGCGGCTCTACCTTTTTCCAATTCCTATTAGCAGCTAGTGTTAGCCGCTAGCCTAGCATTCCCATAGCATTCCGAGCTAAAAAAGACGCGACCGGGGCGTAAAAAGCGCAGGATTCCCGCTTGGATTCGCGTCGTTTTGAGTGGGAATGCCGGAGTTTGGGGTGAGGGATAAAGGCAAACCTGTTAAAATAGCTGCATAATGTCACAGCTCCAGTTCAAACGCATTCCCCAACCCACCTTTTAACATGGTCGCTCCCACAGCCACAATCCACGGAGCGAAGCAGGGCGCATTCCCGTCTCCAAAAACGCACAAAATCCGCGCTTACATCCAATCGCTTCGTGTCCTTAGCGTCTTTTCGTCGGGGCCAGGCTGGAGGTTAGAGGGCAGAGGCGGGTCTCTCGGTAGTTGTCCCGGGTTTAGGGTGTATTCTGCGGGCTTGGAGTGATCGGACTGGGCTGGTATGCGCTGTAAGCCGAAACCTGGCCGTGTGCGTCGGAGAGAGAGGGGAGAGGGGGACGAGCGCCCTCCCTCCGCACACATCCAGCCGAAATGGCGACACTCCGCTTTAATTTACCCCCCTTAGCCAATAGTTTATTTTAACACACTTTCTATACGTAGCATGTACTAAATAATGCAAAAAAGTCTTGATATTACGCATTTATTCGAGGCAAAACCAATACAATGGTTGCATACAATGCTGCATGACGCAATGCATTTTTAAAGTATGTTTTAGTATAGAAAAAAAATGCCTTCTCTCACCTCAGTAAGACAATTATTTTTATGACATACACATAACTTGTAGTGTGAACTGCATCTTTCAAGAATAGTTGTTCATTTTGTAAGTTTTAGTGGCATTAAATTAAATATCATAAAATAATTAATAATAATAATAGGCGAAAAATAAGATGACAAAATAAAAATAAGGCATCTATTATAAATAAGGTTTAAAAAAAAAAGACAAAATAATACAAAATTTAGGCTACAGCATGGTCAGTGCAAATAGTTTTTTTTTTTACCTTATAATCCTCATCACAAACATACTTTGTATGTGAGTTGTGTTTTATTTCATTCACACACTAGAAAAAAACTATATCTAGGTAAATTAAAATTACTTAAATTAAGAACATTTTACTTTATTTGAGTAGATTTAACTTCACAAGTAAAATTATCTGCCAGTAGAATAAGTGTTTGCTGTTAATTCAAGCAACATTTGTTTTTTTTCTTACTTTAAGTACAAAAACCTGACTGCACTGGTAGATAATTTTACTTGTCAAGTGAAATTTACGCAAAACTTTCTTAATTCAAGTCATTTCAGCTTGACTAGATTGTGTTTTTTGCAGTGCAGTTCTACTCTCAAATGGAAAACACTCTGTTCCACCTTGTGATGTCATGTGGTAATACAGGAAGTGCGCCACTGCGTTTTTAAACTCCATACACCTTCATTAGAAACATTTGGCAATTCCAGATTATCCCTGGAATTGCCAATCTCTACAAGAAAAGAAAAGTAAAAGGCAGCTGTTAACTCAAAACCTACTGCTTCATGACATCATAAGGTGGCACAGGGTGTTTTCCATTTGAGAGAAAAATGGTGAATGAAATAAAACACAACTCCAGGTATGTTTTTATGAGGTAACAGCATTATAACATGACTAAAAGCTCACAGGAGTCATTTTTGCGTAATGTAGGACTTTTATTAGTTATTTTAGAGCTAAAACTAAAGTTAAAACCTTGGAGAAGTGAATTACGTCCCCCATTTTATCCATAATTAAACTGTTTAGGGAGGGGGCAGATTTTGGCAGAGGGTAACTTTCGTGGCACAACACCAGTCCCTCCCAGCCCCTCCCACCCGCCCACGCCTCCTCTTCTCCGGCTGTCCATCCTGCCCCTGGTCCCTGCCACTGCTGGATCATATGTCGTTATGTAAATAGTGTCTCCAGGCTTGAATAGAGCATAGACAATAAGGGCACACAGCTAAAGAAGTCACTCATCTCTTGGGTAATTTTACATTCGCTGGTTATAAAAGCTCTGTCACTGTAAACCTAGTGAGTACACTATCTATCAACACAGACAAAAGATTACTGTCACAGCTCTTAATCAACAAAGGATTAAGAATGAGCAGGTCTAAACATTTACAATTGTGTGGGTGTATGGTAAAAACATAGGCGACAATACACAAGGTTAAATGAGGTATGGTTAAAGAAAAATATAGGCCTACATGATACATTATAATAGTCAATAAATGTGCATGAGTTGGCCCCAGCAAGAATTCACATTAATTTGCACTTGTATTTGACGAAAATTACGAATAAATGAGATGTACTTCATATCTTATTAAAGGTCCTACATTACACAAACTAAAAATACCTGGAGTTGTGTTTTGTTTCATTCACACATGTCTGAGTAATCCTTTATTATTAGTCTGTCTACATCTCCAGCGTTTTCAAGCTCCTTTTGCTTTTCATTCAGTAGAGATCGACAATTCCAGGTCTGAAATTATCATAAAATTAAATATAAGATGATGATTAGTGAAGGTTTGTGCGTTAAACATGTGTGAATGAAAAAAAACTCAACTCCAGCACTGTTTGTAATGAGGAAACAACATTATAAGATAGATCAGAAAATAGTGTAATATGGGAAGTATAGGCTCTAATTTAAACACGTTACTGAACCTTTAATATAAGTTAGTGCTGCATATTCTCTCTTGTTCCATTTGAATTTTAAAACTTCTTGGAACTTCTCGAAAATAAAAATGAGTTATCCTTCAGTGTCTAAGCGTCGTCTGGTCCCAGTGATTGTGCTGAAGAGGCTGTACTCTCCCATTTTTCTCTGATAAAAATTATGGCAGCGCTCAGTGAGAAGAACGTAATTAAGCTGTTTCAAACCTAATTTCACCACTCACCGAGAACAGAGCCAGAAGAGCAGAGCCAGGGGAGAAGACAGAAGCAGGAGAGGGTCAGAGGAGCAGAAGAGAGGGTCAGAGGAGCAGAGGATGTAAAGAAGAGGGTCAGATGAAGCAGAGGATGACGTAGAGAGGGTCAGATGGAGCAGAGGATGAAGTAGAGAGGGTCAGAGGAGCAGAGGATGTAAAGAAGAGGGTCAGAGGAAGCAGAGGATGAAGTAGAGAGGGTCAGATGGAGCAGAGGACGAACAGGAGGGAGTCAGATGAAGCAGAGGATGAAAAGGAGAGGGTCAGAGGAGCAGAAGATGAAGAAGAGAGGGTCAGAGGAGCAGAAGATGAAGAAGAGAGGGTCAGATGGAGCAGAGGATGCACAGGAGAGGGTCAGATGGGACAGAAGGGCAGAGAGGAGGCGCAAAATAGAGGGTGAGATGGAGCAGAGGATGTAGAGAAGAGGGTCAGAAGGAGCAGAGGAGAGGGTCAGATGAAGCAGAAGATGAAGAAGAGAAGGTCAGAGGAGCAGAAGATGAAGAAGAGAGGGTCAGAGGAGCAGAGGATGAAAGAGAGAGGGTCAGAGGAGCAGAGAATGAAGAAGAGAGGGTCAGATGGAGCAGAAGATGAAGAAGAGAGGGTCAGAGGAGCAGAAGATGAAGAAGAGAGGGTCAGAGGAGCAGAGGATGAAAGAGAGAGGGTCAGAGGAGCAGAGGATGAAAGAGAGAGGGTCAGAGGAGCAGAGGATGAAGAAGAGAGGTTCAGATGGAGCAGAGGATGAACAAGAGGGAGTCAGATGAAGCAGAGGATGAAAAAGGAGAGGGTCAGAGGAGGAGAGGATGCAAAGGAGAGGGTCAGATGGGGCAGAAGGGCAGAAAAGAGGAGCAGAAGATGTAGAGAAGAGGGTCAGAAGGAGCAGAGGAGAGGATCAGATGGAGCAGAGGATGCAGAGGAGAGGGTCAGAAGGAGCAGAGGAGAGGATCAGATGGAGCAGAGGATGCAGAGAAGAGGGTCAGAGGAGCAGAGGAGAGGGTCAGAAGGAGCAGGGGATGCAAAGGAGAGGGTCAGGAGCAGAGGAGAGGATCAGATGGCGCAGAGGATGCAGAGAGGAGGGTCAGAAGGTGCAGAGGAGAGGGTCAGAAGGAGCAGAGGAGAGGATCAGATGGAGCAGAGGATGCAGAGAAGAGGGTCAGAGGAGCAGAGGAGAGGGTCAGAAGGAGCAGGGGATGCAAAGGAGAGGGTCAGGAGCAGAGGAGAGGGTCAGATGGTGCAGAGGATGCAGAGAAGAGGGTCAGAAGGAGCAGAGGATAGGGTCAGAGGAGCAGAGGATGCAAAGGAGAGGGTCAGATGGGGTAGAAGGGCAGAAAAGAGGAGCAGAAGATGTAGAGAAGAGGGTCAGAGGAGCAGAAGATGAAGAAGAGAGGGTCAGAGGAGCAGAGGATGAAAGAGAGAGGGTCAGAGGAGCAGAGGATGAAGAAGAGAGGGTCAGATGGAGCAGAGGATGAACAAGAGGGAGTCAGATGAAGCAGAGGATGAAAAGGAGAGGGTCAGAGGAGCAGAGGATGCAAAGGAGAGGGTCAGATGGGGCAGAAGGGCAGAAAAGAGGAGCAGAAGATGTAGAGAAGAGGGTCAGAAGGAGCAGAGGAGAGGATCAGATGGAGCAGAGGATGCAGAGTAGAGGGTCAGAAGGCGCAGAGGAGAGGATCAGATGGAGCAAAGGATGCAGAGAAGAGGGTCAGAGGAGGAGAGGAAAGGGTCAGAAGGAGCAGAGGATGCAAAGGAGAGGGTCAGAAGGAGCAGAGGAGAGGATCAGATGGAGCAGAGGATGCAGAGAAGAGGGTCAGAAAGAGCAGAGGAGAGGGTCAGAGGAGCAGAGGATGCAAAGGAGAGGGTCAGATGGGGCAGAAGGGCAGAAAAGAGGAGCAGAAGATGTAGAGAAGAGGGTCAGATGGAGCAGAGGATGAACAAGAGGGAGTCAGATGAAGCAGAGGATGAAGTAGAGAGGGTCAGAGGAGCAGAAGATGAAGAAGAGAGGGTCAGAGGAGCAGAGGATGAAAGAGAGAGGGTCAGAGGAGCAGAGGATGAAAAGGAGAGGGTCAGAGGAGCAGAGGATGAAAAGGAGAGGGTCAGATGGGGCAGAAGGGCAGAGAAAAGGAGCAGAAGATGTAGAGAAGAGGGTCAGAAGGAGCAGAGGATGCAAAGGAGAGGGTCAGGAGCAGAGGAGAGGGTCAGATGGCGCAGAGGATGCAGAGAAGAGGGTCAGAAGGAGCAGAGGATAGGGTCAGAGGAGCAGAGGATGCAAAGGAGAGGGTCAGATGGGGCAGAAGGGCAGAGAAGAGGAGCAGAAGATGTAGAGAAGAGGGTCAGAGGAGCAGAGGATGTAGAAGAAAGGGTCCGAGGAGCAGAGGATGAAGAGGAGAGGGTCAAATGATGTAGAAGATGAAGAAAAGTGGGTCAGATGGAGCAGAGGATGCAAGGAAAAGAGTCAGATGAAGGAGCGGATGTAGAGGAGAGGGTCAGAGGAGCAGAGGAAAATGACAATGACAGGATGGTGTAATGAAGCCAGATTTTTTTTCTTTTACAACATTTTAAATAATGAGAGCAAACCCTAATGCCAAACGTGTAACATTACTGAGCTGCTTAGGAGCTAATTGGAGCTGGTTTGGAGCTGGTGGTTGGAGTGTGACAGAGGATGCTGAGAGGAGGAAAATCTTGCTCAGTCAGGATTTTAACAGAATCAGAGCGCGACGTGAAAAAGGAGCAAAGTGTGAGCGAGGCAGAAACATGGAGGTGCTGAGGATGCAACGCCCCAGGCTCCAGATCTGAAATACTACAACTCCCACGATGCAACAGGAAACTGGGGCATGCTCTGCTCCATCTGACCCTCTCCTTTTCATTCTCTGACCCTCTCCTCTGTATCCTCTGCTCCTTCTGACCCTTTCCTCTGTATCCTCTGCACCTTCTGACCCTTTCCTTTGCATCCTCTGCTCCTTCTGACCCTCTCCTCTGCTCCTGACCCTCTCCTTTGCATCCTCTGCTCCTTCTGACCCTCTCCTCTGCTCCTCTGCATCCTCTGACCCTCTTCTCCTCATCCTCTGACCCTCTTCTCCCCATCCTCTGCATCCTCTGACCCTCTCCTCCTCATACTCTGACGCTCTTCTCTCCATCTTCTACTCCTCTGGCCCTCTCCTCTTCATTTTCTGACCCTCTCCTCTGCATCCTCTGGGCCTCTCCTCTTCATTTTCTGACCCTTTCCTTTTCACCCTGTGCTCCTTCTGATCCTCTCCTCTGCTCCTTCCGACCCTCTCCTCTGCATCATTTGTTCCTCTGACCCTCTCCTCTACATCCTCTGCTTCATCTGACCTTCTCTTCTGTTCCTCTGCTCCTTCTAACTCTCTCCTCTCCATCCTCTGCTCCTCCATCCCAATTTAATATTTTGTGATATCATCTGAACCAGTTATATCTAAATCCACTGAATACACATCTGAATACAACTTTTTATGACTTTAACTCCAGAATACACCCAGATCGTCGGTTAAATCTCCATCTCAAATGTCCTTTCTCCCCGTTAAGCCCCCTGTCTTCAGCTGTCTCGTATTCCCCGTGGTGCAGGTTAAATTTAGCCTGAGTCCACTTTCAGAGACGGCAGGTTTCCTCTCATTAAAATCTCTCTCAAGGGAATCTCCATTGATCCACAACCACACTGGAAATACGCTGTCCACACCGCTCCAATACGGGCTCCAATTATAGCACCGTTTATCAAGATCTGCTTTAGACCTGGTTTAGCCCTGGTTTAGTCTTAGGTTAGAGCTGGGTTCATCTGAGGTAGTTCCAATGTAGCTCTTGTGTAGTACAAGTTTAGTCCTGGTTTAGTCCTGGTTTAGTCCTTGTTTATATTGATTCAGCGCTGATTTAGCCATGGTATAGTCCTGTTAAGTCCCCTTAGTATGTTTTTTTTGTCCCAGTTTAGTCCTGATTTAGTTCTGGGTTAGACTTTTCTACTCCCGGTACGTGGTTTTGTTCTTGGTCTGGGTCAGAACTGGTTTAATTCTGTTTTAGTCCAGTTTGTTTTTGACTTGGTTTCTTCTTGTTTTACCTTTATTTAGTCCCATGTTAAAATCCTGGTTTAGTCCAAATGTAGAATTAGTTTAGTCCAGTTATTTCTTTTCTGTCCTGTTTTAATTTTGATCCTGATTTAGTCCTGGTTTTGACTCCAGATTTTGGTTCTGTACTTGTTGATTTATTTCGTCAGGGCAATATTTATGATAACTGGAAATCTATAAATGAAATCAAAAACATTTAAGTTGATTCATGTCACAAAACAAAGACAAACAGGAGTAAACCAGGGCTAAAACAGGACTAAACCAGGACAAAATCAGGACTAAACCAGGACAAAACCAGGAATAAAGTAGCGCTAACCCAGAACTAAACCAGGACTACATAAGGCCTGGTCTAAACCTGGACTCTCTGATGTTTTTGTTTAGAGCAGAGCCTCAATTTCCTCTGCAGATAAACTTAATCAGACGATGACAGGACTAACCTGCAAATGAACTTCCTGTTTGAGACCGGCATCGGCCAATCAGAGAACAGCTTTTCTAAAACAGCATCAAAGACGGTTTTTCTAAAACTGTGATGAGAACCAGGAACGTCAACTCTATAAATACTATAAACTACATAAAAACCACACTGTGTAATTTCTCTGGTTTCTGGATTAATGAGTGGAACATCTGAAGACATTTGGAGTTAACAGCACTCAATAATTTTGACTTTATTTTGGGTTTATGGAGATGTCGTTCTTTCTTATGTTATAAAAATACATTAAAAAACATAAGCAAAACATAAGAAGCATTCTTACTGTGACCAGGGCTGCCTCTCCGCAGCTCAGACTTTTAGCTTGGTCATCATCTTCTCGTCTCTATGGAGATAAATGAGTTTAATGAGGAACATTACAGGCAAAGCAATAATGTGCACAGAGAAAAGGAAGTGACGGACCCTAGAAATATTACTTATGTGCACCTTCACTGGAAAAAAACAATATCTAGGTGAGTTAAAATGACTTACTGTAACTTAAAAATATTTTACTTTATTTGAGTCAATTCAGTGTTTTTTTTTTTCTTAATTCAAGCAATATTTGATTTTATTTCTTATTTTAAGTGCAAAAAGTTGTTTTTCTTATTTCAAATGCAGAAAGATGTATTTTCATATTTTAAGTACAAAAATCTTATTGCACTGGCCGATCATTTTTCTTGTCAAGTGAAATTTACTCAAATTATGGTAAAACTTTCTTAATTCAAGTCATCATAACTTGACTAGATTTTGTTTATTGTGGTGTTTGAATCTGTGGCTTATTGTGTACGATCATAAACAATAAACTTTTGTGCCTTTGTTAACAATGTTATTAGTTTGTATGACCTTAAACGGGGGAAAAATCCTTACATTCTTCATTCTCATTTTGCTTATTTTGCTATGATCATAAACGACAGAAGAACTTCTTATTTATCATTATTATTAGTTTGTACGACCATAATACAGTAGAATACGAAACAAGAAAGAAATTGAGTTCATTTATTTTGCTGTATGTAAATATTTGTAACGTTTTGTCATCAGTGTACAGAAGCAACCACATAATTTTGGAATTTTTTTAACTATTTCATGAACAGGGCGGGTTTTTTGAGGAAATGTGCTTTTTCTCTTGTTTACGGCCGAAGGAAACTGGATGATAAGAATAAATGTTATTTTTTGCTGATGGAATTTATGCTTTTATTTACTAATTAAACTTTAAGCCTGGCGATCATGAGACAATCACAAAACAGTCAATGTGGAAACTTAAGAAAACTTTCTGCTACTTTCCTTCTAAGTAGTCTTATTTTATTTTTTATTTTATTTGACATTTATTTTACCAGGAAGTTCCTTGAGCTACAACCTCTTTTTCGAGGGAGACCTGGCCAAGAGGCATTGACACATAAAATATAAAATCAGGAAGTTAAGACAATAGAGAATTATATGTATCTGGAGTTCAGGAGTTCCTCCATGAACCCAAAACGTGCAGAACAGGTCAAATCCTCCAGCTGAGGTCCTGACCAAGACCAGCTCAAGATCTGGAGATGGGTCCCACTGCTAATGATTCATGAAAAACATAAAAAAAAACAGAGTGAAAAGTAGAACTAGTTCATTTTTAACAGTTTGCAGTGGTCCAAAGTTATTCCTCACTTACCTTATGCATTCAGAACATCCTCACCAACAGTAAACTGATTATCGGACATTAAAATGCATTAAAATTCAATGCGGACAGCACACAGCCGACTTATTTTGACCTCAAGAGCTGCTTATAGAATATATCTTGACTGAGGAATTTTGCATTTAACCCAGTGGCACTGAAAGATGGAAAATGCAGAGAATCAGTTCACCGCACAAGAGATTAATAAAGTAAATCTTAACCGTATTAACATTGCTAAGCCTCATATTATTAGTCTGTTTTGATGACATTTATTAAGTTTATTAAGTTCAGGGAAGAAAGTGAAACTAGGTCAGACTCAGACTCATGAATATTAATATCTATGTTTTAATCATGGCGGTTTTTATCAACAGATCCGCGCTAAAGTTTGACGGTAAAGAAACGAGATACAAGATACGTTCCTCGTATCTCTAACCACATCCTCACTGACACAGGAGACAGGCTAACCACTCTGCCGTTGTTGTGATGTTGCAACAAAAAGCATTTTCAGCAAAAGATGAAAAAAAACAAAACGCTTCAGGCGTCAATTAAACCTGAGTGTTTCCATGGAGACACAGGTGGGAAAAAAATCACTTCATGAAATATTACTGAGAATTTACCCTTATGTACCATGTATAGGCTCTAGAAAGAAAATATATGCACCAGTGGTTTATTAAAGACTTAAAGATATAAAAAAAAAAAAACAGAAATAAAATAACATGGCAGCCAGGTAGAATTTTACGCTGAAAATATTAATTATTTCAACTTAGTTTTAGTTAAAGACGTCGCCTACTTACTGTATTTCTATGGAGACATCATTGCTTTGCCTGGAATATTCCACAGTGACATTAAACATTACATTAAACAGCTCTATCTGACATTTATTAAATGACAGGTGGTTTTATAGCAGGAAAATACCTAAAAACAGGCATGAAAATCGAAAGGTTTAATGCAATACTGTGAAATACTATGAAACTGCATTGTGATCACTAAGATAGCAATTTATTGTATATATATATATATATATATACCGTAGTTTTATAATCCTTATCTTTATAGAGTTTGTCTATTTTTAAGTAATTCTGCACTTCTGTTGCTGCTACTGTTCTTGCTGTTCTCTTAACTGTGCATTTTAACACTGAAATTTCCCCATTGTACAAAGCAATAACGTGTCCATGGAGAAAAGCTTTTAACGAACCCTCCACCAGAACATTTTCACAATGCACCTTTAATACACTGGTTCCAAAACACAAAATTCACAAATGGAGATGCCAAAAAGATTTGTCCTTTTGTCTCTACACTCGGCTCTTTTAAGTTGAAAGATCCGAGTTTAAGGTCGGCTCTAAAATTGAGGGAGTCAAAAATGAGGTGGAGAAAAATCCGAGCGTCTTCTTTTTTTATTTCTGTCATAAATAATTCATGGGGCTCCGTCTGTGGCTCTGTCCTCAGGTAAAACTCATGCAAAACGACCACTTGGGAGTTTCACCAATTTCACAAATCTGTTTCCCGCTCATCATTTTTTTGTATTTCGGGATTTTTATTCAAGTTTCATGAAAAATATTCAAGAAGCAAAAGGCAAAATACATCAAGGACCTGAAGAGTCAAAATGTAAAACTTCAACTGAATTATGGTGAGCTCATAATAATAATATATTGGATTTATATAGCGCTGTTTAGACACCAAATGTGCTTTATTGTGCATTATTCATTCGCTCCACACTCGGTGGTGGTAAGATAAAGCCACAGCTGCCCTCCACCAGAAATGGAGATGTTATTGCTTTGTCTGCAATGTTTCATAGTGCGGCATTAAACCTTTCTATCCTCGTGGAGACCAAACCAGGGCAAGTTACAAGTCAAATCTGGTCTGCATACCTGATTTCCTGGGTATTTTTGAGTAGTAAAACCACCTGTAATTGAATAAATGTTAAGTAAAGCTGTTTAATGTCTTAGAGAACATTTTAGGCTCTGTATTCACATCAAAATATATATGACATTAACATGGCACATACTTTGACACCTCAACTTGGGCTAAAACCAGGACTAAACAAGGACTGATCCAGTTTATTTGGTTATGATTTTTACTTCGACCTGAGAAATAATATTTTTCTCCAAGTACAATTAGCTTCACTTTATCTTCTGTTGTTTTCTACTTTATTTTATTCTATTTTATTTGTTGCATGTTTAGTGTTTGTCTACGTTTCGCTCCAAGTACCGCAGCAATTCTGATTCTGAGTCTATCCTCCAGGCTCGGTTTAGGAAGAAAAGTTGGGACATATATTCTTTGTACCATTGCGCCCTCTGCTGGGGAGTTTGGAATCAAAATTTGAGTGAAAAAAGACATTAATATAAATAGGAGTGAGAATACAAAATCTAAAGTTCAGAAAGTCTATGAATGGTTTAAAAAAAGTGAGTCTCAAGCTTTAGTGCACGTACAGTTCTTAAGTTTGAGTTAATTTTTATCCACTTTTTGTCCCCCTGTGAATAATTTCATATTTACAACTACAGTGGAAATGATGCAGTCCACTTTGAAACCTGGTTTAGTCCTCCGTTAGACCTAGAATAGTCCTGTTATAGATCTGGTTTAGTTCTGGTTGTACTGGTTTAGGACAGACTTGTTTCCCAATTAAATTTTTAAAAGTGAATTCTCTCATGACTGTATTTTTGTCTTTTCACTAGAGAAAAATCAGCCCCAGAACATAGAGAAAAATCCCGCACACCATCTATTTATTCAGGTCCTAATAAATATCACATTTTGCAAGTAAGACAGTGGATTTTTCTCTATGTTCAACCGTTTCAAGTAATTGATGTGCGAATTTCTCATTATTCTCACTTAAATAATTTTCAGCAGAGTTTTTGTATTAATAATTTATTTTTTTTACACAGAATACTGTAAACAGACAAAGTTTGTGCGTCATGGCGGCTGTGTTTCATCTTCATGCTTATTTTTTTATATTTTGTTAAAAATAAAAATAATTAATGAACTAACTAAATCAGGAATGAAGCTGTTTTAGCCTCTGGACGACCGCAGCTGCCAGCCTCTTATACGCCTCGGCCTGAAACACAAAATGGTGCCATTATTTTAAAACATGTAAGATTTTGTCAGCAGAATCTAGGGTGGCAAGATTAACTGCAATCTAGACTTGAAATCACAATATGAATGGACACAATGAGCAAATCAGAAAGGCATTACCATAATTTCCCCCACAGACAACAAACTCTCTTTCTTATTCTGCATAAAAACGTCTAACCCTGTAGTTTAGATCTGTACAAACATGTTCTGAAATGTGATTCTTGTATTAGTTTGTAGTTTCAGCCTTTTGTCAGTTCTTCTGAATGTGTTTAAAACTTGTACAACCCTAATAATATCTGATCAGCAGTGAGAAAGTGCAGCTTATTTGTTAATATGAGAATGAACCCAAACCTCAGGACTGTCCGGAGCTGACACCACCACAGGTTTTCCACTGTCTGACGTCTCTCTGATGCTCAGGTGTAGAGGGACGTCACCTGAATGTAAAAAAATATAAAGATTAAACTTTTGGTATTTGTCTGATCTGATGTTAAATACAAGATAGGAAATGGTAATAATGGAAGGCTCCACAAGTGGGTCATTGTTGATTCACTTCACACTAGGTTGTGTTACTTTTGTAGCCACAACTGCCCACAGAAAATCATCCTCCGATCTTTGGGTTGGAACGGTCTAACCACTGATCCTAGTTCCAATCACAAGTGTGCAAGTGTGGACTAAATGAATAATGACTTTGTGGCGCTCTGAGAGGCTTGTCACAATGATAATATCTTTGACACCTCATCACAGCAGACATGGCAGATGATGATATGTATAGACAGTGTAGGACACTCTATGCTCAGGCAAATACTCTTATGCATAAGTTTGGCTCTTGTACGAATGATGTAAAGTTGTTGTTTAAACCATGTTGTACACCACTGTACACAGCCCACTTCTGGGTTAATTACAAAAGACCCAGTTTGCAAAGGCTGCAGGTGCCTATAATGACTCTTTGTGGGTGGTTTTGAGGAGGCCACGATGGACGAGTGTGACTGAGATGTTTGTTACTGCACGAGTGAACACATAAGCTCTACTAAGAACTTTAATGTACAGTTTTATCTGCAGACTGAACAAATCGGACATAGAAATAATTATGTCACTCACAAATATGAGAGTCAGTGAAGTACGATATCAGTCCAGTATGTGGAGACACTGTTGTGGCTCTTTTAAAAATATAAATGTTTGTTTTGTATTGTCACTGTCCTTGTCTGTTTTTAAAAATGGACCATGAGTCCGGAATAAAGATGAACTGAATAAAGACCAATACAAATGCTAAAGGCTGTATAATTACCGAGGAAGTGCACGCCCATAGACAGAGCGAGTTTCTTGGCTCCGTCTGATCCGAAGATGTGAGTTTGATGGTGACAGTTTGGACACTGGAACACGCTCATGTTCTGCACCAGACCGATCACCTGCAGGGGAGCCGAGGAGGCATTATAGCCTTAATATAAGCACAAAAGAACTGCATCGTGTATTTCATGGTCAAACATCAGTGCATGAAGTCCCACCGGAACATGGACTTTGTTGAACATTTCCGCTCCTCGTCGAGCGTCCAACAGCGCGATGTCCTGAGGAGTGGACACGATCACTGCTCCTGCAAAGTAAAAAAAATATGCAACACGGTCAAATACAACAAAAATTATCACTTTCTTTGATTCCCTCTGAGAAACTAACCAGCCACAGGCACGTTCTGAGAGATGGACAGCTGCACGTCCCCTGTTCCCGGAGGCATGTCCACCACCAGGAAGTCCAACTCCCCCCAGTCCACCTGAACAATGGAGCACAAGGTTTATTTATAATTAGAACTTCACTTTTAATAGTGTTTACAAGACCGGACAACACAGAGACCTTTAAACCACTGGCAAAACAAAATAATTAGGAAAGTAACATAATGGGCATACAGAATAGTACAGTATAGAATAGTTAAACGTGTTGTGGGTGTTTTCGAAGTGTCTATAAACGGTCTTTGACACAGAAACAACACTTGCAAGCCTGGGTCTTATGAGGCAGTTACAAGTTATACTTTTTTTTCCAATCTAAAGGCCGAATGAGGAGAAAACATTAAACAGAAAGGGTTTTTTGTGTGACCAAAAAAACAGAAAATAATGGTAAAAAAGTAAAATGATGTTCTTAGGGCTTAAAGTTGTGTGTAGGAGGCAGGATGGGTGCCCTGTGTGGAGGGTGTGTTGCTCCGGTGCAAAGGGGACGGGGCTCGCATGGGCAGGTGTGCGTGAAAGGGCGTAAAAGCACGCACTTACCTGTTACTGAGTTTGGTTGAAGATCAGGGCTGAGTCGCCGTAATTTTTGTTGACCGCCTCTATTCCTCCATATTCACCTATTATTTGCACACACACCTTTTATTTGCCAACTGGTCCCATCCATCTTCTTTGTTGCACTGTTATAGCTGTCTGCATGTTAATAAATATCCAAAAATGCATTCTGGATCCCAGTGTATTTGTTTACAATAGCCTCCACACAATAGCCTCCAAGAGCGTCACAAACTACGACCCCAGGACCCACTATGATCTTCCCGAGCGGCTATAAGGTTGGTAAATAAGCCGCTACTGTGATACACATTATCAAATCGTAAAAGGAGGAAGTATGTATTTAAAACATGTTCTCTCACAAACCCTTAATTCTCACACATTATCCCCAGCTTTAAAGCAACCATCCATTGATTTAACTTTTTTGTTACTTGTAGATTGTGAAACGTTTTCCCCCTCCCTGGTCTTCTGTGAATCAATGAGTAGCAGAAAGCATCTAGTGGTGACATGTGAGAATGCAACAAGGCCAGGTTGGCTGATCTAATTACAGATGATAGATTTAAAACTTTTGCACCTGTCTGAGCAGCTTCTCGATGGCTGACATCACCATGAGACCTCTCCACACGATCGGAGCCACTTCGTCCACCAGGAAACCCATGGACATACTGCAACAGGAGAGTCTTATACTAGTACAGACCAATAATACATTTAATATCCAAATTTAATATCTGAAAGCTTGAGCCAAGTGTATTTTAGCAAAAGTTAATAAAAAAATGTATATATTTACCTTTATTATAATATAGTATTACATAGATGTTTTATATGACCTGTGCAATTTTAAGTAACCGAGTAGAGGTGGGAATTATATCAAAAATAAAATGGAACTTGTTTTATGATCTCTTTAAAAATGTGAAAAACTGTTTTAAGATGTTTAAACTCACCAGGGAAGGCCGTAGTTCATGAGAGGGATCATCAGATTGTCTGGAAAACAGGATTCACATGTGTTTTAATCTTTTTATGTATAATCTGTTCAAATGAATTAACTGTAAAGCATTTACTGTCTGTGAGGTCTGGGCTCCCCTTCAGATTCATCAGTTTGGGAATCGAGGGGCCGTAAACATCAGCGTCCAACAAGCCAATGGATTTAGACTGAAAAGTGAAGAGGAAATGGCTCATTAATGAAAAATAAAATGTCAAGATGTGTCATGATAATCCAATGTCGTGATGAAAAATCTAGTAACAAGATAACTGCAAGACAAAGTCTACATTTTCTTATGCATTTACTCACAACTGAAATAAAACTTTTAAGCCAGTGCTTATTTTTCTTGAGGCTGTGTGGATGTATTTGCCCTAATTGTGAATCAAATCATAAAAATACCACTTTTAACTTTTTTGATGTTAATTACCATGACAGAACTTATAATATTAATCACCTTTGTTCAAAATCAATCAATTTATTTATTTATCAAGTTATTTACTATTATTAAGACTCCTGTTAAAAAGGCTCAGATAGACTAGTGAACGTTTGTGTCCTAAAAGTTAATACACTGCTGCCATTTTAACAAATATTATGTATAAAAGTATGTGCTGTCTGAAACCTGGTGATTTTATTGTACTAATATTGGATACAGTGCCATTTGCTATGCTTCTCAGCTGTGAAACACTGGTATAGTCATCTTTTTGTATTTTTATATTTTCTGGGTTTCACTCTGAGACATGAGTCTGCGATAAAGACATTTATTTTTTCATTTAAAGCTGTCTAGACCTTTAAAAGTGGATATGACAGAGCACTCACTGGATCATTAGCAGAAAGTCCCAATGCCAGATTAACTATACAAAACAAAAACAAAAAAAACATTATAAAAAATATAGTACATATGATTAAATAAAAAAATATAAACTTAGTAACAGTAATAGTATTAACCTGCTGTGGTGGACTTGCCCACTCCTCCCTTCCCTGAAGCTACGAGGATGATCTGTTTGACCCCAGCGATGGGCTTCTGTTTGGGGAGACCTCGGGCCATCTGCTGCCTCTGCCGCTCCTGGAGACTCTTACTGTCCACAGAACGCTTTAACACAAAAAAACAAGAGGGTAAGGGACATCTAAGAAGGACAGGGCATGGTGCTGTAGGTAGAAGAGGAATGAGACACACATTTCACAAGGTAAGATGAGATGGGGTCCACAAGAACAAAACAATTTATAATAAATAAAGCAATAATATAGCGTGATTTTAAAGGACTTCACAAGTTCTGGTACCATCCTTCATAGCTTCATAGAGTCCAGTCCACTGACTCAGTGGGCTGATCTCTGCACCCAGTGGTGCATGCATTTGAGTCTTTGAGCAAGACTATGTGAAGATCTCCTTAATGGACAGCTCTTTAATGTCCACTAGAGATAAATATATAGTATTTATTTATAATTGTGTCTAAGATAATTGCAGACTAGATTCCTATTGTGTCTTTTTTATACTCACTACTAGTCTCTTTGGTCAGCATATGTAGCTTTATTTTTTTGTCAGAGTAACATTTTGGGGGAAAAAACAACAACAGCAAAATAGTAAGTATTAAGGTGACCACATACAACCAAACAACACAACTATATACGCAACATAATCATGTTCCATCTCACATTTGTTTACATTATTTGCAAGCGCTTTTATTCTGACATTCAATTTTCCGTTTTTTTGTGGCTAACGCTAATGCTAACTCTGCTCTGAGTCTACCGTAAAAACGTGATTTTATCCACATTTAAGCCGTTTTCCCACCTGCCATCGTATCGACTGGACGCAGCACCCAGGGACGTGTTGGATTTCGGGTCCAGCTCGTACAACCGAAGCTTTATTCACCCATAATTTCAGAAAATGTGACAATCTACTGTAAGTGAATTGCGCCATGTTTAACCAGAATCACGGCGACGTCCAATGCGCATGCGTAAGAATTTTGGTTTATAAACAAGATATAAATCATACGGTCTATGCTATAAATATGGTATTAGACAATTATAATAATAATTATTATTATTTCAATTTTCAGCAATCAAAAACCCAAGCAAAAATATATTATACACATTTTTTAAATGTTCAAATAGAATGCAAATTAGTGCAAAAATGTACGTGGAGTTCTGATACATGCAAAACAAAACTATATTACAAAAATCACTGCAAGAATCTCTTTCAAATAGCATAAATAAATAATAATAACAATTGATAAAAACACCTTTTGGTGACGTAGGGTTTGTTTGCACGTAACGCGGAAGTAAATACGCTCTCTCTCACATGCACCGGTGACAGTGGTCAGATCCTGGTTAAAAGCGGACAGAGTGGGAGGTTAAAGTGGGATCATGTCGGAGAAAGAAGCTCCAGTGGCTCGCACGGTGCTGCAGCAGTGTCTCCGGGCCTCGCTGATGGTCAAACCCGCTGAGGAGGGCTCTGAGGCGGAGTACGTGCAGGTCAGAACCGGTCAGGGTCCAAGAATGGATGAATCAGGGATGTATTCACATTTGTACTTCCACTCACTCTTCTTTATCATGTAATCAATCAGTGAATTGCAGTCACAAACCAGATTTAATAGATTTATTACGTTTCCTGTGGCTATTTTAAATGTTGTGATCATTATGAATTAGGTTTAACTCTTACTACTTATAAACCTATTTAAATATATGCAATCCTATAATTCAAAGTGATGGATGAGAGTAGATGCATTAGGCAAATTGTTATTGTTAGACATCTTATTTTGATTTAAACTTTGAATTTACCTTCACAAAAATCCCCAAACTATTTTGTAAAGAGAAGATAAAACTGACTAGCAGACTAGACTAGAGTTTGACCTTCCAAAACCACAATAACTCCTCACTGTATTGCCATATTATGTAAATGTTCATGTTAGAGAGGTTCAGCTATGATGTCTCTCCCACAGATTGACAGAGGAATGGTGATTTACATTTGTTTCTTCAAAGGAGCCACTGATGAAATCCTGTCAAAGATGGGTCAGTAAAACTAATACTATCACTATGGATTGCTCTCTCAATGTCTAATATAAAGGAAAGTTATTTGAAAAAAAAAAAAATGACCGGTAGTATTTCACATTCTAAAAAGAGTTTTATGAAATCACAGTTTATTTATTTTTACTCTCTCTCAGTGTCGACTCTGCTGAACCTTCGCCTCAGTGAGTCAGCATCGGGGAAGATGGTGTGCATTTTGGATCTTCCTGGGAATTTACTGATCGTCCCCCAGGCAACATTAGGGGGAAGACCCAAAGGGAAAGCCATGCAATATCACAACAACATCAACAAAGAGGACGGACTGCGACTGTACGAGGCGTTTGTGGCGCTGTGCGAGAACGAACTTGCTGCAAAAGAAAATGTTCTAGTGAAACATGGGACTTATGGAAACAGACAGGTCCTTAAACTGGACACGAACGGGCCTTATACGCATATCATGGAATTTTAACCTTGAAAGTCCCATTGAGATGAATAATCTCTTTTCAAGTGAGTTCTGGACAAGACAGCAGCACAGAACCAGCACACTTTTAGACAATCACAAGAATTTGCTGGTTGAAAAAGGGCCCATATTATGATATTTTCTGATTTACAATGTTGTTTCCTCATCAAAAACATACCTGGAGTTGTGTTTTGTTTCATTCACACGCTTAACTCACAAATCCTGCATCCTGAATTAAAAAACACTCTGTTCGACCTTGTGATGTCAGTGAGTGGTAATACAGGAAGAGCACCACTGTGTCTTTAAACCCCGTACACTTTCACTAGAATCATTTGGATGATTTTGGCCCCTGAATTTCCAATCTACTGAAATGAAGGTAAAAGAAACTTGAAGATTACTGCTTCATGGTTTGGAGATATATACTAATCCAGTGTTACTCAAACATGTGTGAATGAAACAAAACACAACCCTGGGTATGTTTTTGAGGAGGTAACAGCATTCTAACATAGTTTAAAGCTCAGTAAGTTTGGGTAATATTGTAGTTCCAAACCATGGATCTCATTTCCAAACTTTTCAGCATTAATTTAAACTGAGTTATTGGACCCAGTGTTTACAGTCCTCTTGTAAATGATTCCAGGTTGTCAATGCAGAAATGCTACTTTACCAGTTTATATGTACAGAAAGTAGCACAGAGTCTTGAGATTGTCTAAAAGGAATGGATGAGATGCTTGTATCCAACAATAAAATATATGTTTTGTGTTTTTTTGTAAAACTGTGTGGTTGTCAGTCTTTATGGATATAGTTTTGCATGTCATACAGGACTACACCAGAATGGAACCAGAACTAAACCAGGTCCCAACCAAGTCTAAACTAGGACTAAACCAGTGCTACACCACCATCTTATAAAGCTTATTACCATTTTTGGGCATGTAATCCTTTAACATTGAGGACTAAATGTTCACTTGCATCTAATGTCTCCCCCACAAAGAAGCCACTATGAAAAAAGAATCTGTCATAATTTACAATCCGTAATGTTATTTTAATTAGTGTAACTATTTAGTTTAATTAACCGCAGACTAATTTAGGATCAGATAGGATGTCTTATTATCCAATTTCTTGAGGTTAAAACTATGCTGACTATAAAGAAATGACAATATGTAAGGTCATGTAAACATCTACAACAATTTGTCTAAATGGTGTTGAACCAATCACTAAAATTACAATATAAACATAGGGTGATCAATAAATCATGAATGGGCCGAGTGCATAACATTTTTCCTTAATTACGCACTCGTTCCACAATTTTATTATTACCAACCACTCCAAACCGGGGGTGTCCCAATTTTTGATTTTGAAAATCTGGTCACCCTTTATGAATAAATATTTTTGTGCATTTTTCTTATGTCCTCCGTGTCTGTAGATGGCATGAGTCCCAGATCAGTCAAAGGAACTGTGCAGACGGAGCTCAGCGTGTTGGGGTTACTTTAGCTCCTGCAACCTGCACCAAACACGCCTGTAGTAGAAATAACACAGATGAAAACAGGGCTATTTCCTGTTTACATCTATTTTTAGTTAAATTAAAAGCACGACAACTGAAAGTAACGGCTTAATTCTTTTTGTTATTATTTATTTATCCTTCATTATCATTAAGTTAAATGTTCAAAACAATTAAACGAAACAGAAATCAAACTATTTAAGTTGATTTAGTTTGAATTAAATGCACGTCTTACTCTTATTTTGAAAGCACCATTTCCGGTTAGTACGTGTTAACCTCTGTTAGCTTTAAATGCATTTTAGCTTGATCAACTTTAGGCACAATTTAGCCTCGATTTTCAGTCTAAAAACGCGACTTTGGACTAGTTTTAGCTGGTTAAAGATGTCGTCCATGAAATTAGCTTGGTTGTGGAAATAGTTTGGGTTACAAATTGCGCAAATAAAGTCTGTTTTGACGGGAAAGTTGGCGACGGTGTTGCGGAGATTTTTGTGGACCGATCGATCATGTTGTAACGGTGGGAATGGCTTCAACACCTTTTATTTACTATCAATCTAAGCATGTTTACTATCTAAAATATATGTTTCAAAATACCCAAAAAGCTTCTCCAAAAATGAAACATTGCTCAGATTTATGTAGGAAACGAAGATGCTAAATTTTGCTGTAAACACTACTTAAAATCATCTTGGTTGATATCATTTCATTTGGGATTTCAAGTTGAGTAAAATAATGTAAAGTTTTAATGGGCTTTAGCATTCCCAAACATTTTAAGCGTGAAAATGAACAAAATCTACAAGTATTTTGTTAGTAAACTGTTTTTAGATTAGAAATTGTGTTTGTAATATCCCAAATTAGGTTCAATCTAATTTCAATACAGCTACAGAATGTACAGAGGAATCAGAAACCAAATTTGTGCATTTTGTGACATGAAAGTAATAACATTATGATGGTAAATTAATGTCTAGAATTCTAAAAATGTATTTAATTTGTGAATATTATTATAAGTGTTGTTGCTGTATTAAAATTTAGATACTCAATATTGATTCTCATACCACATTGATAATAAAAGCACTTTTTCTTAAGACAATAGAATGTGGTTTTCAACATTAAATAACAGGACTTTCTTTTATATTACCAGGTGGCCTCAAATCTGTGTAATCCCTCAGTGGTCCAGGTAGGATCCACAGTGGTCTTTAGTCTATGTGCTGTTATACTTGTTCTGATACAGCTCAAGATCATTCTAAAATCTAAAATTTTTGTGTGACTTTTTAGTGCCATACTTGCTCAAATTAGTATCTAGTTTCAACATTAGTTTTAGTATCAATTAGTATTTGATTTCCAATACTTTTGACATTTTTATGTACCTGAAAAACCCTAAATTCAAATGTTTTGCACATTGTTTTGATTTGTCTTGTTCAGATGCCGTCCTTTGACATTTTAAACCGAGTGGAGCTGTATTTACGGAAAAGAAAATTTCATCCCGACACCACAGCTGCCCAGCGATATGTGGCCCGGAAAGCCAGCAAGCACTTCATATATAAAGGTTTGTGTTTGAAAGAGGGAATCTAACCCACATCCTCCTTACTGAGAGGAGGAGACAGGATAACCACTCTGCTGCTTGTGTTTCAGATGGGTGCCTGCTGCGTAAGTACAGAGGGCGCCTCCTACAGGCCGTGATGAGTGAGGAGCAGGTGCGGGAAATCATGGTCCAGTTCCACGACAACAATAACCATGCGGGGAGAGTGCGGATGGTCCGAGGGATCATGGTGAGGATGAAACTAGATTAAAAAATAAAGTTTTACTATAGGTTTACAGTGATCTTGCTATGCCTGGGATTCAGAATACACACTTCTTCAATACTTTACAAAGATGAGAGTCTGGAGATTTCAGATGGGCGTGATTGACAGGTGGATAAGCCAATCAGGGACTCGCATGGCCAATCTGTATCAAAACAAGTATGGCTGCTTATGAGTGAAAAAGAAAATACAAAAAAATCACAGAAAAACATGGATTTCTGAGGAATCAATGAACTGTTAAAGGGACAGTTTGGAATTTTGGACATAGGGCCTCATTTCCTCGTGAGCCAGAGTGTTGGAGACGTGTGGAGACACTTTTTTAAATCTTCCATCCAGTCCTTGTATTTGCAGAAGTTGCTGATGCTAGGCTAGTGCATGTCAGTGGCCGTAGTCGTCCTGCCACTAAAAACAGTCTTACCCACTCCACAGAGCACCCGAGGCAAAACTATTATAACTCCAGACTGTCCATGTGAATGTCTGTGTCGATAGAACAATTTTAGATGCAAAACCAACATTGCATTTGAAGGGTTTGTGTCTGAGCAGCAGCAGCGAGTTGTACTTCCTGACAGAAAACTGAAAATGGACTGAAATCACCGCTGCTGCTGAGAAAATAGTCCCTCAACTTGCGACAATTCATGCGACACAAGGTTAGTTTTATTTCAAACATCATTCTATCAACACAGACATTCACATCAATATTCTGGCGTAATAACTGATTTGTTTCGGCTGTACTGTGGAGTGGGTAAGACTGGTTTTAGTGGCAGGACGACTGTGGCCATTGACATGCACTAGTGTAGCACCAGCAACCTCTGCAAATACAAGGACTGGACGGAATATTAAAAAAAGTGTCTCCACACATCTCCAACACTCTGGCTCACGAGGAAATGA
Source organism: Odontamblyopus rebecca (assembly GCA_030686955.1). Taxonomy (NCBI): domain Eukaryota; kingdom Metazoa; phylum Chordata; class Actinopteri; order Gobiiformes; family Gobiidae; genus Odontamblyopus; species Odontamblyopus rebecca. The sequence goes on along the minus strand of CM060670.1, from coordinate 7,224,172 downwards.
CGCCCTATGTCCAAAATTCAGAACTGTTCCTTTAACTGTAAATCTGAAGAGAGAGAAATGTGATTTTATTTGTAAATGATAAGTGACTAATGAGCTCATTTGTTTTACATGCGTCACTGAAATAAACAAATCTGATTGGACGATCACGTTTGGTTCACTGACCAGACTGATATCCCTCTAATATAAAATCCCACCCGTAGAACTAACATTTTAAAATCATTTCCTCATCTAATCTGCACTAAAACAGAGCAAAGGATCACGGTATATGTAGTTCCATCTATTTTGTAGCTATTATAGCACCAAAAACAATGAATTTAGGCAAAGAGACTTGTAATTCGATATAGTGTGATGGCCCAGGATACTAAAACTACGACAGTCTGTGTATAATTCATTCATGTCTGCAAGATAGTATCATTTTTTGGATTTGGAGTTTTGGATAGGAATAGGCAGTACCTGTGATGTTGGATACTTTCCCCTCATATTGCCATGAATCTGATGTTGAAAATGTAAAACTGACAAAAAAAGATCTGGTTACAAAAAGAAATTTAAGTGTAATCTTACATAAAACGTCAGTGACTTTTCAGCCATTTAGTAGCAGTCGTAGTTGTAAATCTGTGTATCATTCGTTCATTCGTTTTTCAAAATAAAACCAACAACTCTTTTCTTCATTATTTGTCTCCAAAACCAAAACGACAAAACGGATAACGATTTGATTTTTGTGTTTACTGTATATACAAATATAGAGAGGTAGTCTGGATCTGCCGGGCGAGCTTATGTTATGGTGATAATGATACTGATTATCTGTAATGTGTGTTTTGTGTCTGTGTATTAGTCATATTGTTGTCTCTCCTCAGTCCATGTATTACTGGGTGGGGGTGACGGACATGGTGAAAGACTACATAAAGCGCTGTGATGCGTGTAAAGAGAGGAGAGCTCCAGAGGCCCCGGAGGTGGTGCAGTACTGTTTGGCCTATGGCTGTGACGGATCCAGCTACATCTACCCCGAGCTCACCTTCCACAAGTCAGTCTGTTACTACCACTATTACAACTTCTACTGTATTATCACTACTACTACTACTACTACTACTATAACTACTACTATAACTACTACTATAACGTCTACGATATTATAACTACTAATACTACTACCACTACTACTACTATTATAACTTCTATATTATCACTACTACTACTACTATAACGTCTAATATATTATTACTACTAATACTACTACTAATACTATTATAACTACTATATTATCACTACTAATACCACTACTATTGTATTATCACTACTAATATTACTACTACTACCACTACTACTATTATAACGACTATATTATCACTACTACTAGTCAGTTTGTTTTCTGAAAATGCAGAACTGTAAGTGTTTCTTTAATCATGTGAGGCTCAATAATAAACTTTATTTGTCCCAAAATGGGGAAACTTCAGTGTTGCAAAGAAAGCATTAGATGTGGTTCCCATATTAGTGTTCTATTTGTAAAATGATGACACAAACACAAATGTTAAATTCCAGTTAATAGTATAAGAATTACCTCCCCACCCCAGGTTCCCTAAACCCGGGGAGCAGAGGCAGCGTTGGCTGGTGGTGGCTCAGAGAGACGAGGGCTCGGTCAGAAAAGGCTCCAGACTTTGCTCCAGACACTTTGAACCCGACTGTTTCTTTATGAACGAAGAGGGACACGAGGAGCTGAGGCTGGATGCAGTTCCCACCATCATCGGGGTCTCCAAACAGGTGGGGCTTACACAGAGGGGACTTATTTTCGCTTTCTGTTTACTCATAATAATAAAATAATCCTTTTGTTTGTGTCTTTCTTCTTCCTGTCCCCAGCCGTCAGACTCCGAGGAGCCTCTGTTCCACCCCTCGTCCCTGGAGGACCTCTTGACCTGCGCCGCGGCCACTGCAGAGGTGTGTCCGGTGGGCTTCAGCTCGGAGCAGAGCGACCCCCCGCTCCAGGAGCACCAGTACAGCCTCAGAGTCCCAGAACGCCACCCGAGAGAGGCCCCAGACCCAGTGCAGGAGTCCAGGCAGAGCGCTTCATTCATCACATACAACCACATCTCCAGGTAAGCACCGAAGCGGGACAGAACCCGAGACTGAAGTAGGACTAAACCAGGTCTGAAGCAGGACAAAACCAAGGCAAAACCAGGGCAAAACCAGGACTGAAATAGGTTTGAACCAGGAAAGAACCCAGATTAAACCAAGATCAAACAAGGACTCCACTTTTATTTTTGCTGCACAGAGCACGATTTAATCAGAATCAGAATCAGAATTACTTTTATTCATCCCCGAGGGGAAATTTCCTTTGTTACAGATGCATTAATAATATGGATACACATAATGAAGCAAAATATTGAAATTAAAACCGCATCTTTCCCGTTTTTCTTCAACTAAAAGGACATTTCTTCGTTAAATGCTGGACTAAATGGTTGAATTATAAGAAAAAAAGAGATGTGATCCACCCTTCTACATCGTTACTCCAGTGGAACAGTGCCTCAAGCTTTTGTATTTCTTATTTGTTTTTTCATTTTGTTCTTTTAACCTTGAAAAATCCTGAAAAAAAACTGCATCTTTCCCTCTGCAGGTATCTGAGCCACAGGATTCTGCCTCAACAAAGCAAGAAGAGAAAGGGCTCTTTGAGGAGGATGGCCAAGCGCTTCACTCTCATTGGTCAGTCGCTGTTACATCGTCCCTGTTTCAAAATAAACACATTTTAATTATAATATGATGTTTTTCAGATGGAGTCCTCTACTACAACCTGCGCTCTCCTCCGGTCAGGGTCCCCCGCAGCAGAGAGGAGGTCTGAACTGACTCACACTGAAGATTCTATGAACAAATGGTTTTATTTCATTTCAAATATGAAATGGTACCAACAAAATGACCAGGACAGGGTTTTATTGCTGCCAGTAAATTAAAGAGTCAAACTTCATTTCATTTGTGGAGAACATGACATCTAAAACTATAAAGATGAAAGATTATAGTCTTTATAGTTTTTTATAAAGAATTATTTTATGGCACTAGGTTATTTCCTGATTGTGGGAAAGATGGACTGGCGTAGGTAGTGTTGTGTTTTAGTTTTTCCTCGAGTGATGCAAAAAAGAGGGAACCACTGTCTGTGTGAATGTTCTTGTATGTTAGCTCTAAAACTATAAAGAAGATGGAAACTCTCTTGGTTTCCATCTTCTTTATAGTTTTTGATGTCATGTTCTCCACAAATGAAATGAAGTTTGCAGTTTTAAGGTGTGTTAACATTTGTTCTGGATTGAGCAGGTTTTGTCCTGGTCTAGTCCTGGTTTATTTCCAGGTTTAGTCTCAAAAATTATAAAGCATTTTTATTGTCAGCAAACCAGGATTAGCTTTACTGTTACTGCAAAACTGAAAATTGTGAAAAGTGTTGGAGGAACCTAGAAAAGCATTAGAAAAGTGAGAAACAATGAACTAGTTTTGTTTTTCAAAATTGTACGTAAAATTCAGGCCCAGTGTCTTTATTGGTTCCTCTTGTGTATTTCAGGTGAATGCGATCCTGCAGCAGTTCCACGATAACGGCGGTCACTATGGACACGGGACCTGCTTTAAAGCCATTGTAAGGCATTATTACTGGCACTCCATGAGCAGAGACCTGTCGTGTTGGATCTCCCGCTGTCCCACCTGCCTCAGCCGATCCAAGAGGAAGTGGCTCCGCTGCAGCATCATGACCTGCACCAACTGCTGTGGGCCCGTGGAGAGGAAGCTGGGGCTCACCTTCCACAAGTATGAACCTTTAAACTGAACCTTTGAACAGTCTAACAACAGTTTGCATGTTCTCCCTGTGTCTGAGTGGGGATCGCTGGTTTCCCCATCAACCTAAAACGTGCACAATAAGACAAATTCTCCACCTAAAGGCCGCGACACACTACAGGAAAATTTGCCCGATTTTGGCTGTGATTTCTTCCCCATGAACTCTGGGAGAAGCGTAACCCGACTTTGTGTCTTCGTGTGCGATTTTGAAGCCGCTGCTCCTCATGTGTCAGTGTCAGATCGTAACCACCAAACAACAGCGCTACAGTAACAGCCGATAAAACAAAACGTCAGGGGCAGAGGAGCGACGGACACAGAGACACACTCGGGATTTAGCGAAAACAAAACCTTTATTACTCACCTCCCATAAAGAGGTAAAGTTAAACTGCAGCATCTGATCCACATTATCCATAGAAATTGTCCTCCACAAATAATGACATTCAGTCCACAAAACTGCACAATTAATCCAGTTTGAAGCGTTCTTTGAAAGTGAAAAGGTGAAAGGTGTTCCTCGCATGTGTTTGTTTACGTCCACAGATCGCAAAGATGCAGATTAGTGATATTCAATTCAATTTCAATTCAATTTATTTTGTAGCGCCCAAAATCGCAACAACAGTAGCCTCTCAGGGCGTTCCAAGATATGGATGAGCCAAACATACACACAGACATATCAAAACAGGAATAAACAACATTCATGTAAAGCAGCAAATGAAACATTGTCCAGTCATCCCCTGTCCTTAGACCCTCCTTCTCAGCAAGGAAAAACTCCAAAAAACCCAGGGTCCTGGGAAAAAGAAGAAACCTCGGGGAGAACTACAGTGAAGGAGAGATCCACTCCCATGGACGGACAGGCTATAGATGTCCAGGCCCGTGGGCCAGTTCAGTATGACCACAGCTACCCAGGTGGGGAAGGAGCCGGGCGAGGAGGAGGAGGAGAGGGGCGAGGAGGAGGAGCCGGGCGAGGAGGAGGAGCCAGGCGAAGAGGAGGAGCCAGGCAAAGAGGAGGAGCCAGGCGAGGAGGAGGAGCCAGGCGAGGAGGAGGAGCCAGGCGAAGAGGAGGAGCCAGGCGAGGAGGAGGAGAGGGGTCCAGCTGCCATCAGGCGTCTGAAAGAGTTCCACTCCACAGGGGGAGTGGGACAGGGGACAACATGTGAATAGCAATGAACAAACTACAGATGAGAACATAGTGAGTGATGCTGATGAGAAAAAAGGAGGAAACAGAGGACAGTGCTCAGGTTGCCACACTTCCCCCAGCTTGTTATCTCCTGCGGCAGCTTATCTTAGTGACATCAACTAAGTAACCTGGTCATAAGCTATTCCGAAGAGGAAGGTTTTAAGCCTGGTCTTAAATAAAGAGACTGTGGGAGCCTGTTTAACATCAACAGGGAGTTGATTCCATAACACAGGAGCTTGGTAACTGAAGGCTCTCTCCCCCCACTGTACTTTTAGACACTCTAGGAACCACTAATAATCCTGCATTCTGAGAGCGAAGTGCTCTATTTGGCTGATAGGGGACAATGGCATCCTGAAGATATGATGGGGCCATATTGTTTAAGGCTTTGTATGTCAGGAGGAGAACTTTGAATTTAATTCTAAACTCGACAGGAAGCCAGTGCAGTGATTTTAACACAGGACTGATGTGATCACGTCTTTTAGTTCCTGTTAGGACTCTGGCCGCTGCATTTTGGACCAACTGGAAGCTTCTTAAAGTACCTTTAGCGCAGACGGTGAGCAGAGAATTACAGTAATCTAGTCTGGATGTAACAAATGCATGGATAAGTTTTTCGGCATCATTTTTCGGCAAAATTTTTCTGATTTTAGTTATGTTTCGCAGGTGAAAATATGCAGTTTTACAAGCTTGGTTTATATGAGCTGTGAACGAGAGATTTTGGTCAAATATGACTCCAAGGTTTTTTACAGTAGAGCTAGAGGCTATACTCACATTGTCAAGTGAGATTATCTGGTCTGACAGAGAATCTCTCTGACCTTTAGGACCGACAACAATGACCTCTGTTTTTTCAGGGTTTAAGAGCAGGTAATTCAGGGTCATCCAGGTTTTGATGTCCTTCACACAGGCACTGAGCTTATCGATTTGATCGGTCTGATTAGGTTTCATTGATAAGTACAGCTGAGTGTCATCAGCATAGCAGTGGAAATTAATGCCATGTTTTCTGATAATGTTACCTAATGGCAACATATACAGAGTAAACAGGATTGGACCAAGCACAGATCCTTGTGGAACACCGCAAGCTACTTTAGAGCAGGGAGAGGTGCACTGGTTTACACTAACAAACTGGTACCTATCTGATAGATAGGATTTAAACCATTTGAGGGCGGTCCCTGATAGTGACTCTACTTCCTGTGGACTTTATCGCCTCTTTTATGCTTTAAAAATCTTGTATCTGAAGTACTGCACCACATTTCACAAATAATAATAACACAGTTCTGACATGTATCGAAGAGCAGAGCTCTGATTTTTAGACTCTCAATGCAAGTAGTTTTACTGTCGACAGAAAACAGCTGATGCCATCGCACTCACAGCTTTGCAGCCTGTTTTACGCTGCAGTCTTTGCGACCGGAGATCATAAGATTCTCCTCGTGTCTGTGGTGTGCGCATTTTGTCGCACATTTAAAAATCCTTTAAAATCTTTAAAAAGACAGAAAAATCCTCTACTGTGTAGCGGCAATAAAGCAGTCCTGAACAAAACTAGCTCAAGATTTGGAGATGGTTCCCACTTTTGAATGGAGAAAAATGCTCTCAAAATTTTTCAAATCAGGAAAGAATCATTGCTGTTGTCCCCTTAAGCAAGACTCATTTAGTTATCTGCAGAAGACTCTAGTACGTGCAGTCTTTGTGACATCCAGCCCCTCTTCCCTCCGTAGTTTCCCCATGGACAGCCCCCCTCTGCTGGCTCGCTGGCTGAAGGCGGCGGGGCGTCCTCACTGGTACCCGCACCTCTGGTCCTCCGTCTGCTCTGTTCACTTCACTGAGGACTGTTTCGACCGCTCAGGGGGCAGAGAGGTGCTCAAACCAGACGCCGTGCCCACCATCAAGACCCACGGAGACGAGGCAGTAAGAACCAGAAACCGGGACTGAACCAGGACTGAACCAGTATTCAATCAAGACTGAACCAGGGTTAAACCAGGACTGAACCAGGACTAGAGGAGGACTAGATCAGGACTGAACTAGTCCTGAACCAAGGCTTAAATCAGGACTGAACCAGGACTAAGCCAGGACTTGACCCGGACAGAACCAGGGCTGAAACAGGACTAGATCAGGACTGAACTAGGACTGAACCATGGCTGAATGACGACTGAACCAGGACTAAACCAGGACTAGACCCGGACAGAACCAATACTGAACCAGGACTGAATCAGGGCTGAACCAGGATTAAACCAGGAATGAACCAGGCTTTAACTAGGAGCTTAACAAGGACTGAATCAGGACTCAACCAGGACCAAACAAGATATAAACCAGAACTAAACCAGGATTGGACTACGATTCAACTAGAACTAAACCAGAACTAAACACGGACTAGACCAGGGTTGATGGTTCGACAGCTTTTGGATCAAAGCGCGGTCGAAATCTGGATTTAACTTTGAGACTAAACCCAAACTTGGACTAAACCAGGACTTAACTTAAGTGGTTCATGTTGGACTTGGTGAAGAATTAGCCTAATCTGAGCTGTTGTTGTGTTTTGTGACCAGATCCAGGGTCTGAACGAGGGTGAAAATGCTGCAGAGGTGGACGAGGATCAGGAGGTAAAGTCAAATATAATAAATGAAAACATCTCCTTGTTATAAAGCCTGACACAGTTTGGTTTGTGCTTTGAAGGATGCGTTTTTTGCCAAATACGACGCCGTGGAGCTGTACATCTCCACCAGGACGTATCCCCCTGGACTCACCTATGTGGAAAAGAACACCTTCAGGAGGTTCTGCAAGAAATATTTTGTCAAAGGTTTGGACCAATCATGTTTGAGACATGTTTGATTTGAACACAAAAGCTTATAAGAAATGTGCTCTTCTCTTCCTCTCTTCGTTGGGGAATTTCACAGTAACGGGCAGTAGATTGTAGTAGAAGTTAGTTGAACAAATTGGGAAAAATATCTCATTACAATATTTTCTGATTGCGATTATATTTGCGATTTATTTTTTAATAATAAAATTCTGTTCACATTTTAAACACATCCAGAAGAATTGACAAAAAGACTGAAATATGAACTAACACAAACAAGAATCGCATTTCAGAACATGTTTGTACAGATCTAAACTACAGGGTTTGCTGTTTTTATTCAGAATAATACATTGTTTTGGTGTTTGAGGAGGAAATGAAATGATGAATATACTTAAAAAACTGCAGCCATTGTGATTTGCTAATTGCGTCTATTCAAATGGCAATTTCAATTTGATTGTGGTTAATCTTGCAGCGTAATTTACATGTTTTCATTGCTAAAAATGACTAAGCAATATTTTTTTAATCCATGTCTATAACTCAGTCTTCTTTTACTAATAAAATAGCAAATTACAGAGCTGTGGGTCAGGACAGGGGGTAAGTGAAAACCAAAGATTCTGAGCACTCAAGCCTCGAATGTAGGAAAATACAGGATTACTCAAATATGCAGGAATCAAAATACAACTTTGAGTAAATAAATGATGAAAGAAATCTAAAAAACTGACTGTAAATGTTCTGATATGAGTAAAACTGCAGTGGTGTGACATGTTGATTTGGTTTCAGATGGAGTTCTGCACATTCGGGTCAGAGATCGTGCGGTGCCAGTGCTCAGGAACAGACAGCAGGTGAACGAGGCTCTGAGGGAATATCACGATGAACTCAACCACCTGGAGGTCAACAAGTGCCTGAGGCTCCTCAACGAGAGGTCAGAGAATACTAATACTGCTACTACTAATACTACTACTTCTACTACTGTTAATACTACTACTACTACTGCTGCTTCTACTACTACTACTATTAGAAGAGTTCACCAAGGCTACTCAACGAGAGATCAGAGAATACTACTACTGCTACTACTACTACTACTACTTCTACTACTGTTAATACTACTACTACTACTACTGCTGCTGCTTCTACTACTACTACTATTAGAAGAGTTCACCAAGGCTACTCAACGAGAGGTCATAGAATACTACTACTGCTACCACTTTTAATAATACTACTACTATTACTACAGCTACTACTACTACAACTGCTACTACTGCTACTTCTACTACTACTACTATTACAAGAAGTCAACAAGTGCTTGAGGCTACTCAATGAGCGGTCAGAAAATACTAATAGTAGCAGCAGCAGTATTAACAGTATTGGTACTACTTTTAATACTAATACTACTGCTACTATTGCTACTACAGCTACTACTACTTCTGCTCCTACTATTACTACTATTACTATTAATATCTATAAACTAGAATGTTCAACAAAAGATGAGAAAATACCACTACAACAATTACAACTGCCGTTACTACTATACTCAATGAAAACTAACATGCACTAAACCACCTGGATGTCAAAAATGGTTAACTACTTTTACTACTACCACTGTTTATCCTACTACTGCTAGTAATACTGTTATTATTACTACTGCTACCACAATTGCAGATAAAATGGGTAATCAATACAAAAATGCTCATACTATTATTACCTCTGCTGATGAAAGAAAATATACCAAAGTGTAAAATATAAAAAAAACTACAACTGCATGTTTATATTTTTAAGTTTCCTTCCTTTTGAGAAAATGGGTTTATGATTTACATGTATACAACATAATAACTGTCTAATACTCTGTATAATCCGGTCTTGTGTGACAGGTGTAACTGGAGAACGATGCGCTCGGACATCGCTCAGTGGATCAGTAAATGTGTCGTGTGTCGTCTGAAAAACAAACCCAAAATTCCTCCTGTTCAGAAACAAGACAGAGACAAGAAGCTCAGGCCTCAGCTCAGCAAACACAGGTACAAAACAGGGTGGTAAAGGTGCACTGTGTAACTTTTCTGGTGAGGGAGATGTTAAAGCTTTGCCTGTAATATTACACTGTATGACACTCTACTTATCTATTTTTCAGGTGTTTTTATTGGTCAAAAATACCTTGAAAAATAAGCATTGTTACGGTTTCCTCTGCACATATGTCATGGTTGTCTCCATGGAAATAGATAAGTGCAACGCCCATACTGTGGAACATTACAGACAAAGCAATAACATCGCCATGGAGACAAGCAGATGGCAGATGGCGTCCCTTTAAAAAATCGTATATATGAAGACTTCTCAATGTTCTATTATAAAGTCAACACGTTCAAAATCAAATATGAATATTAATGGTTATAACAATTTTGTAACATTTATTATTCACAAAAATAAAGGAAGTGCCGATATTTTGTGCTAAAAGTTAGATTTTTTGCATAAAAATTAGTGCTGTCAAACGATACATTTTTAAATCAGATTAATCACACTTTAGAATTTTGATTAATCACGATTAATCGCAGTTAATTATTCTTCAAAAAAAGACCAAAATATTTTGACAATAATGCAATTTATTATCAAAAAGTTATATTATTGACATTTTTCTGTCGCTGGTAGTTTTCTTGTTGCCGTGGGTGCGCTTGGCCAACGTTGTTTGTCGTGCTCAGCTTGTTGTTGTTGGTCGTAGCGTCGTTGCTGCCGCTGAATCAAACCCGTGTTTTGCTTTAAGACGGTATTTTAAACGTGTTGTGCTTCTGTGGAAAGAGAGTTCATCGCTGCAATATCTGCAAACCACCTTAGTTTGATCTAAAGTCCCATCGGGGAGTTTTTTTGAAGAGAAATTTGCTGCTGAGTCACAGTCTCATCTGTCGTCTTCACATCCGCGTATGGACCTGATCACTGACCTAATAACCTGCGCCGCCTTTCAGGACCATCTGCACTTTCCATAGAGGAGCGTTCAAAATAAACTGTGTGATTAATCTGTGTTAAAAAACATGAGGGCAATAATTTTTGTGATTAATCACATGCCTTAACCCGTTAACGTTGACAGCCCTAATAAAAATGTTGGTTTACTAACTTTTGTAACTTTTCTGCCACTCACTGTGCTTGTTTACATGGAAATAGATGTCATAAATGCCATACTTTGGGACATTCCAGGCAAAGCAATGAAACTCTCCACCAGAAAAGATACATAATTCAACTTTGTGGTATCAGTATTGGTATTGAGTATTGAATTTGAGTTTGAATTTAGTATAATGACAAAGTTACACTGTTTTGCTGTTTATAAACCTTATGTTACAGATTAAGATTAAAGATGTTTTGTTTAATATCTTTATAAACTTCCTGTTATCGTGTGTTCTTAGGGCACACAGTGATTCGGAGGAGGAAGAGGAGGATGAAAACGTGAGCGACGGAAGTGAAACTGAGTCGGACACGGAAATAAAAGTGAGTTTAGTTTAGTTTTAGACTGTTCCTGTCTTCGCCTCTCAGTATATTTTGATTTATTTTGTGTTTTTGATTCAGGTGCAGAAGGTTCAACCAAGGCCTCAAAAGCAAGTTCAGGTCCAAGCCAAGACCCCAGTCCAGTCTCAGATTAAAGTCCGGGTTCCTGCTCAGAACCAAGTCCCAAGCAAAGCCCCAGCTCTAGTAGAAACCCAAAATCCCAAAGTCCAAACTCCAGTCCAGAATCAGGTACAAAGACAAATTGCAACCCAAGTCCTGCCTCAAGTCCAGACGCAAATCCTGAACCAAGTCCCTACCCAAGTTCAGCCTCAAGTCCAGACGCAAATCCCAACCCAAGTCCCTACCCAAGTTCTGTCTCAAGTCCAGACTCAAACACAGACCCAAGTCCCAACCCAAGTCCATTCTCAAGTCCAGACCCAAGTACAGACTCCGGTCCAGGTCCCGATCCTGGTCCACCTCGGCCCTCCTTTAAACCTTCAGTCTGGAGGTCCCATTCTCCTGACCCAGAACACGCTCATGGCCCAGATCTGGGGACAGGAGCAGAACCCGACCAGCACCAGCGCTAAAGCAGTGACACAGGAGAAACCGGCCAAACCGAGCAAGGTGAGGCTCTCAAACTCTGGTGTCGCCCGTGAAATGAAGAAACTATTCTTTAAATGAGACCTGTGGTGCAAAATTGACTTTTCAGAGCTTCTAACCACATTTGAACAAACTTTAATAAGCTCTCATGATCTTTATGAGCCGATAAGGAGGGCAAATTCTGATAATTTTTCCCAAATGATAGAATTAGAATTTGCTACAAACTCATTTACCGTAAATTCCGGATCACAAGCCGCTACTTTTTTCTACACTTTCAACACTGCGGCTCGTAATATGAAGCGGCTTTTTTATTTTTTTTTTTCATCGCGGGAAAAACATGGACCAATAAAATGAATAAGTAGTTCACTGAGGTCCAATGAAATTGTATGATTAATCACAACTTCCTTATTTCAGTCTTTCTGCTAACCCTCATCAACATGGAGAATACCAGACGAAAAGCATATGATGCAGCTTTTAAACTAAAAGCGATCACTCTGGCAGTTAAAGAAGGAAATCGAGCTGCTGCCCGTAAAATTGGCATAAACGAGTAGATAGTGCGAAGGTGGAGGCTCCAGCAAGAAGAACTGAGCCAGTGTAAAAGACAACCAGAGCTTTCAGAGGTAACCATAGCAGATGGCCTGAGCTTGAAAACTTTCTGGAGGACTGGGTTAACACGCAAAGAGCACGCGGCATAACCAGCGGTGTTTCCGCTGTACAAATCAGACTGAAGGCTAAAGCGATCGCTACCGTGATTTATTCCCAGAGCGCCAAGGTGTGTATGTGCATGTCGCGTGTGTGTGTCCCAAGTGTGTGAAGGTGTGTAAGTGCCTGTGGCGCGTGTGTGTCCCAAGTGTCACCAGTGAGCGAGTCCGTCCCCAGAGTTCAGCGGGGAACCGCGTCCGCGGCCCATCCCGGAGGCGCTCCAGGCGGCGGGGACGCAGAAGCGAACCCCCGCCTAGTCCTTGGCCAGCGGTTTATAATATGGTGCGGCTCATATAATTACAAAATTGATTTTTCTTCATAAATCTGAGCATGCGGCTCTTAATAGGGTGCGCTCTGTAGTCCGGAATTTACGGTACATTGTTTTGCTACGAAGTAGATACTGTAAAAAATGCTCTCTTATTCAGTTTAATAAAAGTTGGCAGCTGGTTGACTACTGTAATGCACTTTTCTCTGGCATCAGCCACCATGTACATTCTCGCTTACAGTTGGTCCAAAATTCTGCTGTGTGCCTTTTAACTGGAATGTGAGCACATTACCCCGATTTTAGCATCGTTGCACTGGCTTTCCGTTCATTTTAGAATTGATTTTGAGGTTTGTTTTTAAAGCTTTGAATGCACTGGCCCCACAATACGTCTCAACCTCATCTAAATTTACACCCCTGTGTGCGCTCTAAGGTCTGAGGGCTAAAGCTCCAGCTTGTGGTAACTAAGACGAGACTTAAAACCAGGGGGGACCGGGCTTTCTCTGTGGCCCCAAACTGTAGAACGTCCTTCCCCCCCACGTCCGAATAGCCCCCACAGTGTTTTCAGTCTTGTCTTAAGACCCACTTTTATTCTCTGGCTTTTAACACCATGTGAGCTGTGTGGTCCTGTGTCTTTTATTTGTTTTATTTATTTTATTTTTTATTTATTTATTTTTTATTTACTGCAATTTTATGATTTTTACAGTTTGGCTTTTATTTGATTTGACTGGTTCTGCTGTTTTAGGACTGGTACGACCAAATTTTAGCAGTTTACCTTTTTGTTGTCTGCCTTTTATGATCTCTGTGCAGCACTTTGGAAACTGCCATTTGTAAAATGTGTGATATAAATAAAGTGGATTTGGATTTAAAAAGTGACCATGCAAAAATGAACAAAAGCGTAAATGGAAAAACTATTCATACCTGTCATACTTTCAAGCCCGTTTGTAAATGTGCAAGAAAAACGAAAACAAGAAATGAGTTATTCATATATATATATATATATATATTCATATATATATGTGTGTGTGTGTGTGTATATATATATATATATATATATATATATATATATTCATATATATATATATGTGTGTGTATATATGTATGTATGTATGTATGTATGTATGTATGTATGTATGTATGTATGTATACATACATATAGGAATAACTCACATTTCTTGTTTTTGTTTTCGTTGCAGAAGGAAAAGTCTGAAATCCAGATGGTGAATCCAAACGTGATGAACTACCAGCAGGAGGAGCAGGTGCAGACGAGCCGGGGCAAACAGCAGGTCCTCAGGGTGCAGAGGGTGGAAGTGTCCCACACAGAGGTGATCCAGGCCTCTCCCTCTGAGGACGCACACAAACAGGTGGGGCAGAAATCAGTAAGGTTTTAGTTTGCAAGGTGATGGTAATCAGACAATTGATGGGTAGCTTCATATATATTGTAAATATATTAACGCCCTTAGAGGCTACTGTTGTTGCGATTTTGGGCGCTACAAAAATAAATTGAATTGAATTGAAAGACTGAATAACTAGACTTTTCTCTAAAACAACCATTTCTTTATCATTCCTTTTTTGATACATGTCTGATCTCTTATTTATCAGAGTGCCCAGACTCCGCAGAGACCCACGCACAGCAGCAGGGGGCGCCCTCTGAAGAGAAAGTTCTTCCCGGACGAGGAGGTGCCGGTGAAGAGGGTGCAGAGGGAGAGTGTGGAGCCTGTGGGCTCCAGCTCCAAACCCGAGTGCACAACACAGAGTCCAGAGAAGACAGAGAAGAGGGACAAGAGGAGAAGAGACAGGTACAGTCCCAAATGTGAAACACTGTGTGTTTTTTATGATAATCAACGACAAAAATGAAGACTTATAGTTAAAGAGGGAGAGTTATGCTAAAGCTGCTTCTTTTTTTGTTGATGTTCCCTCATCAAAAACATACCTTAAGAGGTTTAAGATGATCTCTCTCCCTCCCTCTCTCTCTCTCCCTCCCTCTCTCTCTCTCTCTCTCTCCCTCTCCTTCTCTCTCCCTCCCTTTCTCTCTCCCTCCCTCTCTCTCCTTCTCTCTCCCTCCCTCTTTCTCGCTTTCATTCTCTCTCTCCTTCCCTTCCTCTCTATTCCTCTCTATCTCTCCCTCCCTCTCCCTCTTTCTCTCTCTCCCTCTCTATCTCTCTTTCCCTCCCTCTCCCTCTTTCATTCTCTCTCTCTCCTCCCCCTCTTTCTCTCTCTTTCTCTCTCTCTCCACCCTCTCCCTTCCTCTCTCGTTCTCTCTCCCTCTTTCATTCTCTCTCCCTCTCTTATCAATGACAAAAATGAAGTCTTATAGTTAAAGAGGGAGAGTTATGCTAAATCTGCTTCGCTTTTTTTTAGCTTTCTTTGTTAAACGATGTTCCCTCATCAAAAACATGCCTGAAGAGGTTTAGATGTCGTCCATGCACGTCAGACCCTGCTTATCATTAGCGGTACGAGCCTGTACGAGGCTCCGCCCACAAGCCTACGTCACCCACGCTCCCAGACAACAATATAACATTAATACAAAAGCAAAACAACACACTACAACTTTACAAACCTGATGCTGTGTGCAGTTGTTTCATTATCAGGATGGAATGTCAACAAAAGCAAAGTAATTTTCATTTTTATAACAATTGAAGGTAACACAGTGATCTAATGTGTCAGCAGTTAATACCCCATAGAACTGTAATACTTCCTCTTTCATTCATCATTATTCAAGCTTATTATATCGATTGATTAAGTGATGAGTTTGAAGTTTGGACTTTAAAACCCAGAGGAGCTTCAGGCTGTGCTGTTTTTGAGGAGGATAAATAACAGGTTAAAGTAAAAAGTTGGTTTTGCCGAATAAAGGTTTGCCGCATATCTGATGTGTTTGTGTGACCTGTTCTTGTGTTTCCTTGTTTTGCTTGTGCTGCCTCTGCTGACAGTGAGCGCCCCCTGGAGGCCCGTGTGGTGGTGCAGCAGTGCAGTCGCGCCAGGGTCAAAACCCGAGCGGGAGTCGATGGAGCAGAGTCACAGTACGCACAGGTCAGTGGAGCGAGACAGTGAAGAAATATATAATACTATATCCTCACTCTTTAGGACTAAATTACAATTATTTTACATTTCATCAAAATATGTCCTTAAAAATGACCAAATAACAGGTACAATGTGTGAAATGTGTTCAGATCGGAGAAGGCCTCGTGGTTTACGTGTGTTTCTTTGAAGGAGCCACAGACGACACCACTCAGAGAATAGGTGAGAACTAAAAACATGGTTTTAGACTTTAGGGCCACAGAGTAGCACAAGGTTGACATCAGTTTCCCATTCAACTGTTTTATATTCAAGACTCTGTTCAGCTGAACGTTTACGTCCTGATGTGAATGTGGGAAACCGGAGTGCCCAGACACAGGCAGAACATGCAAACTCCACACAGAAAAAAACCTGGAACCTTCTTGTATGAGTGGCAGCTGCAAAAACATCTCAGTCATTCCCATCCTTGGGGTCAGGACCCAAATTTAGGTTCCCCTCATTTCTTAGGGGGTCCCCTGGGTTTTTTAGAAAACAGGTCCAGACACAATTATGTGAATTTTAATGAAGAGATAGCATGTTATTTGCTACGTATTTTATACCAATTGCAGTTTTATAACATCTTAATTATACCATACATTACATTAATCATAAAAGTTATTATATTATATAAGACAGTAGTTTATCAGTTGGAGAATGATGTGGGGGCACTGGGGTTTGGGAACCTCAGCTCTAACACGTCTGTGCTGATTTACAGCCAAGTATAAAACAGGCCTTAGTTTTGAAATGGGAAACTCAATGTAATAATCGTGTTGTTAAAAATGGTGAATTTGATTCTTCTCTTCCCCCCCATAGCGGACTCCATCATGAACACTCGTTTCTTCCGCACGTCTCTCCGTCGGCAGGTCTGCTCGGTGCTGGACCTGCCGGGCTCGGTGCTGCTGGTGCCTCAGGAGTCTCTGGGCTTTGAGCCGGGGCCTCGGCGGAGCCTGCAGAGCCGGGGCCTGAGCGAGGCCTGGGTGGGCAAACAGCTCTTCTCCAGCCTCTGCCTCCACTGCGCCCAGCTGCTGAGCGCCAGGGCCACACCGGGGGGCGCCGTGGAGCAGGGGCTGTACGGGCAGAGGCAGGAGATCGAGATCACCTCCACAGAACCAATGAGCCACGTGCTGGAGTTTTAAAGGCGCACTGTGTAACATTTCTAGTGGAGGGTCGGCCAATAGGTAGATTTTCCAAAGCACTACACATTACGCATTACATTACAGGTCAGATCTGTGGAGAGGAGCCCCCACTCACAGAAGGAATTAAAGGGGAACTCCGGCACATTTGGTGGTGGAATTCTGTCAGAAGCCAAAAAACGGCACAGATCAGTGTTTCCTCTGTGCAGATCTCACTGTGGCAGTGAGTCTGTCAAGGCAACAAACTAGTGTAGTGATGGGGGCAAGTTCTGAACTTCCACATAAAAAGTTACACAAAGCACCTTTAAATGACAGAATTTGAGGAAGATAATTGAAATCGGCTCTAAATATCGAACCAAAAATATCGGCAGAGCTCATCAGCCATTGGTTTTAGCTGGATTCTAAACAATCTGTATTGTCATCGGTCATGAAAATACCCATATCGCCCGATCTCTAGCGCTTGGACCATGGACTGTACAAGGAGTTCTCATTTCTTTCCTCCTCCGCACTTGTCGCAGAGGATCCAGAGTTCGCTTCCCTCACACGCTCCCCACTGCCACAGTGAGATCTCCACCGAGGAAACACTGATCTGTGCCGTTTTTTGGCTTCTGACAGAATTCAAACACCTCTAGCAACGGACTTTAGCTTCAAATGTGCCAGAGTTCAACTTTAATGTATTTTTGAGCAACAGAAACACCCGTAATGAGTAAATGCTAGTTGGATGTGTTTAATGTCATACCACGGAACATTCCAGGCAAAGCTATTACATCTCCATGGAGACAAGCAGATGGCAGCTCTACCGGAAAAGTTACGCAGTGCACCTTTAACCACAACCAACAGCAAGACAATCAGGAGCAAAACTCACAAATGTTTCTACGATTATTTCTATTAGTGACGACATCCATTATTTTTGTATGCATGAAACACACACTGAAGTCTTAATGTCCTCTCCCCATATGTCAGATGCCCTCCCATTCCTATACTGGGGGCAGGTCAAATGTCTTTAGTTAATGTCGTGGTGGTTCAGATGCCCTCCCAGATGTTGTGGTGTGTTTGGATAAATACAATATGGAGCTTGTCACTGATAGAAATGATCAGGGGGAAAAACATTTGTAGATTTTACTTTTGTATAGAGATTTCTGATGAAAATACCAGAGCATGAGACAGAATCATGGCTCTACTCTGCACGGGAGAGAGACTTTGAGCAAATTCTACAATAACTGGATATTTATGAGCAGGTGAACATGTAGTCTGATGTGTTAGAAGCAGGAAAATGCTATAATTTGATTAAATCTTAAAATAAATGGTTTAAATTATAGTTTGATAATATTAATGCATTATTATTCTGAAGTCTTTACGTTAATAATAATGAAAGTCAATAATGATATTTTTTTTACAAGCAATTTTATCAATTCAGAAATATTTGCAAGAAAATTATGAAAAAGAAAATATGATGTACTGAGTTCTGTTACTACAATAATGGTGAATTGTAATTTTTGTGTTCAGTTTATTCCAGTACGGCTCTGATCCACTTCCCTGGATGTATATTTGTATTGTGTTGTACATTGAAGACGCTTAAACATGTAAGATAAAATGACTTTATTTTAAAATAAAAAAGGCTATTGAGTGCTTTCAGTTTCACAGCAGCAAAGCATTTTCAGAGTATTATTTAAAAGGTTTTTGTTATTTCTCTCTACATTTTACATTTGATCCTGTAATTAATCCCTGCAGTGATCTACAATTTTACTCCTTTTGAGGTAGCCTTAAGTATAGGATTCATGTATGAAGTACAAGAGCTATGATTTGGGCTCATTGGGCGGTAAGATTCAATTTTATTATCATGAAGGTGAACAAAATGAAACGAACCAAAATGCAGTTTAGCATCAAACCAGAAGTGAAGTGAAGAAAGTGACTGGACAGGAGTATGAACAGTTTTAATATGCTATGTACATATGAGCTAGTACTATTACATTAATATTTTACCATTTACATTTCTACAACTATAGTGCAGATTAGACAGTTCAGTAGGCCCAAAGTGCGAATTCAATGATGTGACAACTCTGGGAAAGAAGCTGACCCTTCAACTAATTCTCAACACAGCATGCAATTTACTTAAAGGTACACTATTACCCTCTTTTCCACGAAAGAGACTGGTTCTGTTGTTTTTCACTCAAAAAGTGGTGTTTCGGGTGCAGCAAACTGGTTCTAACTCGGCACCAGAGCAGGGCTACAAATGAGAACCAGTGCCCATTTAGTAAAAGAAAATAATGGAGAAAGCAAAAAGTCTTATATAACAAAATATAACAATATAATCTAAGCTAAGCACCAGTTAGGAGAACAAAAACAAACAAATGCTGCTAAACCAAACTGACACAGCTCAGAAACAGCACCTTGGTGGAAAAGGGGTATATGTACTTTTTCAAACCTTTCAAATCAACAACTGGCATTTTAGATTCATGTGTCCTTACAGGGCACTTGGCTTGTCCAGATATGAGCCTGCATCCAGCTTAGGGCTTTTTGGTTGAGTAACTTCACCATCATCAGGTAGTTTATGTTGTGTCAGTTTCACAGAGGAGCCAATGGACCACACTCCAAACCCTGCAAACACCGGCTCAGAGAAGTTGTGATTAAATGTGTGGAGATGGACTAGCGCATCATTGTGAACTCTGTAGAAGTGTAGAGCTCCAGCAGGACTGTCCAAATAGACCGCCACCCTCCCAGAGGCAGATGACGAAGGTGTGGATTCCAAAACCATCTGCTTGGAGTCATGACACAGTGAAATGCCCACTGGAGCACGTGACCCTCCACGACTGAGGGTTGTCCCCAAACACACACTGCCCCCTGCTGGTCTCTCTGCGCTTGATACCTGCGTAGGTCACAGATACAGAGACCAGACCACTCCAATGCACCTCCCAGAAGCAGTGGCCGATCAGAGTGTGAGGAGCCAAGATTGTGAAGTGTCCCAGGCTCCGTTTATCAGTCACAGCTTGGTATGTATGCAATTATCCAGATTGTTTTGAAATGTTGAATTCACAGGGGTAGAAACCAGAAAACAGCCTTCCTCCTGTTTTGAAAACATTTTCAGAACCAGGACAAGGCTGTGAGCCACCTCTAGGTGCGGAGACTGGCCCTCTCCTCTTCTATGGGAACGGCTGAGTGTATTTAAGGCGGAGAAGCTGGGCCTTCGGTAGAGTCTGCCGTGGGTCTAACGCGTGGACGCCCGGCTCGGTTGAAGCGCTTTCTCTACCGAGGGTTGCCGGCTCTCCAGCCCTGTGTCAGCGGTAAGAGCTTGATTTTATGTTTATATACATATGTCGCTTTAACCTGTGTGAATTGTGATTGTGAACATCTGAGCGGGGAATAAAAAGACACATTTATTCTAGCTCTTTTGTTGTCTGAATCTTTTGGACATCTGAGCGGGGAATAAACAGGCACAGTTATTCTAGCTCCTTGGTTTTAACCTGTGAATTTTGATTGTGCATATCTGAGCGGGGAATAAACAGGCACAGTTATTCTAGCTCCTTGGTTTTAACCTGTGAATTGTGATTGTGCATATCTGAGCGGGGAATAAAAAGGTACATTTATTCTAGCTCCTTTGTTGTCTGAATCTTTATTGTTGGTGATTACCTCCACGGACCTGATTTGTGTCACACAACACAGAGCATCAGAGCAGAGGATCTGTGGGCATGTCTCAAATCGCTCTGAATGATCAGGATATTCCTACTCCTCTTTCACACGTGTCACTGTGTGGTTTTCATCGGAGAGGAGGAGTTTCCTGTGTGCAGTTTCCAGAGCAAGTTCAAGTTCAATGTGATCTGTCGGCGAAGAGCAAAAGCATTTTAGTTGGTATTAAAAAGGGCTACATGATATATGGAAAATGGCATATTCAAAATGCAGTATTTCCTCTCTTAACTGAGTTCTAAACATTTATCTGGAACAGCTCTTGCTGAAAAGGTGGAAGGTCATGACTAATACTTGAACCTGATTGGAAGAAGCATCACACCAGTGGAACAAGCTGAAAAATCAAATTTGAGAGAAACGCACAGACATCTTTCCCTCCACAAATGCACAAAGTTCTTACCTTCTTATCTTTTCCCCAAACTATGTGGTATGTATTTTTGCTGAAATAGGCTGAAGCACATCTGTCAGCATCACCATGTTTGTTTTGAAGTCTGTGTGGTGCTCTCATGAGTTTGTGAACTCACAAATATGGTGATAATCCATCTTGCTGTACAAGGTTATTATATACCAGCTAAACTGTCAAAATCTAAATTTAAAGGTACACAAGGTACTAGTGGAGGGTCTGCCTGCTGCTTTGCTATAATGTTCCTTAATATTGCACAAGGCCAAGTTCAGATCACCCTGTTCACAATAAACAAAACAACCCCAACCCTGTAATTGAATCAATGGAAGAAGTTTAATTTTGTCATGTGGAACGTTCTAGGCAAAGCCATAACATCAAGCAGGTGGTGAACCAACCACCAGAAAAAATTACTTGGAGCACTTTACAGAAGTGCAAGAAAATGATCCTTACATTTCCTTGGTCCTGGTATCATCCATCGAACTCCACAAGGCTCCAATCTAAAAGAACACAACTTATTTACATTATCTTGCTTAAGAAGCTCCACCAAATGCAGAAAAATGCAAAATGTACATGAGAGTTTGTAGTTTAGAGTCCGGATCTCTCTGGAGAGCCAACAGCAGTGCGCCTTCTCTAGCTACTGGATGGTTGTAGCCCAGATCCAGCTCTCTTAGGTGGGAAGGGTTAGACTTTAAAGCTGAGGCCAGAGAAGCACATCCGATTTCTGATACGAGGCATCCAGATAGTCTGAAGACACAAACAGGGCTGTGAATCTCTATAGTTTAAAAAGAATCGGAGGACAGGTCGGAATTCTGTGGCGGTGTTTGCTGTTTAACTGTTAGATTACAGATATGTTGACCTGGTTTATGGTTTGATCTCTATTAAGTCTATTAAGCCACATGAAACAAAAACAGGCACACAGTTCATTATCTTCTCTGTCAGCATAAATAAACAAAAGGGAAATAACAGTGGCTGTTTGGATTATGATGAACACTGACCTGAGGCTCTCCAGTCTGCAGGGGGCACTCATCAGGCCAGAGCACAGCAGCTCCACTCCAGTATCATAGAGGTCATTGTCGCTCAGATCCAAGTGTGTAAGAGACTGAGAGGAGAGGACAGAGGACCACAACTCCTCTCAGATGACACCCGGCAAGTCTGAAACATATACCTTTAAGTCAACTGCACACAATGAGGATTAGCTAGATTCAGAATTTCTAATGGTCAATATGTGTTTTAATGGAGAGGCCTACAGCCAATCCACTGTTAGTAAAAGCATGTGGTTCAGAGCAGACAGAAGAATTATTATTGTAGATGTTTTGGGTTGATGGGGGAAACCAGAGTACAGAAAGGAAACCCACCCAGACATAGGGAGAACATGCACACACCACACATCTGCCATGTAGTGAATGCCATTTGAAACCCATCCCTATATGATGTAGAGGAGCAAACTTTGGACAAACTCACTTGACTTTGGTGGAGGCTTTGACCACCACCAGCAGCCTGAGCAGAACCACTTCTGAAGCAGAGTATTTCTTCAGGTCAAACTCCTCCAGGTCTGAGGAGAGCAGCAGCATGAGGACCAGAGCAGACCATTGAACTGCAGTCAGCTCCTCCACCTTCAGGTGCCCAGACCTCAGGAGCCACTGGACCTCCTCCTCCACAGAGCAGCAGTTGAGCTCCATCAGGCAGTGCAGGAGGTTAATTATTTTCTCTGTGC
Source organism: Odontamblyopus rebecca (assembly GCA_030686955.1). Classification (NCBI taxonomy): domain Eukaryota; kingdom Metazoa; phylum Chordata; class Actinopteri; order Gobiiformes; family Gobiidae; genus Odontamblyopus; species Odontamblyopus rebecca. The sequence goes on along the minus strand of CM060670.1, from coordinate 7,201,410 downwards.
TTAGCTCCTCTCCGTTTTTCCTTTATGTATTCCCCTGTGACCTGAGCGGCCTTGGACGACCACACTCTGCCCCTGACAAGGCCTTGTAGTCGGCTTTGACTGGTGGACAGTGACAGCCCCACGAGGAAGCACAGAAACAGCTCCACCGGGTTGTAGCAGATTATCAGTTTCTTCCATATCACAGGTCTCGGAGCTTTAATGTTTCTGACCGTAAACCCAAGCCCACGGTGAGTCCAGAGCGTCCAGCAGCCTGATGGGCCTCACTGAAGCCTGTGGAGCTCCTAAAGAGTGAAGCGTGGACAGAAGAGAGAAGGGAACAAAAAAGGACTGAATACAACACTAACAGTAGAGTCGTGGCCAAAAGGTTTGAGCACGACTGAATTTTGGTACCAGAACGTCCTCCGAGAGCCACTTTTCCCAACCATCCAAGAGCCGTTTGGTGATGAACAAAGCCTTTTCCAGCACGATCGAGCACCTCACCATAAAGCAAACGTAATAACTACATGGCTCAGGGAAAGATTTTGGGTCCCGGCAGGAAACTTCCAGATCTTAATCCCACTGAGATCCTCAAGAGGCGAGTGGACAAACAAAAACCCACAAATTCTGAGGATGAAGTCAGGATTTGGTCCAGAACTCAGTGCAATTGTAAAAAAGCTTTGGATACTTATGAAATGCTTGTAATTATTTTTCAAGTAATCCATAGAAACATCTGAGAAAACACCTAAAAACCCTGAAGCAGCAAACGCTATGAAAATGCATTTGTGTCACTCAAAACTTTTGGCCACAACTGCAAATGGTTCAATCAAGGTCTTGACAAGATTTTCTCAATTATACATATTGTGCTGAATAACAGATTAATTTAATGCCTTTGGCCATTATAAATATATAATTCTGATATGCAACGTTGTACTAATAACTGGGTAATGGTTTAAATTAGGGCTGTCAAATGATTTTTTTTTTTTTTTAAATCGCGATTAACTATGGAATTTCTGAGATTAATCGCAATTTAAAAAATTTGTTTGACAGCCCCAATTTAAACCATAATCCAGTTATTAGTACAGAATCACATATCAAAATTATATATTTATAATTACATATTGAATTGCATGTTTAAAATTATTTTGCATTTTCAGTTTTAAAGTCATAATGTAAAGCAATTTTTACCACCGTTTCTTAATTGAGAAAACAAAGAAAGAATTTCCTTTGACCTTTTGTTTATTTTCTTTCAGAAAAGTGCAGAGCAGAGTCAGATTACACCCTTATGCTTCTTAAAAAATAAAAAAGCACCATTACATAAACATACTTGGCTTGAAATAACAGCAATGAACTTGGTAATATGAATCATTGTAATATTTTCACAATTCAGAACAGATAATTTCAGAAATGTCTGACAGCTCATTTTTCTCCAGTTCTTTTCTTTGAGTCAGTTGCCAACACAGATCAGTCTGGTGACATTATCAGTGGACAGTGCTGCTGCTCTTCTTTTGCACGATGTGACCAGAGAGTGAAGAGTCTTTCACACGGCACCATTGTTGCAGGTGCCAAACTTGGGTCGGCCGCTGTGTGTTCAGGCCACGTCCATGAACAGGCCTCACCTCTGCACCGAGCCACAGTCACGTCAGATTCTGGGTCTGCAGCAGCTAACAGGACTTTTTAGGTGGATCTGGGTCCATTTCTCCGTGAGAAGCAAGCTGCCTGACACTTCCAGACTTCCTCTTTCAGATCTGGGGAGGCTTTTCAGGTCCTTAAATCTGGGGTCAGGAGCCGTTGCCATTTCCGATCACTGGACATTGGTGCTTTCCTTCCGCTTTGACAGGTCGGACGTGAAGGCTGCTGTAAATCACGGCCTCGGTCGTCGTCTCCATCACCCGGAACAAACGGCACAGTGCAGGAGATGTACTGTTCACCACCCAAAAGCTCAGCCACACACCTGCCATGAAAAACAAAAAAGGTGCAATTAATAACAGTTGTATAAAGAGTAAAATCAGCATGTCCTGTACATAACGTGCCAAAGAAATAAAATGTAAACCATATCGCATGGTGAAAAAGAGGCAGGCCTGCACACGATTAAGCTACAGAGAAACTATTGTCGGCTTTCCTCCTTTGCACAATTCATTATCACTACAACTGTTAAAACAAAATAATTCATTTTTTGCAATAAATTACCAGCAATCAAAGAAAATAATAAATCACATTTTAATTTTTTTCAATAATATAAATTCTAAATACTTAGTTATTTTTAAAGTAGCCCTACCTGCAGGTTCAACAAGTGCCTCAAGCTTTTCCATCTTCTCCAGTTCAGCATTAGTCGGCGTGTCTGGCGGCTTCTTTGGCCCTGACAGGAGACCGAGAGCGGAGTTTCACCATCTCCATCTAAACTAAAGATAAAAAAGTAGCAGTTAACTCTAAAACCACCACTACATGACATCAGCAGGTGAACAGAGCACTGGGCTTTGGAGACGTAGACAGGCGAATAATAAAGAGTTACTCATGTGTGATCACGATAAAGGCGGCGGCAGGTTTTACGCCAAAGCAACCCTCTCCATTTGTCCAGGCTGGGGACTGGCACAGAGGGGCACAGCGCCCTCTGTGGCTGGATTAACCCACCGCCCGTGCTTTTGTAAGGTTAGTGTGTTAGTAAGTGCAGATATACTCACCACAAACAGCAGCCTCTGGGACCTGTGAAGACTAGTGTAACAGTTTAGGTAAAACAGTTTGAGTCAGAATCAACAAAATGGCAATAATGACCCACAACATTAGTAAGACACTTAACCTTGTGTTAAGAGAAATGTCAACAGATGGTTTAAAGGTCAATTAACAATGCAAACCTGTGGAAGAGTTTAGAATAACCAGTATCTCAGTTCAGAGCGATCACTCTAAACCAGTCCAAATCTGGCCCAAAGTTAGACCAGTTCAGACCAAACTAAATACAAAACACATTAAAAGCCCCAAGATTGTCAAGTTCAGACCTGGTTTTGACACTAAATGAACAGAAAAATCAGTTAAACCTGTGGAGGTGTTGGTTTACAATAACCAGTAGCTCAGTCCAGTTTAAGGGTTAAAAGACCAGAGCTATTACACTCAAACTAGTCCAAATCTGGCCCAAAGTTAGACCAGTTCAGACCAAACCAAATACAAAACAAATTAAAAACACCAAGATTGTCACAGTTCAAACCTGGTTTTCACACTAAATGAACAAACATCTTTTAAACCTGTGGAAGTGTTAAGACCAGAACAATTACACGCAAACCAGTTTCAATAACCCAATATTGTCAGTTCAGACCTGGTTTTCACACTAAATGAACAGAAAAATCAGTTAAACCTGTGGAAGAGTTAGTTTAGAATAACCAGTTTCAGTCTAGTGTAAAGGTTAAGACCAGAGTTTTTACACTCAAACCAGTCCAAATCTGTTAGACCAGTCCAGACAAAATCAAATAAACTCATCACATTCAGCAAGTCGAGGTCAGGCTCTGGGCCTGGAACTGACTAAGCAAAGTAAAAAACAAAAACAGTTAAACCTGTGGAAATGTTAGTTTGTAATCAGGGGTTTTATGGTCTCAGACTCATAAGACCATCACACATCAGTGCTTAACTCTGGTTCACATTTAGATCAGACCAAGGAGACCACGCAGTCTCCAAAACTGTGCCAACGTTTAGAATCTGGCACACTCCAGTTTGGGCCCAAAACCAAAACCTTAGAGTAAACAAGAATCCTCGGCATATTCAGACCTTGTTTTGAGATGACACAAGGTTCACAGAGAACCTCAAATACCTACCGGGTCTTAAGTCTGCATGGACAGACCTCAAATACCTACCGGGTCTCAAGTCTGCATGGACAGACCAATAAAACCTGTGAAACCAGCAGCAGGAAGAAGGTTTGAACCATTACAGCCCATGTGTGGCCCAAAAGTCAAGGTGATAAATGGCTTAAATACAAAGTGAATTTCCCTCACAAGGGAAAGTAAACATCAGCTTGATTTAAAATGTTCAGGTTTGAACATTTCTCCATCTTGTGTGATTCTCTCAGCCTCCAACCTTTGTCTTTCCTTCCTTTGGGATCCCATGATCAACATTCAAACTTTTTGTGCCAGGTTAAGATTCCTTTCCTCCAGATTAGTCCCAGGACTTGTTTGTGGGTTGTCCGCAATGCAATCCTTTTTACAAAAAGTCACTGTTCAGCTTTTGCACTTTTATTTATGGCTCCTCAGTGCTCCATTTTCTTTAACTTTGACATATTTGGGTATGAAAGGTGTTTGGGTGAATCAAGTTTCTGCATCCATTTTAATGAGTCTCTTTATTCATTCCATATTTTTGGGCATTTCCTCTGATGAAAAAATCGATTCTTGATTAGTTCAGCAGTTACTTCATCTCTTAAGGTGCTTTTTTGGCGTTTTGACTTCAAATAGAGGGAGGTGCATGTTCATTTCTCAGCAGTGCACACATCCCAGTGCTACCTGTAAAAGGTTGGATTAGTGTGTTAAGGTTAGACACCACCCCACCACCACATGTAAATTATATGTCACAGTAGCATTTAGCTTAGCAGTACACAACTAGCGGCAACAATTTAGCTTTGCTAAGCTAGTCAGTAACAACACATGTTTTAGTCTTAGCTGTATTCAAATAATAATCTAAAATCTGCTATAGTTGCAAGACATTAAGTAGATTTAGCTTATGTAGTACAATAAATGCTTAAAATATAAAACTGCTCCCTGTAAAAAGAGGTTAGACGCCATCCTAAAATGAGAATTTACAGGTTAGTCAGTAACATGGCATATCATATTTTAGCTTTAACGGTATTTAAATAAACTAGAAATTAATGTAAGTAAATTTAGCTTATGTACAATAAATGCTTAAAATATAAAACTGGTCCCTGTAAAAAAGGTTAGACGCCATCCTAAAATGAGAATTTACAGGTTAGTCAGTAACATGGCATACATCATATTTTAGCTTTAGCGGTATTTGAATAAACTAGAAATTAATGTAAGTAAATTTAGCTTATTATGTACAATAAATGCTTAAAATATAAAACTGGTCCCTGTAAAAAAGGTTAGACGCCATCCTAAAATGAGAATTTACAGGTTAGTCAGTAACATGGCATACGTCATATTTTAGCTTTAGCGGTATTTGAATAAACTAGAAATTAATGTAAGTAGATTTAGCTTATGTACAATAAATGCTTAAAATATAAAACTGCTTCCTGTAAAAAGAGGTTAGACGCCATCCTAAAATGAGAATTTACAGGTTAGTCAGTAACATGGCATACATCATATTTTAGCTTTAGCGGTATTTGAATAAACTAGAAATTAATGTAAGTAAATTTAGCTTATTATGTACAATAAATGCTTAAAATATAAAACTGCTTCCTGTAAAAAGAGGTTAGACGCCATCCTAAAATGAGAATTTACAGGTTAGTCAGTAACATGGCATACATCATATTTTAGCTTTAGTGGTATTTAAATAAACTAGAAATTAATGTAAGTAAATTTAGCTTATTATGTACAATAAATGCTTAAAATATAAAACTGCTCCCTGTAAAAAAAAAAGGTTAGACGCCATCCTAAAAATGAGAATTTACAGGTTAGTCAGTAACATGGCATACATCATATTTTAGCTTTAGCGGTATTTAAATAAACTAGAAATTAATGTAAGATTTAGCTTATGTACAATAAATGCTTAATATATAAAACTGCTCCCTGTAAAAAAGGTTAGACGCCATCCTAAAATGAGAATTTACAGGTTAGTCAGTAACATGGCATACGTCATATTTTAGCTTTAGCGGTATTTGAATAAACTAGAAATTAATGTAAGTAGATTTAGCTTATGTACAATAAATGCTTAAAATATAAAACTGCTTCCTGTAAAAAGAGGTTAGACGCCATCCTAAAATGAGAATTTACAGGTTAGTCAGTAACATGGCATACATCATATTTTAGCTTTAGCGGTATTTGAATAAACTAGAAATTAATGTAAGTAAATTTAGCTTATGTACAATAAATGCTTAAAATGTAAAACTGCTTCCTGTAAAAAGAGGTTAGACGCCATCCTAAAATGAGAATTTACAGGTTAGTCAGGAACATGGCATACATCATATTTTAGCTTTAGTGGTATTTAAATAAACTAGAAATTAATGTAAGTAAATTTAGCTTATGTACAATAAATGCTTAAAATATAAAACTGCTTCCTGTAAAAAGAGGTTAGACGCCATCCTAAAATGAGAATTTACAGGTTAGTCAGTAACATGGCATACATCATATTTTAGCTTTAGCGGTATTTAAATAAACTAGAAATTAATGTAAGTAAATTTAGCTTATTATGTACAATAAATGCTTAAAATATAAAACTGGTCCCTGTAAAAAAGGTTAGACGCCATCCTAAAATGAGAATTTACAGGTTAGTCAGTAACATGGCATACATCATATTTTAGCTTTAGCGGTATTTGAATAAACTAGAAATTAATGTAAGTAGATTTAGCTTATGTACAATAAATGCTTAAAATATAAAACTGCTTCCTGTAAAAAGAGGTTAGACGCCATCCTAAAATGAGAATTTACAGGTTAGTCAGTAACATGGCATACATCATATTTTAGCTTTAGCGGTATTTGAATAAACTAGAAATTAATGTAAGTAGATTTAGCTTATGTACAATAAATGCTTAAAATGTAAAACTGCTTCCTGTAAAAAGAGGTTAGACGCCATCCTAAAATGAGAATTTACAGGTTAGTCAGTAACATGGCATACGTCATATTTTAGCTTTAGCGGTATTTGAATAAACTAGAAATTAATGTAAGTAAATTTAGCTTATTATGTACAATAAATGCTTAAAATATAAAACTGCTTCCTGTAAAAGAGGTTAGACACAATCCTAAAATGAGAATTTACAGGTTAGTCAGTAACATGGCATACATCATATTTTAGCTTTAGCGGTATTTAAATAAACTAGAAATTAATGTAAGATTTAGCTTATGTACAATAAATGCTTAATATATAAAACTGCTCCCTGTAAAGAGGTTAGACGCCATCCTAAAATGAGTATTTACAGGTTAGTCAGTAACATGGCATACATCATATTTTAGCTTTAGCGGTATTTGAATAAACTAGAAATTAATGTAAGTAGATTTAGCTTATGTACAATAAATGCTTAAAATATAAAACTGCTCCCTGTAAAAGAGGTTAGACGCCATCCTAAAATGAGAATTTACAGGTTAGTCAGTAACATGGCATACATCATATTTTAGCTTTAGCGGTATTTAAATAAACTAGAAATTAAAGTAGATTTAGCTTATGTACAATAAATGCTTAAAATATAAAACTGCTCCCTGTAAAAAAGGTTAGACACCATCCTAAAATGAGAATTTACAGGTTAGTCAGTAACATGGCATACGTCATATTTTAGCTTTAGCGGTATTTGAATAAACTAGAAATTAATGTAAGTAAATTTAGCTTATTATGTACAATAAATGCTTAAAATATAAAACTGCTTCCTGTAAAAAGAGGTTAGACGCCATCCTAAAATGAGAATTTACAGGTTAGTCAGTAACATGGCATACATCATATTTTAGCTTTAGCGGTATTTAAATAAACTAGAAATTAATGTAAGTAGATTTAGCTTATGTACAATAAATGCTTAAAATATAAAACTGCTCCCTGTAAAAGAGGTTAGACACAATCCTAAAATGAGAATTTACAGGTTAGTCAGTAACATGGCATACATCATATTTTAGCTTTAGCGGTATTTAAATAAACTAGAAATTAATGTAAGTAAATTTAGCTTATGTACAATAAATGCTTAAAATATAAAACTGCTTCCTGTAAAAAAGGTTAGACGCCATCCTAAAATGAGAATTTACAGGTTAGTCAGTAACATGTGTCAGACATAATGTTTTAGCGTTATTCAAATAAACTAGACATGAATTTCAGTAGCTTTAGCTTATGTACAATAAATGCTTAAAATATGAAACTGCTCCCTGTAAAAAAAGGTTAGACGCCATCCTAAAACCAGAAAATGTTAGTAACATAATGGCAGGCATATTTTAGCTTTATTTAAATTATAAATGAATGCAAGTAGATTTAGCTTATGTACAATAAATGCTTAAAAACATGACAAACTGCTGCCTGTAAAAAAGATTTAGACGCCATCCTAAAACCACAAAGCGTTAGTCAGTAAACTAGACATGAATTTAAGTAATTTACCATTAGCTCATGTTTATTAACACTTAAAATCAACATGGTGATAGTAAAACTGCTTCCTGTAAAAAAAGGTTATACGCCATCCTAAAAAAATGTATGGGTTAGTAACATAATGGCAGACATTTTTTAACTTTAGCTGTATTTGAATAAACTAGACATGAATTTAAGATTTAGCTTAAATGTTATTGACAAATGCTTAAAACATGACAAAAAACTGCTGCCTGTAAAAAAAGAAAAAGGTTAGACTCCATCCAAAACCTGAAAATGAAATGGTTAGTAATTAAATGTCCCAGTAGCGTTTAGTAGTACACTACTAGTTAAAAATTCAGCGGCCCATAGACCTATAATAAAATCTGGAAGATGAATCCAAGATGGCGCCCTATTGTTTTCAATGGTGTGCTCATTGGGGCTTGACCACAAAAAAAGTTCTAAAAAAGTACTTCCGCAGCACGTCAGAAACGTAATTCTGACCAATCAGAGCGCTGCTAGAGCGGAGCTAGCGCGGGGTTAGCCAACTATTACAAAGCTGATTTTTAGGTGCTTTGAAAATTTAAATTTTTTTTAAAGTTCTTATTGTAAAAATACATTATAATCCCTACAGAATTTGACCTTTATGAAAGCTGTAGATGCCCTGTCAGCCTAACACGAGCAGTTTGATTTTGCAAAAAATGCATTGTGCAGCTATGGATTTTTTCCTGGGCAGCGGGCATAGAACTATATGGCTGCGGGCTGTATGCTCAATGTACGGAGTGGGGGTGGGGGGTGTCAAATGCAAAAATTTTCCAAGAAATTCGTCAAGTACTAAGAAATTCGTCAAGTACGCCTACCTCCCCTGCTCCTGGAGCACTGGCAATGGTGAAGAACGACTCGCAAGAAATTCGTCAAGTGCGCCTGCCTCACCTGCTCCTGGAGCACTGAAAATGGTGAAGAACGACTCGCAAGAAATTCGTTAAGTGCGCCTGCCTCACCTGCTCCTGGAGCACTGAAAATGGTGAAAAACGACTAGCAAGAAATTCGCCAAGTGCGCCTGCCTCACCTGCTCCTGGAGCACTGGCAATAGTGAAGAACGACTCGCAAGAAATTCCCTAAGTGCGCCTGCCTCACCTGCTCCTGGAGCACTGAAAATGGTGAACAACGGATCAGAATTCGTAAAGCCTGCCTACCTCACCCATAGAACTATAATGACCTCCCTGTTTACGGCATTGAGCTAAAAATGGCAAAGGGTAGAGTTCAATTTGTTAACTGGACAAGAACAGAAGAAACAGCTTGGATGAGCAGTGAAACATCTACCAAAAACTCTTTATCCAGTTGACAAATTAAACTCTACCGGGCCTCTTGTTTTTCTGAGTATCGGGTTCTAGCCTATTTCATTTCTCAGTGTTCACTTACCTTTTTCCAGAAAATTTCACGACATGTTAAACCCCGTTTACCCTTATATTTAGACGCATCTAGACTATGAAAAAACACAGCGTTTCCTCTCAACAAAAGCATTGCCACAAATGCCATATAAAAGCCCAGCAAAGCATTATTAAAACCACATTGCATTAAAAAACCCAGCAGAGCGAGAAACAGCGGCAGCACGAACATTATTCACCAACACTGCGACGAAAACCCAAACATTGCGATAATCGGTCGAGTTCACCAACGGGTGAAGTTGCGTGACCAGCCAAAACAGTCTAAAAAAACATGTTACCAAATGGATTATTGCACCGCAAAGAAATTCTGTTAAGTTTATCCAGTTGGAAAAAGCCCAACTGATATTTCTCCTGTGTTATGGATCTTATTATTATATATTATTATATTATCCCACCTGTATGAGGGATTTCAGAAACATCCGGTTCGACTGTAATAGGCTTTATAAAGTAGTAAAGTTGTAAAAGTGTGTACAGTTGGGTCTTGGCTGGTCATGCAACAGGTAAAACCATATTGGTAAATCTTATCTGGTGTTGGCTTCTTCGCCTGGTTCAACATGCTGACGCGGTGATCTGGACGCTGCTGCACAGTCTCCGTAGCCCCGCCGCTGCACCGTCTCCACAGCCCCGCCGCTGCACCGTCTCCGTCGTCCCACGTGGCATGGCGCTGCACGTGCTGTGGCCAAATATGCGCCTTTTTGAGAGTTTGGCGTTCTGGAGCTGCACGTGCTGTGGCCAAATATGCGCCTTTTTGAGAGTTTGGCGTTCTGGAGCTGTACGTGCTGTGGCCAAATATGCGCCTTTTTGAGAGTTTGACGTTCTGGAGCTGTACGTGCTGTGGCCAAATATGCGCCTTTTCCAGTGTTTAGCTGTTCTGGAGCTGCAGTGATAAACTTTCACATGTCCATGTTGCTGTGGCTAAATGCGCGTTAGAAGAGCGTAAAACCGAAGCGATGCTGTCCCATACAAATCCACGGATCCGCTGGCTCCCGGTGGAGCTCTCCTGAGTCCTCATATCCATGTGAGCACCGGGGCGCGCCCAATTATATGCACCTGTGCTCACTTGATCAGGCTCACCTGGCGCTAATCACCAGGCCAAGTGTCCTAAAGCTATTGGTGGGTTTCACTCACGTGATCCGCGCGAAGTCCAGACGGGAGCAGGAAATGTTTTGCCCCCTTCAAAACACATCACAGTCATTACTATAGATCCATGAGCACAATGGCAAAAGTTTGAACGGGCGGCACAGACCTGCTATCCAAAAAAAATAAGTGTAAATATAGAGGTTATGACTCCTACTATGGAGAAGTCAGACTTTTAATGCAATTTAATAATAAAATATCTTATTATACTTCCATGTATAATTATACATAGGCCTAGAAGTATAATGAGATATTTTATTCTAAGTATATATATATATATATATATATATATATATATATATATATATATATATATATATATATATATATATATATATATATATATATATATATGTGTGTGTGTGTGTGTTTGTGTGTGTGTGTGTGTACTGTGTATACTTATAATAAAATATTTTATTATACTTCCATGAGCCTAAGCTGTTGCTGAATTTCAAATGACATCACAACTTTCTATAGGCCATGTATAGCTAAAAATATTATTAAAATAACATTTTGTTATATTTTGCTGATTGTAATACAGTTCCGGGGTGTAGTCACAAAACACACAGGTTCCAGAGCAAAGTACAGAAGTATAGAATCTCAAGGAACAGAGTTGAGATTCTACTGTGGTGGAAAAATAAATCACACATCTAACCAATGAAGAGGGAGTAAAGGTGCTGAACATTCCAGGCAAATTATTAACACTGGAGAAAAGGAGGTGGCAGACCCTCCAGAAAAGTTACACAGCACATCATAATTAGCACCACTAGTTACTGACTCCCACTAATATTAGTTTACAACCACATAAAGACTCGTGACAGGTTTATTTTTAGTTCTACACTGAGAAGAGAAAATAAATTAAGACCACATTTGCAAATATTGTGCATTTTATTACCAAAAATATGAAATTACCTTCACAGAAAGTAGAACTGAACAAAAACACACTTAAATAAAGACGTAATAAACATTTACAGTGAGTCCGAGCCTCAAACGAGGAACACAAAACTCTGGCAGCCACTTTGAGTTTGGGCAGAGGAGCGGCTCATTGTGTCTGGCACTGGACTCCTGATCATGGGGCACCTTCGTCCTCCTCGTAGACCTCTCCCTGGTGCTTCCTCTGCTGGGTCTGGACATCCACCTCCTCCAGGTCCACCTCCACCAGGTCCACCTCCACCAGGTCCACCTCCACCAGGTCCACCTCCACCAGGTCCACCTCCGGCTCTCTCCAGCTGGTACATGCAGTGTTTTGGGAGCCCGTCTTTTTCTGGGAATTCAATCTGTAAACAAAAGCAAAATTAAGAACACTGCCCCTCAGATGACTTGTTTAAAACCAGATTGTGTCCTGGTTTCGTTTAGTCTTGGGTTAGTCTTGGTTTATTCCTGGTTTAATCTTGGTTTAGTCCTGGTTAAGTCTTGGTTTAGTCCTGGTTTAATTCTGGTTTTGTCCTGGTTTAATCTTTGTTTAGTCCTGGTTTAATCCCTGTGTAGTCCCAGTTAAATCTTGATTTAGTCTTAGTTTTGCCCTGATTTAGTCCTAGTTTAGTCCTGGTTTAATCTTCCTTTGTCCTGGTTTAGTCCAGGTTTAGTCCTAGTTTGGCCCTGGTTTAGGTGTGGTTTAGCCCTGGTATAGTCCGGGTTCAGACCTGATTTAGTCCTGGTTCAGTCCTGACTCAGTTCTGCTTGTCTCTATGGCGATGTTGTTGCTTTGTTTGGGACGATTCACAGTAATGAGACCTGCTATAGAAAAGTTCCATAGTGCATCTTTAAAAGTAATAAAAATCCAGATGAATTAAAACACAAATAAACATGTCTTCTTACTGTATATTTTTATAAAACAATTTTCACATTCACGTATGTCCGACAAACACCCACACGGCAAAAATAAAAGTCTGTAAGAGTTAAAATAACTAGAATTACACACAAAAATCTAAATTGAAGTAGTTTGGACTAGTTTGGATAGGTAAATATATGTTTACCTTATACATAATACCTTATATATGAACTGTTTTCAAGTACTTTGTCTCTTTCTTCTTGTCAAGACAAACCACACGTCCAAAGTATAACTTTAGGTCAAGGTTTTTCTCAAAATGATCTCTGATATAAAAAATATAAAGGCCTATCAAATAAAATGCATTCAGAAGCTCAGATAAAATGTATACATAAAAAATCCAGTTGGTGAGTGCCAGAGTAGAAATGTTACCATAACACGTCATAAATAAAACAGAAAAGAGCAAATTACCAAGAACCTTCTAAGAAATAAGGAAATTACTGAACTAAACTGACTGAATAAAGAGCTAAAATCAAGACTACATTATAAAATGTCTCACCTCTGAGCTTCAGAGCTGCTGTTTTCCTCCCAACATGACTCCATATTGAATCACTCACTTTTTTATTATAAAAGCAGCTGGCATCAAAATAACTAAAAACATTTTAAATAAAAAGGCTCAGTAGTATTCGCTTTGTATGCTATTAACTGAATCATCATAACCTACAATGGAAATTATAAATTAAATCCTGTGAAACCTTGAGGTGGCAGAATATAAAATAAAAACTCCAAAGTCAAAAGACAAAGTTGAAAAAACAGAGTTCAGTTTGGCCAAGGTGCAGTGTGGGAGGAGTTAAGACAGTTGACAGTAAATATGCATAACTTCAACATAAGATGAGGGACCATCTGAGGGTTTAAACATCTTAGAATAACCATCTTATAAATGGAAATTCGATAATTATATATGTAACGGAGTTAAAGATGCATTGATTACTATTTCTGGGTGTATTTTATATTCCATTATAATTTATATGTGATTTTTATCATTTTGATGTTTTATTTTCAAAACCGGACGTATACTTTTAGTATAAATACAAGAAAACATGTTGATAAGACAGCGTCTTCACATGTAATGGATGTATTGTGGTGTGTTAATGTTGAGTTTTGTACATTTTATTTAGATTGTTACATTTTCAGTTTAGGTAGATATAGTAACATTGTACTGAATGGCATGAAAATGCGCGGCCATCTCACGGTGCTGTTCTCATTCTTCCATGAGCCAGTGCCTGAATGTGAGACATTAATAGAGTATGTGTCTGTCACAGGGGTAAAGCTGACTGACTCCACACTCTGCCTTGTTTTTCATATAGTTCACAGCTGTTACATACAGGCTAGAAAAAAATTGCCTAATTTATTTTATTTTTTATACAGGAAAAGAAATTGAAATACATTAATCAGGCGATCCTGTATCTCTTGTCCTAGCAGATTAATACAAAATCAGATCCCCACCAACAGTAAAGAAGGGCTTATATTGTCATTTAACTAAAATACAGAAAATGTGCTTAGACAGTCAATGCGGACGGCTATAAGTACCTCGGTGTTCATGTGAACATCAGGCTGGACTGGATGGACACATGTAATGCTGTGTACAAGAAGGGCATCAGTAGACTCCACTTCCTGAGAAAGCTCTGGTCTTTCAGTGTGTGCAGCAAGTTACTGGAAAGCTTGACAAACTCATCCATAAAGCTGGTCACATGATGGGCTGTGAGCTGGAGACATTTGTCCCAGTGAGGGACAGGAGGACCATGCTAAGGGGCAAAAGAGCTCATTCTCCAACAGGCTTCTACAGCTCCACTCAAACTTCCCTTGTTTTGTTAATTTCCCTTGTTAATCAATAAAGTTTGTCTAAAGTCTAAGCCTAATCAGACCCATACAGCCTATGTTTTATGATACAAACTGCAGAAGCTCCAGGAGATTCCCAGGGTAAAACTATCAGCCAAAGATTTATAATTGTATAATACAGAATACGGTGCTCTCATAGGCCCATGTAAAAAAATACAGTTACGTTTTAATTACATTTTAATTCGGTTTTCTGTAACTACATTTTCAAAGTATTCCCATAATGCATTCCATTTTGAAAGACAATTTTTTTTAATATAGCAAAACATCAGGTATAAACAAAACTGGCACAAGATTATATACAATGATATGTAAACAAAACAAAAACATAAAATAGGGGCAATTTCAAATTTTCAGATCAATGGAGCAAATCTGTATCGTTCAGAAAGGACACAAGGAATCCAGCCTCTTTTCTTTTAATCAGATTAAGTGAACTGACAAACATATTTAGATCGTCTTTAAAGTGTGTTAAGGTTGGCTTTGTCTTAAAAAAGCGACATTTGTGAATGGAATATTTACCTAATATCAATAAATTGTTTATACCAAATTCCATTTTTTTTGTTATTTATTAATACACCAAATTTAATTTCTTTTATAGTTAGAGGGGCCAACTGAATTCCTCTGGACTGAAGCAGAAATTGAAAATCAAGCCACAGAGAAAGAAAAGATGTTCTAAGTCTTCCTCCCCTGTTTCACAAAATACATTTACCTGTCTGAAAGACTCAAAATTGGTAGCACTCTTATTACCATCATTAGTATTGTAGGGAAATTTTTATACACATACCAAATTTGTTTTGTTTTTTCATAAAGAACTATGCCTGTTATTCTCTTCTCTGAAAATTATGAAACAAAAATCTGCTGTACAACTTTGCAGAAAAAACTGAAATTAATGGTAAACCCATAGACTATATAAAAGAAATATACATACTCATACATATATATACGGTCTATGGGTAAACCCCTATCTCTACCCAACACAAAGCTGTGATCCAAGCGTGTTTTTTTTCTTTCTTTTCTGTATAGTTATTTTACTACTCGTGCCTCTTGTACGTCTTTTGTTTTGAAATGACTGTAAAAGCATTGAATTATTTCATTAATAAAATAAAATAAAAACATCATTAGTGTAACTCGGCTCCGGGTCGGTAGGTGACGCTGTGGTCCCGTGCCTCCGGCCCCAGAGCGGAAAGCGCAGGTGCGGTGGCCCGGAGCCCCGGAAAGGCTCGACCCGGCTCGGCCCCGATGGAGGAGCTGCCGCCCGAAGTAGTGGTTCACATCCTGAGCTTTTTAAACACGGAGGAGAAACACGCGGTCCGCTGCTGCTGCCGCTCCCTGCAGCTCCTCTCGGACCACCCGGCTCTGTGGCGCCGCTCCACGGTCTTCCTCACCGACCTGCGCCGCTATACCTACGGCTTCTGGGACACGCTGAGCCGCCGCAGGATCACCAGAGTCGCGGTACGGTCCGGAGCTTGAGTGCAGATGCAGAATTGCGCTCGTTTTGGGGGGTTCTAGACTAAATGCTAAATTAAATATGTTTTCTAAATAATCTTGGCTCAACTTGATTTGGGAAAGTGGCGGAAAAAAGCTTCTGAAATTCCAGAAGTTTCACCTCTTGTGACGTAAACGAGCGGTTTTAGACGAAATGCTAAATTATAAGATAAATATTTTCTTCTGTTTATGCTTGTACATGATTATTTAATTCAAGTTTCTTAACGCTAATGTTAATGAGGCGATATTTTACTTCTTAACTTAGGGTGACCTGACGTCCCTATTTACCTGGAACAGTCCCAGTTTTGAGCCCTGTGGCCCCTGTCCCAGCAGATTTATCCAAAACCAGTGATTTGTCTCAGTTTTATACAAGAAATGTCCCTATTTTTGACTAATGTGATCCACACCAAGACTAAACTAAGACTAAACCTGGAATACATCAGGTCTAAACCAGGGCTAAAACAGGACTATCACAATTTTATGCGATTCTGAGCCCTGCCAACACTAAGAAGGAGCATATATTCTAATTTGTTTCAGAAAAATGTGTTTGCAAATAAATAAAGCAAAAAAGTGCAGCAGCAGAAGTCCCTCAGATGATGCACAATCAATGTTACACTCTCTTTTCAGTATTTTATTTACACCAAACATCCCAACCTGGCTGTGTCCCAGTTTAGAGTTTTGAAAATCTGGTCACGCTACATTAACTGTCTACACATAACATACTTGCCAGTAGGGTCAACATGTTAGCTTTTTAATGTTTTGAAAATCTTATATTCGCCGAAAACAATGTATTGACATATTTTATAAGTTTAACTTTTGTCTTTGATGCTCTGAGTCTCCCCTCCCTTTGCTCTCCATGCTACAGCACTCCCCCTTCAGAGCACTGTCACAACACAGTCAGTGTGTGTTGCACTAGGCAAGGCAGGTTGTTGACATGTTTCGGCTGCTGCTGCATCTTCAGAACTGTCCCCGGTGTTGGTGGTGACGTGTCGTATTTCAGCTGTTGTCACTTCCTGTAGGTGTGGTCGGCCTGATGCACCTGCAGGTCGCTCAGACTGACCACGCCTCTCGTCGCCCGGTCTCTCTGGAGGAGGGCATCCCAGGTGTGTGAAAGGAGGGAACACGCCGTCGTCTCGATTGATGTGCCTCGTTTCCTGATCTCAGTGGCTTCCCTGATCCAGCGTTTGAACTTGTTGTTCTCCGATCCAGTGCCCCGAGCCCCGTCCCAGTCCATAATGCGGTTATTTCTTTTACAGTGCTATGATATGGCGGATTTTAGGTTTTCCTGTTCTGCTTTGTCTCTTTGTGTTCTGGTGAGTCTTCCTGCTGTTTTCTTTTCGCATTCTTTTTGGTGTTCCTTTTTTCGTTTGTGAAATGCCCGATCTGCTTCTCCTATGCAAGATTTATTGCACGATTTGCAGTGGATTTCATAGATGGCGTTGCATTTTTGTTCTGGTGGTATTTCGTCTTTGGGGTGTACTAACTTTTGGCGGAGTTTTGTGTATGGTTTAACTACAGTGCTTGTTTTTTCATGGGTCTTTGGATGGGTTCGGTGATTCCTCTGACGTACGGTAGTGTGACTGTGTTTTTGTGTTCCTGCTGCCCTCTATTGGATTGTTGTGTTTTTTTTTTCCAGGGTTGGTTGGTTTTATTGGCCTAGTTGGGATATTGCCATTGGTTTGAGTGCTTGTGTGATGTGTCTCTCCTCCTCTTCCCTGTCCGTGTGATCTGTGATGAGTGTGGCTCTTTCGAATAAAGTTCTTACTCCTGATAGTTAATGTGCAGCGGGATGTTCGGATGTCCAGAGTAGATATTGGTCGGTGTGTGTGGGTTTCCTGTATACTGTTATTTTGATGGTGCCGTCTGCGATGTGGCGGATTTTTATGTCCAAAAATGCTCCATCTTTCTCCTCCTCATGTGTGAACTGAATGTTACCTATAGTGTGCATTGAGATGGTCCGTGAGTTCTTGTGTGTGTCCTTGTTGTGGTTTTTCCAGGATGTCATCTACGTATCGTTTCCAGAAAGTTAAGCGGCATTGTGGTGGTGCTGTGTTGAATGCTTTTTGTTCCAGGTCCTCCATGAAAAAACTGCTCATTATTGCGGATAGTGGAGCTCCCATTGCGAACCCCTCTTTCTGTCTGTAAATGTCATTAATGTTAGTCGCCCGTCTCACAAATGAAAGAAAGAAATGTGTTTCACGAGTCAAAGGAAGCCAGAGTTACCAGATCTGCTGGTTCAACCACTCCTGTTAAATGGACAAGTAGAACACGTGAACTCATTTAGGAACAATTTTGGACAAAACTTTTACATTTAATGATCACGTGGACTGTATTTATAAAAAAGCACAACAAAGCCTCTTCTTGCTGCGTCAGCTGAGAAGTTTTGAAGTGACCATATTTTAACGAGGGTTTATCAGTCCTTAATTAAGTGTGTACTGACATTTAATATGGTGGCCTGGTTTGGTCATTTAACAGTCAAAAACAAAGCCAAATTGAGCCGAATGGTGAAACAAGGCAGTAAAATCACAGGTCAATCCCAAACTCAGCTGTCCGTGCACTATAGTCAGGCCGTATATCGCTTCAGTTATAAGATCATAGATGATGACAGCCACATCCACTGTCTCATCATTTCTTCAGCTTCTCCCATCGGGGCAAAGATACAGACTTCCCTGTGCTAAGAAAAACTTTTATCAAAATTCTTTTGTGCCCTGTGCCATCAGGGAGCTGAACCGGTCCTGATGTCGTCCAGCCTGTGTTCTGTGCCTTTTCTCTGCTGTTGTGTCTACAAAGAATTTTTATGAACACTATTTTTAATTATTGAAATGTATTTATTGAACTGTGTTTTAGTCTGTGTGCTTGAGATGTATGTTTGAGCCAAAGACAAATTTCTGCCAATGCTTTTTGTGTGACAGACGATAAAATATTCTGTTCTATTCTATTCTATTCTATTCGAAATATGTAGATTTGGCCACGAATTGTAATAGTTGTGTGATATCGTCGACTGTTTGATTTGTGCGTTTCTTGAGTGTTTTGTCCTTTCTGAGTTTATCCTGTACTATGTGTAACGTGACATCTACGGGTGTTTTGGTGAATAGTGAGATGACATCGTGTGATATGAGTTTTTTGTCCGGTGCTACTGTAATGTCTTTGAGTTTGTGCCAGTTGTTTTGCAGTGAAAATCTGTTTGACCGATGAGTGGTTTTATTGTTTCGACAGATAAGTAACTGAAACTATGCTGTCTACTATCGAGTGAAGTGCTGTCTTTTTTGTGTATTTTCGGAGTGCCGTAAATGTGCGGGGTGATGCTGGCTGTAGGTATTAAGTCGTATGCTTCCCGGGTGATTTTTTTTCTTGTTCTAGTAAGGGCTTGAGTAATATGGAAGCCCATTTCCACCAGTAAATAAATATAAGTCTCACAGAAAGCCATAATTATGAGTTTAAAATTCAAAATTATGAGTTTTAACCTCATCCTGTTTGGACTAAACCAGCTCCATGGAATCACAGCTTTGCACGTCGTTATTGCTATGGGATTTGTGTGGTTTTCTCTTTCTTGTCTTTTTTAAAAACATTCACAAGTGAACAAAGAAATGGAGCGATGTGGAGACGTCCTGAGCTCCTGGAGGACAAACTCTCCAGGAAAATGACCGAGTGCTTCCATGACAAGGGCAGATTCAGAGTCGACTTTATAACTCATATTTACGACTTTTAAACTCATAATTACGAATTTTAAACTCATAATTACGACTTTCTGTGAGGCTTTAATTTTTACTAACTGGCAGAAATGGGCTTCCATAGAGTAATGACTTGAGTGCTTGTTTCTTTTCGTCTGTTGGGTTCTTCCTGATTATTTCGTAGGTGTCAGTGTCTGATAATAGCGCCTCCATTTTCTTTTCGTATGTGTTCCTGTCTAATATAACTGTTGTCCTTCCTTTGTCTGCCAGTAGAATAGTGATTGTTTGGTCTTTCTTCATATGGATAATGGCTTTCCTCTCCTCCTTAGTTATGTTGCTCCTTGGTAATTTGGCTGTTTTTAGGATCCCTGTGACTGTGTTGCATAATTCTGCTTTCTGTCCCTGGTTCGGTATTTTTTGGCATGCTAGTTCTGTGGCTAAAAAGGCAAGGCCAAGTTTGTGTGTACAGCACAATTCGTACACAAAGTAATTCAAAGGGCTTTACAGAATAAGAAATGCATTAAAATCACAACACAAACAAATCAAAGCATAAATAATTATCATAAAATTTTAAAATAGAGATGGGACATTAAATTAGAAAGAATTAGACAGAAGAGAAGAGTGCGGAATGAAAAAATTAAAACCTTTCAGTCATATGCACAGCCAAACAGAACCGTTTTTGTACAGTTCTGTATGAAGTTTTAGTATATTTAAGGAGAATTGTCATGCGGAAGCATGGGTGATGTAGGCTTGCAAGCAGAGCCAGGTACAGAATCCTACAGCTAAGTGTAATAAGGGTTTGCATAGGGCCCAGGAGAGATCACTAGATTCCACAAACATGCATGGATGACATCTAGAACCTCTTCACGCATGCTTTAATGAGGGAACAACATTATAACATGGTAGAAGGCTAAAATGAATTGATATTGCATAATACCCTCTTGAAATTCCAGAGAGAAGAGGTGGTTTTTCAGTCTAGATTTAAACTCTGTTCTTCTGATTGTTCTGTGGCGTTTTAGGTTCGTCACCTTCGCCGTAAAGAGTGGCGTCGCCTCATCACGTTCCTGCCGTCTTTAACCGCCATCGTGTTTGTGGATGGAGGGCGGCTCTACAGGGAGAAGTACCTGGTGAATCTGTCACATTTCCCGGAGCTCCGCGATCTGGGAGTCCGGAACGCCACGTGGGAAGAGCGCATGCTGAGCTGGAGCCTGGCTGACCAGCTACGAGAGGTACAGGGAGAAACCACAGACTGTATATATTAATGGACATAGCTACTATAACTTGCTGACTGCTGCATTTCAAATGGTGTGTGAGCATGAACGAGCTGTAGAACAGCTGCTACACCTGTAGCAGCTGTCCCCTGCTCCTTCCCCACACTTCTGATTAGGAGCCGCACAAACAGCTTGTAAGACGCGCTACGAGCGTTATGATCGGTTGAACGCGGTCACGCATGTACGTGTGTGAGAGCGCAGCGTTACGCGACGTTCACGTAAAGAGAAATGCCGCTGGATATTTTAATATGTTTAATAGCAGATTTAGCAGTGAATTTAATGGCAGATTTTCACCCTGGTTACACTTTTGTGCTCATAAGTTTACAGACCCTGACAGAATTTGATTGATTTCTTCTCCATCTTTCAGAGAATATGAATGATAACACAAAAACTTTTCTTTCACTCATGGTTTGTGCTTGGGTGAAGCCGTTTATTATCAAACAACTGTGTTTCCTCTTTTTAAATCCTAATGAAACAAACTACACAACTGACCCAATGAAGCTTGGAGTCTTTTGTGATAGTTGTGGATGATGCTCTTTATTTTCTCTGATGGTAAATCTGCCCATTCTTCTTGGCAAAAGGCTCCAGTTCCTGTAAATTCTTGGGCTCTTGTCTGAACTGCAGCTTGAATCTGCCCAGAGGCTCAGTGATACTGAGGTCAGAAGAGACAAACACTCCAGAACCTTCACTTTATTCTGCTGGAGCCAGTGACAGGTCCACTTGCCTTTGTGTTTTGGATCATTATCATGTTGGAATATCGAAGAACGTCCCATGTGCAGCTTCTGGACCAAGAAATCAAAAATTCTGCCAGGGTCTGTAAACTTATGAGCACAACTGTAAATAAATTCCTATTCCTAATATGTAACTGCTCCAAATTCACCCCTATAACTGCTTGCTTCACTGGGCTTCATTTGACTGGAACGCTATGGGTGACACCAAACTACCTTAATCATCTTTTTTTAAAATTTTCTATGGGGAAAACTAGTGTTAAAGAGGTTCATGTTGTACTAAACCTATAGCTGGGTTTCTAATAACATCAGGATATTCTTTTGGTCCATAAAATTTAGTACTAAACTAGTACTAGTACTAGTACTACACACATACTAAAATAAAGTTTAGTATGTGTGTAGCTAAAATAATTACAGTTAAAATGCAGAATTGTATTGTAAAATGGCAAATCCTCAAACATGCAGGTGATCTAAATACAACTGTGAGTACGTTAATAATGAGAATCCATCACACCTTCTGCTCTCATCAGTGTTACATGCATTTAAAGTTTACTGTTTAACCAGAAAAGTACCTAAGTTTTGTCTATTTGCCTGCATTAGAATGTCCTAACTTAATAATCCCCCTTTAAACCGCGGCCCCCCTCTCTTCCTCAGCGCCTGACCCACCTGAGTGTGTGTAACGTACGCCTCCCTTGGCCCGTCGAGTTCATCTCCGCCGCATCTCGTCTCATAAACCTGCGCTCGCTGCTGTTCCACCAACATGCCGAGGGGCTAGGGGGCGCCACCATCCGGCCCGTGCCCTGCTTGGCCTTCCACAAGCTGCTACAGAATCTGACCCATCTGCAGCACCTGTCCTGGGGCATGAAGGGAGAGCCGCCGGAGCCTCTGGAGGAGGATTTCTTCAGCCCCCCAGACCCCAGGCTCACAGACGGTAGTTCTGTACACATGTTTTTACTGTGAACACTTAAAGGGTTCTGTATGTAGAAAAAAGGCTTCTAAACATTACCCATTTGCCCAATGAGAAACAAAAATGTACAGATTTTATAGAATTTGTTTTGGTTCTCAAGCTGGATGAGCTCTTTGCCAGATCTTACAGCTAGAACCAACTCAAAATGATTAAACCCCAAAGAACGTGTAGGGTAAAGAACTGTCTCTATCCTGTGCTCGTAGTTTAACCTGCAGATAGAGGACTGACCCATCACATTTTAGGCTACGTTCAGACTGCAGGGCTTAATGCTCAATTCAGATTTTTTAATGAGGTCATTCACATTTCCAATTAAATGCGACTTGTGTGTGATCTCCTTACTTTAATCTTTAAACAGTCCAAAAGTGTCCCATATGATCATTTGAGGACATGACGACATCACAGCAGCGAGTTCAGTGTTTACGGAAGTCGCCTAAACATGGATGCTGCACTGAGCTCCTGGAGATTTGAAAGTTGCTGTTGTATCACTCTGGTAGGAGGAAACACGTCTTCAGTGGCCTATTTCAGTGAACAAACACGTCGACCTTGGGCTGTTTTGGCTGCTTGTTACAGCACAATAGCCAAACTCTCGCTTGTTGACGTGTAGGTCGGATGAATGCGTCCTGGCCGTTCAGAGTGAAGTCGTATGGCAAAAGATCAGATCTGTATTGGTTTTAGGAGCACATATCCAAGTGGCCTGGGTCGTATTTTAAAAAATTGGATCTGTGTCATTCAGAGTCATTAAAATATCAGATACAGGTCGCATAGGGGTGAAAAAATCGGATTTGGGTCACTTCAGGCTGCAGTCTGAACGTTGCCTTTGTCTCATTTTCAGTAAATGAGGCCCTGCTGAGATCAGAGAGAGGTATTTTAGGTTCAAACCAACTGGATTTCAGCTTTGAAAACCAAATGACACTCATATGAAGCTCTTTCTGCTTTCTGAATTGTCTTGATCCAAAACACCAAATTATTACAACTTTGTATCATTATTACCATCGCTACCAAAACTTACTATTTGATTTGAACACGTTTACTTCATATCTAGGGACATTGTTAGGTCATGTTTATGAAAGAAAAATCCAAATTGTACCTGCTTTTCCTTTTTAAAAAGTGTCCTCTTTGTGTGTGCGTCCCCTAGAGGAGGAGTGGCGTTATGGCGGTCCCTCCCTCACTTCTCTGGAGCTGGTGGATTATCCAGAGGCCATCCTCCCTGAGAGCGCCCTGGAGAATCTGTCCTCTCTGAAATCTCTCACCGTCCGATACAAGTCCATCCACCAGGGCCTCGAGTGCAGACTCAAGCACTGGCTCTCGCCCCTCACACAGCTGCAGGACCTCACCATCGCAGGTAACACGGACCGGGACTAGCACCAAGGACAGAGACGTGTTTTTTTAACGCTCAAAATGACATTGAAAACAGAAAACAGTAGTCACATTAGCGGTCTCAGTCTCACCTGTTGCTTGTCCTTTGTTTGCAGGAGGCCATGCGATCTCAAACTACGCGTGCTCCATCCCCCCCACGGTGACCCGGCTGACGCTGCGTTTGTCCCTGACGCTGAAGGACATGGAGATCATCGCACCCAGAGTCCCGGGCCTCACGCACCTTGACATAGAACAGAACCGCTCCAGTGGCTCCCTCTGCAGGCGGATCCCGTCACTGTTTCCTCACCTCAGGACGCTGCGGATACGGTCAGTGCACGCAGGGTTAACGTGCAAAGAGTCCGAGTGGGCCGTGTGAGGTCTGTGGCATTTGTTGTGAGGGACGTCAGGCTGAAGGAGTCCTATGGCGCCTTGTCCTATGGCGCCTTGTGGCCTGTAAAGGTGCACTCTCACTAGAACCATCCCTAAAGCACAGTACATTTATCCAGTGTCAGCGCTATCGAACCAGTTTGATTGCCGATTGGGACTTTGGCCCAGTTGGTGGAGGTGGGCCAAAGCATGGCACAGTTACTCATGTACATGCACAAGCATGACTATATGAGGTGAATAAACTCCACTCTAAATCATACAGCGAATCAGCTCTCACCTTCAATAAGGACTGTGGACAGCCACAAAAGTTTTGCAGCCTCGTCTTCAGCTGTCCTCACTCTTCCGCTGCTATTATATCCATAAAATTGCAGAGGAGCGTGTATCGCAGCAGGACTCATATCTGCCTCACTATTTAATCAATATTTCTGCCACTGGACTTATTTTCCCAGCTAAAAGCGTTACCTCTGCTGCTCGACATGTAAACCAACAGCGTTGTGTGATGACGTGGCCCGGGTCAGGTGTGCAGTTGTGAGTGCGGCAGTAGATCCCTACGCAGTCGTGCTTGAGCACGGCACAGTTCATGCAGTCACAGAAGCAAAAACTCTGGACTGGGAGGAGTTCACGGGGAGGCCATGAATGAGAACTATCGCTCAGGTGGATGAGATCTGTCCTTAGTATTTTAAGTCTCGGGGGATTTCCCCAGATATTGGTATCAGTGAAATATTGAAAATTTTGCAGATATTTGGCACAGATATTCTACTCCAGTCCATGTGAGCCCTTGTGGCCTATCCAGATTGTCCTTAGTGCATCAGATTTTTGAGCAGACTATATGTTTGGACATTTTTAAATTTATATTCCAGATAAAGAATTTTTTTTAACTATTTTTACAAAAGCAAAAATTTCAAAATCTTAATACTGGTTATTGGCAACAAAGACAGAACACATATCGGATATCAGTATTGCCCCACCCCCCAAAAAACAAAAAACAGCTCTATACATCAGGGGGCCTGTGGGTTCAGTGTTGTGAAGTCTAATATAATCCACGTGAATAAAGCGCGTTCTTTGCTACAGGTTTATGCGCCGTGAGCCGGAGAAGGACCTGCTGAACCTCCACCGCCTGCAGCACCTGGAGAGACTGGACCTGTTTGTGCACCGCTGCTGTCTGAACGGGAAGTACTGGCCCACGCCCTTTGTCAAGACTCTAATCGAACAGCTGCAAGAACTCACCCAGAACAGAGTGAAAGTCTGCACCCAGAGGCCCCCCAGAGACATGCTGCGAGACTGTGACTGTGTGTACGAGGACCACTGAGGAGGAGGGGCTGAGTATGCACCTGTTCTGAAGGGGAGGGGCTTAAGACTCACCTGTACTGAGGAGGAGGGGCCTAAAGTGTACCTGTAATGAAGGGGAGTGGCCTAAGACACTTGAAGAAGACACTTGAACTCACCTGCACTAAGAGGGAGGAGCTAAAATGTACTTGTACTGAGGGGGCGGGGCCTAAGGCTCACCTGTACAGAGAGGGCGGGGCCTAACACTCCCTTGCCACACCTGTACGAAGAGGGAGGAGCTTGTGGTGCACCTGTACTTAGAAGGAGGGACTTAAGATGCATTTGTACAAAGCGCTTTTGCTAAACGGGAAAATACTTTATTTTTTGTAGACATTTAGTTGGCTAAATGTAATTATGATTGTTTGATTAAAGAGAATATGTTTGCAACTCTTCGCAGCTCTTAAAATTATAAGTCGCTCTTTGTATTAAGTATGTTTTCGGACTGAGTAACGATTGCATTTTGTCTGATAATTCTAGCATTTGCGATAACGCAGTTCAACAGTGACAGCCCACTGATTTGTACTGGAAGTGAATTTTCTATTCATTTTTCCTGACAAAAAATAATAATATTCAAAGTTTGAAAATAGCTGGTGGCTATAAATACCTGTAATTTGGTATTTTTTAAGTCTGTGTTTGGGATATAGTGATAAAACTAATTGTGATCTCATTCCTTTGACTGTTTTGGTAACATGTCCATATTATTTCTTTGCATTTCTGAATGCAGCTCTGTGTTCAAAACAGAGACACAACTCATATTGGTCAGCCTCTGTGGGCTCTGAGTGAGTGACAGGTGGGTTTAACCAATCAGTGAAGAGTAAACTTCAGACAGCAGAAGGGTTTAGTTCATAGACCTTATATATGAGTGGACTAAGCTAACACATTAGCCGCCGCGTGCCAAACAGGAAGTGCTCCAGGAGGCTCTTCTGGCTCCTTCTCTCCCATTTTTCCCATTGACTCACACAGAGATCTTATCGTCCCTCTCTCCATATCTGCTGCTGTGGACTCGTCATTTTGGTCTTAAAATGTTCGTATGAATCCGCGACACATGATCCTGAATTTTTCATTTCGCTATTTTGTTCCTGAATCTAGATATAAACATAAATAACGGACCAATCAGACGCCTTCATGCCCTCAGGTCACTGCTGCCTAGCAACAGGTTTGATTGACAGCTCGTTGTTGTTTGTACATAACAGAACATAAACATAAATCATTGACTTAAACTTACTATTTAAAGTCTGATGATAAAAGCTAAAAGGGTCCTTATTATTTTTGAGACTCACCAAAATACACTGGTTCGTGCAGAGTATCCCCGCTCTGAGGAGGACGGCACATTTAACGACCTCAATCCTGATTGGCTCTTGTGGTTGCTAAGATACTTGCGGTCGGATTTCCAAATATGGCTGTTAGCATCAGGAGCCTCATTTGAGCGGCGCTGAACTCTGTGGGTGACGTCACACTCTCTTAGTCCACTCATATATGCGCTCTATGATTTGGTTATTAAAACATTGATTTGCTTTTAAGTTTTAAAAGTGCTTTTTGGAATAAAGCTGCATTATAGTTATTTAATTACTGCATAGCTGCTTAGCCTCCGTTGTGCCATTTAATCTATTTTGTGAAAGGTCTAGGAAAAATAAATGGGAAATGCACTTCTGGAGCCACTGCAGACTGAGGTGGGCGGGACTGTTGAACCCCGGACTTGGATTCTGGTCAAAGTGGACGGACCAGCAGTTCTAATTCTGGATGTAAAATCCCAATTTTTTTCGTAGATTTGTTCTATAAATTCATACAATTTTCAAATAAAATGCAATGTGAACATGTCAGAAGTTAAGTTGACTCCAGGGTAATTCATCGTTTTAATTTAAAAAGTAAATCTGAAACATATTTTTGTCCCATTTTTTTGTTTGTAAATTTATGGGTAAAATGAAGGGTTTTTTTTAACTTTCAGAATCGTAAATCTTTGGGGCTGTAGAGCTGCTGTATTCAGTCTATTTGACTGAGAAATTTACTGATAAAAATGCAAATGCCACTGAATGTGGTCAGACTGAATATCAGCTGCACAAGACCAACTATTATTATCACTATTTTGATGCTAAGGAATCGACTCGGTACCAATTTGGATACTACAGTTGTAATAAACAGTATTTAGATAACAGAATGTAATTTTCAACATTAAAAGGCAGTACTTTTTTATATCCCTCAGTGCTCCATGGGCGTATACTCGTCTATTTGCTCTTATACTTGTTTGTTTATTTCTTTATTTAAGGATCCCCATTAGTCTCTACAGAAGCAGAGACTAGTCTTCCTGGGGTCCAATCTCAAATACAAGACATTTTAAGCACCATCAAAACAGTCAATCAAAACACTAAATTTGAGTTACATCACCAAAACACACACCAAACACTTTTCAAAAAGCAATTTCTTAAAACATTTTTAAAAAAACGCATAATTTTGTATAAGCCTTATATGTTGTGGCAGAACATTCCAATGAGAAATGGCTCTGTAGAAAAATGTTGCTTTCAGTGCATTAGTTCTTGGTTTTGACAAAGTGAAAGTTGTGTTTGAGGCTTGTCTTGTATTAAACCTGTGCCTGCTACAGATGAGCTGTAACTGTGAGAACATGTGCAAAGGTCTGTGTGTTGTCCACACTTTATGCAAAGACAAAACTAAACTACAGGCCAGTCTGTCCTTGACTTTCAGCCACGAAAGTTTCTCATGCATAGCACTGATATTAGCCCTAAAAGAGCAGTTCAGAGCAAGACGTGCAGCTCGATTCTGAACTATCTGGAGATTGTCTAAATCTTTGTTTGCAGCACTAGACCACACATTAGGACAATAGTCCATCTGAGATAAAACAAGCGAGGCAATTACCAGTTTTCTTGTTTCCATTGGCATAAAATAAGCATTCCTTCTAATTATTGCAATATTCCTACTCATTTTGGTAACAATATTATTTATATGAGTTGTCCATGTCATAGTTTGGTCTAAAATGACACCCAAAAGTTTAATTTCTGTGACTTGTTCCAAAGGTTGTTTATTGAGAGAAATGTTTAGCTTAAGATTTTTTCGAACAGAATGCTTTGATCCCAATAGCACTTTGTTTTTGTAATATTCAGTTTTAAACGGTTCTCCAGAACCCATTTTTGAACAGACATTAGCTCCTGTTGTAGTATGTCATTGACCTGATCCAAATCAGCTGAGGAAACATGTGTGGTGGTATCATCTGCATATACAGTCATACAGGCCTTTTCTAGTGCATATGGCATATCGTTAACAAAAAGACTGTAGAGCAGAGGGCCGAGGCAACTTCCTTGTGGGATTCCACATGAGAGTGTTACTTTATTTGAAAGTGAACCATTGAATGTGACACATTGTTTCCTATCAGTTAAATAACTGCGCATAAACTGTAAAGCTGCATTATTAAAACCATAAGCAGACAATTTCATTTGTAAAAGGCTGTGATCAACAAGGTCAAAGGCTGCACTAAAATCAAGAAACAGCTCCTATCAACTGTTTACAGTCAATTTGATGCAACCATTGGTCAGTAAGCGCTATGAGTGCTGTATTGAATAACCTTCCTTATATGCATGTTGGACATCAGAAAAAATACAATTCTCATTGAAATAGTTCTGAATCTGTTTGCACATAACTCCCTCCATCAGTTTACTCAGGACAGGTAAAATGCTTATGGGTCTACTGTTTTGCCCAGTTAATTGTTGTCTAGAATTTTTAACCAAGGGAACGACTTTTGATATTTTCCACAAGGTTGGGTACACACATTCCTCAAAACATATATTAAAAATATGACGTAGAGGCTTAGCTATTAATTTAGCTGCAAATTTTAGGAGTTTTCCATCCATATTATCGATTCCACAAGGTTTATTGCAGTTCAAATTCTCAAGAAGCTGTAACATTTCCTCATTTTCAATTTGCCTGAACTCAAAATTGCATTTTTTCCCTTTCATTATTTGTTTTTTAATTATTGTTGTGGAAAAATAACCATCTACAGGGGCCATCTCATTTCTGATTGTACTCACTTTATTCTGGTAATAGTTATTAAAGTAACTCGCAACTTCAAAAGGGCTAGTAATAAAGGTTCCATCCTGCTCAACAAAAGACATTTTACTGATTTTACTCCTACTCATAAGTTCATTAATCAACTTCCATAACTGTTTACTATTTTTACCACATTGCTCAAATTTAGCTTGATAGTATTGTTTTCTTTTTTCCTATTCATTTTTGTAACTTTATTCCTAAGTGACCTATAAGACTGCCAATCTGCAAGAGCGCCAGAGATTTCAGCAGATTTTTTCAGTTTATCCCTCTCCATCATACATTGCATCAATTCACCATCTAACCAAGGGGACTTTATGGATCTCACAGAGACTTTCCTCACTGGAGCATATTTCTCACACACTGCATTAAATAAATGACAAAAGGTAGTAAGAGCCTGTTCAGCACCCAATCATCATCCTCAGAGAAATACTTATACATTCTCTTATGAATGACTTTAGGTCCTACTCTTGGAACTTTTGTTTTAAAATTCAAAGCAATTATGTTATGATCACTGAAGCCGACTGGTACTGAAATAATATTAGAGCACTTCTCAACACAATTTGTATAAACGTGATCAATACAAGTTGATGCAGTTAGCCCATCTTTGTTAGTCACAGTTCTAGTAGGTCTATTTATTATCTGCACTAAATTGCACACAGTAATGGTGTCACACAGTGTTTTTTTCATAGCACAATTATCAGAGATCCAGTCAATATTCATATCTGCTAGAATAAACACTTCATCATTTGTATCAGTAGCCTTTTGAATCATTGTACAGACATTATTCAAGTATTCTATATTTGAGCCTGGTGGCCGGTAACACCAACACGCCAGTATGGGTTTACCATGTGGAAGATGCACTTGCAGCCACAATGCTTCTATGCCATTCATGCCAAGGTCTTTTCTCATTTTAACTGGAATATTATTTTGAATATAAAAAGCAGTACCCCCACCATATTTATTTCTGTCAGACCGAAATATATCTATAATATTCTGATTCAGCTCCAGATCATTTTAATTCAGGAAAGATTCATTTCTGTCCTGTGAACGGGACTTTTTACTATCAATAGTTTTAGTATCGTTAATTTTCAGATTTGATCCATTTGACGGCGTTTTGATCCTACTGTGAAACTGGACTTGTCATAAAATACATGTTTATGAAAGTACTCTACATTTCTTATGAATATTTTGTCATTTTTTTCTGCTAAAACTACTGAAGGTTAAGTTCTAGTCCTCACAGCGAGACGGTCCCTGGTTCGATTCCCAAATTGTGGAGTTTGCAGGTTTAACCCAGAGACACTGAAGGATGTGTTCAGTACAGAATGTTTTGCATAAAAAAACGAAGCAATTTTGATGTTACATTTAATTATTTTATTTAAATCATCATAAATTAAAGTTTATTATTATTAAACAAACCCGCGCTCTGATTGGTCAGTCCTCATCAGAGATTCTGGTCCTTCAAAATTTCTCCTAAAATGTTTACAAAAATATTTCACATCAAACAGTCGTCCTTCCTCTTTAGGGGCCACAGTGGCTCAGTCAGTGCCCTCGGGGGGAGAGGGTTGCCGGTTCAATTCTAACTGTATCCATCTCATTTTTAGACTTTAAAATGTAATATCCAAAAAAATTATTACTGCGTTTAAACTAACTTAACATTTGGTTTGGAGGAGCAGACAGGAGCAACAGTAAACACACACTTGGTGACGCTTCTAACCTTGAAAATGGGGAAAATGAGGTCTAGACTGTATTTTTTTTTTCATGTTTCGGCCCAGAACCAAACATATTCGGATTTGTTCATTTCAGTGATCCATCCAACATTTATGAGCAAAATTTACTTCTCTCACCTCAGATTAACAGTTTAGTGCTTCGTTCATTGATTCTGCAGAAATCCCCCATGTTTTTAAGCGATATTTTCCTTTTTTTCTTCGTAACGCACATCTAAACTAAAAGAAATTCACCAGAGACCAGACCCACATCTTCAGAAAGTGTTGAATCGTGTGTTCTGAATCTCAGGTAAGGAAAACTCCAATGACGATTTTATGGCTATTCAAAAAGAAATTTAAACAGTAAAAACAAGGATGTAGGCACTATTAAATTAAATCTACACGCGCATTTTATGTTTGTCACATTAACTTGGCTTTATCATTCATAAATAAAAGAAATGCTCCTGTCTGCTTCTCCAAACATTTGAAAACAAATTAAAACATTCAGTATTATAGCCTCACCACCTCAGAAAGAACTTTTTTAGATTAATAAAACATAAAAATATTGCTATGGAAGACATTTATAACCCCTTTTCCCCATATGTACAATTTTAGACTTTTTATTTGCCACGGCTGTAAACATTCTATCCACCTCCAGCAAAACGGGGCGAACAACAGCGCCCCCTAGTGTTCCATCAGTGTCAGTAGTCATTTTAAAAGGCAGATCTGGTAAAAATCTTTGTCCGTAAGATCCCGTAGTCAGGCTTTAATACACGTTTGTGAAATCTGAGTAATCTTCGGTCGACTCCTGAACAAAATCATGCTTTATTTCAACAGACTGCGTTCATGTGAATTGAATTAGATGATGTAATTTCAGTGTTGTTTTTTTTACCGTTTTTGAAAGAAATCCGCAAACTTCTGATTGACAAATGTTGAACCTCAGTATTTTTTTGTTAAAGATGCACTGCGCAACTTTTCTGGTGGTGGATTTGTTAACTACTTTTCTCCATGGAGATGTTATTGCGTTGCCAGGAATGATCCATGGTATGACATTAAACTTATCCATCTAGCATTTATTCGTTACGGGTGTTTCTATTGCTCGAAAATACAGCAATTCTCTCTGTGAATAGGGACGACACTCCACAGATCTGACCTGCAATTAGCCTAGTTGTCCTCCTTGAAATAGATTAGGGTTGGGGCTTAATCTCTACCATGGAAGAGTCCAGACAAAGCAAAAACATCTCTGAAAACAAGGACTGGCTCCACAAATTTGGCATATTAATCCTATGGCTTAAAGTTCTTTCAAGTGACCAGTTTATTAAACCACTGTGGGGAAGAAAATCACTAAAAAATATCACTTTTGTTTATTTATACTGACAGAGAAGACGCTGAACTTTGTGCCAGTTTTTGTTTCTTGTGGATCGGCCCAGGAATTCCAGAGATATGAACCATAAAACAGCTCAACAAATCTGCAATCTGACAATTTCACAGCAAACTCTGACCTGTCCTTGAGCATTTTTAATTCTACAATGTGCTGATATCACACGAACGCAACCTACTGGCCCGTGGAAGTGCTCCTCTGCGTTTTTAAAGTCCACACATCTTCACCGGACTTTCACCACCACCAGCAGAAAGCGAGATTCCAAGTTATTATCGAAAAAGGAGAGGTTTCCAGATTATTTCAGGATATAAAACGTGAAAAATGCAACGCTGAAAAAAGCCTAGGATGGGAACTTTAATTGTCTTTAGCTTAAATGAGTTTCTACGGTGAAAACGTTAAGATAATCCACCCAATGACAAAGTAGAAGAGGAACACGGGGTAGACCACCAGTGCTTTGCGATTGGGAGGTTGGCTGTCCGCGAGGAAAGCGGTCGACGCGAACGTGGACCACCCGAAGGAGGCGCTGACCACGAGGAGGCGCACGGCGAAGCTCACGCCGTTGTTGGCCAGGAGCAGGACGAGGCGGCAGACGACTAAAGCCGCCGTCAGGGGCATTATGCAGTAGCCGAGGACGCACAGGCTCTGGAAGAAGGACAACGTGCCGCCGAGGAGCTTTGAGTTTAAGGTGATGACGATGGAGCCGACCCACACGATCACAAACACCTGAGGAGAGGAAAGAGCGTGAGAAACAGGGAAATAGAAAAGATAAACATAATCTACGTGGGACAGAGGGAGGAGGAGAGAAGAGAAACATCCAAAAGGCAAATGTTCACCTAAATGTACCTGCTCATTTCTATTAGTGACCAGAACAGGGGTCTCCAAGCAGCTCTTCAAGGGATTTCTGAATTATATTGTGCTGAATGACTCAAATGTGATGAACCACAATTAAAGTAATTATGCCTAAGTTTGTGCACTAATAAATGAATAAAAGTTTATATGTTTTATAGGTATCCAACTGTTCCCCATCTAAGGCTTTCCTAGGTCCAATTTTTTTGTGAACGCTAAAATTAGTAGCTCTTTGGTGTAGTGTTTTCTTTTTGTGAAGGTGGCTCTTCAGAAGAAAAAGGTAAAAAAAAAACTTGGACTAGACCCAAGAACTCACTGTATTATAACAAAAATCTGTATTAAATATTATTGCCTTGTCATCTGAAACACAGGAATGATTAATGAAATAATTCTGACAGTTCACAGTGAGTTTTTGTGGATAGGAAAGACAAATCTAGTTGTGCTTTTCTCCCAACCGGACTGCAAGAAAACATGGCATCAAAACTGAGACTCAATAAAAAACCAGAACAAATAATAGGGCTTTTCGACTACACTACTGGCACAGCTCAGCACGCCACTACATGGTGAAGCTTTTCCATGCAGTCGTTACCACCTGGAAGTGTGTGGAATAGCGGGGTTGACACTGCGTCATTTTTAGGCGACATTATTAGTCTCACACCGCGGCCTTTCTTTTGCTGGTTTTCCATCTTCACAATCTGCTCCGTTGTTTCTCCTCTGTTGACGTGTTCACTGTTGTCATTTTTTTTACACACGGCGGGTGATTATTTAAAGATCCTCGAGCTTCGTCGCGCGTATGACGACATTTCCTCTGACCAATCAGTGGACAACAGTCTGACCACGTCACGTTGTCGCATCGGCTCAGCACAGTTAAAACCGCTCCGAAACAGGTACGGAAAATTGTAACGGCTTCAGGTCCAACCCCCAGTCGAAAAGCAAACAAAGCGTGCCGTGCTGTGCTAAACAGTGCCGGCGGAAAAGACCTATAAGCCTGGACTAGAACAGGACCAAACAAAATCTACTAAACCCCACAGACCGTATAAAGAAGTGGACTAAGCATTTGGCTCCACTCAAATAAAAATTGTGACATTAGCGGTTACAGGAGCGAATTGGGAGCCATCTTCTATATTATGAATAGGATTTTTTTATGGACAAAACAGCGAAAAAACAAACACCAGGATCATGCAGAGTAGGTTAATACGAGCATTTTAAGACCAAGATGACGAGGCTCACAGCGGATGTTACAGAGAGAGGGACAACAAGATCCCAATGTAAGTCAATAGGAGCCAGAGTCAGGAGCCGGAAGAGCCACACCCGAACTTCCTAGTTGGAAAGCGGTGGCTAAGTCCATGTATATACAGTCTACTCACAATCAAATAAAATGTGTAAAAGTGTGATGAACTTGTTGAAATCTAGCACTAAACCAGGACTGGATCAGGATCAGGACCCCTTATAACCCCGTAATGAGTTCTTACCTCTGCAAACTGTGGCCCTCCCTGCTCCTGTGTGTCAGATGCCCCTCCCTGCAGCAGTAGAGCCAGAGTCACACAGAGCAGCAGGGGCCCCCACAGGTCCCAGTCTCTGAGCAGCGCCGAGCTTCTCTTCGGATACAACACGTGGACGAACTTATTCCCCACGGCTCTCAGGTCCCTCAGGACGGTCTCCTTCACCGGCTCATCCAGAGTCGACAGCTCGTCGTCTTGTCTGGAAGTCAAAAAATACGGAACAATTTAACACTTCTGTAAAACTGGCAGAGCAGCGGTTAATAGAAATGTTTTTAGTTTAGTTTATGACCTTGGGCGGCCGAGCCTTTGCCATTGCTGCCCCCACCCTCTGAAACTCCCTCCTTCAAACTCAGAAACTCATATACACTGCAAATTTCTCTGACCTGGCCAAGATTTTAAAACTTATATCAGATTATTCATCTTGTTTTCAGATTTATTATCGATTTACTAATTCTGAGACTGTTTAAGGTCTAGAGGTAGTTTTTAGATAACTTGTCAAGTAAAATTATATTATTATATATGTCCATGCAGCAAGATAATTTCAGTCATTTTCTGATAGATTTGAGTGCTTATATCTTAAGCTTTTTTGCAATTTACTCACTAAACACAGTCAAAAACAGTTCCAAACTCACCTTTTCCTCACAGCTTATAACCCCCACACTGCTCCTTATTACTTGTTTTGTCTGTCCTGTCCTTGTTTTAGTGTTACTTTATTGTGTGCGCTACATAAAACTAATGTATTATTTATTATTATTAGTTTAACTATTTATTCAATGATATTGGGGCAGTGCACAATATACATTAATCTTAACAGGAAATATACAAATTTCCACTTGTCCTTGGGCAGGTGGATGTTGTAGTTCACAAGGAAATAGTTGACATGGGAAAAAAAATTGAAAAAAAAAAAAAAGGTACACTGTGTAATTTGGGACTCTGCTTTCTGCTTGTTACCATGACATTCAGGCCAAGGTACAGGTCATATCTGTGTAGAAGCAACCCCCACTCACAGTATGTAATGTTTTGTTTAAGATTTTTGTTTGTTAAAAAAACACACGAAAGATTTATAAGTTTAACTCTGGGTATAGTAAAAACATCACCATGGAGACAAGCAAGTGGCATACTCTCCATGAGATAAGTTACATAGTCCTGCTTTAATAAAGACAGAACCATTTAGAAAGAAAAGGGTTTGATTCTTCTTGGACAAACACCAGATGCTGTCTCACATGTTCCCATTCTGTTTTGTTTAGTTTTGAATAAAATAATTAAGACTTGAGTGATCACATTCCTCACGTAACTATACAATGTCTCCGTTTCAAACTTGTTGATTGGGACAATGTTATTAAATTATTATTACAAATACATGACTAGTGACAGGTATGTTGTATTGTAGGATGTACTGAGTTGAGTGACCAGATTTTCAAAATAAACAACTAGGACATATCTGGTTTGGGATGGTTGGTAGTAATAAAATTATGAAACGAGTGCGTAATTAAGGAAAATTGTCCTGCACTCTGTACTAACATGAATCAGTATATTCTCATTTTATTTGTGTTTTGGTCATTTTTAAGCAACTTTTCTGTATTTTACCTAAACAGATGACAAATTATGCCTCTCTTTACTGTTGACAGGGATCAGATTGGTCAAAAATAGGGACAGTTCCTATATAAAACTGGGACAAATCACTGGGTTTAGATAAATCTGATGGGACAAGGGACACAGGGCTCAAAACTGGGACTGTGCCGGGTAAATAGGGACGTCATTGTACATCAGATAACTTGGTTTGCAGGCCCAAGTAGACTTTATTGAATAGTCTCTTTATTTTTTTAACTCTGTCCCTCCATGTCAGCGAAAATTCTTGCTTAAAATGTGTAATACTCGGTTGTCCTGAGTTACTGGGTTGAAATTGTGTACTCATTATAGCTTTACAATATCAGTAAAGACACAACAGTGAAGACTATGCGTTTGGGGAGGGCTAACACAGTGTTTTAGCATTACTTTCTATAGCTTCTCGCTTCGTTTCCCAACAAATAATCAAACACAACTTCACCCAGATTGTTAATACTTTTACAGCTGGTCCTTGATAACCTTAAAACTTTACCTGGATGTCCCCATGGGCACTGAGATGTCTCCTTCCACAGCAATGTCCTCGGATATGGACACATCTGCGAGTCCTGCGAACGGCTTGCTAGCATCGTCCGCCATCTTATTTCACTATTTAACAACTTTTAAACCCAGTATTCTGTCAAATCTGCGAAATATCCCGCATTTAGTTGAATTTTCCTTGGGTAAATTGTCGATAAAGGAACGGAAAAAAGCGGAAAACCCGAAGATCTGGTCCAGAATCTGTAGCTCCACGTCAGCGGGGCAGGCTGCTGTTTACTGCCGCAGGAGAGCGACGCACATCCGGATCACAATTTAA
The DNA here is from genome assembly GCA_030686955.1 of Odontamblyopus rebecca. Taxonomy (NCBI): domain Eukaryota; kingdom Metazoa; phylum Chordata; class Actinopteri; order Gobiiformes; family Gobiidae; genus Odontamblyopus; species Odontamblyopus rebecca. The sequence goes on along the minus strand of CM060670.1, from coordinate 7,163,912 downwards.
AGAGACACGGGAACATGGAAGTGTGAAAAAACATTAAGTATAATATAAATATAATGAATTAATGGACACAACACAGAAATTATAAGTGGTGGAAAGAAATACGTATTTTAAAAGTGAAATTTGTGGCTACCAAAAATTCAGTAAATATTTATTAACTGTTTTACACTGTATTTTGCATGTACTTAGTAATTTACAATATGTGTTTGTTTGTTTGTTTTAACAAACACATTTAACGTCCCTATTTACCCGGGTCAGACCCAGTTTTGAGCCCTGTCTCCCCTGCAGATTTATCTAAAACCAGTGATTTGTCCCCGTTTTATACACGTGTCCCATGTGTCCCTATTTTTGACCATTTTGATCCCTGCCAACAGTAAAGATATGCATAAATTGTAAATTGTTTAGGTAAAACACAGAAAACCTCCTTAAAAATGTCCAAAACACAAAGAAAATGAGTCTATAGTGACTCATATGTTAGTCATGAGTGTTTCTGCGTAACAGTTTTTATTAATTACGCACTCGTTTCACAATTTTATTTTTATCTACCACCAAAAAAAAAAAAAATGAAAAAACGGAGATGTCCCAGTTTTTTATTTTGAAAGTCTGGTCACCCTGTATTAAAAAAAAACGAATGTTAGAATGACCTAAATATTCAGCAAGTTTGACGACATGCTTTAGGGTTTATGGATATAATTATTTTTGTCCGAACTTTTATTTACGCGCTTGAATCTCTCCTCTGTCTCCCACTGATGACGCATTAATCCAGCGTCTATTATATTATGGTCGTGAGTGTGTCGTTTGTTTACATCATGTGTTTATCCACTTTTACAAGATGAAACACCACATTTATAGTTTGATTGTGTAAAAATGTGGTCGTGTCGGGGCTATACGTTAATCCAAACGCTTTACTCTGATTGTGTGGCGATTTTAATATTTTAAATCAGCTAAAAGATGGATCCTTTTCGGCAACTGGTGAAGAAGGACTGTGTTGAGCTCCTGAGCCGCTTGCAGCAAACGGAGTCAGTGCGCTTCGAGACGTTCAGTGAAATCTGGAGGGACATGAAGTTTGATCAGATTTTCTAGTGAGTTTAATACAGTTTATTTTATTTTTCAGTGTCAGCACACTCGACCAGCTTTATCAGATCTGATGTAACACTAAATTGTAATGAGGAAAGAATTAGCTACTTTGCATTTTTTGTTTCAGCTTGTATAGAAATACCATACAAAATCTGGATACCATGTAGAAACCTACAACAAACTCAAACAACATTGTACCAGGTCGAAACTGAAAAGTGTATGACAAATTTCAATTTCTAATACAAAGTTTAGTTGTGATAATGATATTAATTATAGCTTAACTTTGTGGAGCCATTCACTTACAGTGATCAATTTAAAAATAGTGTTTCTTTCTCCTTTGTATTCCTATCCTCCATCAAAACATTGACTTCAGACCTTGACATGGCCCATGCTGCTTCTTAAAATAAAACTAACCCTTTCCTCTTGTTTTCAGTGGCACTGCGATACACAAAAACCGATTATTCACTCGTCTGGTTTTGGAAACAGCCTACGAGTTCCTGCTTCCTCCATACTCTTTTCAGATCCGAGTGGGAGGGCTCTACCTTCTGTATGCTCTGTTCCACTCTCAGACTGCAAAACCTCAAGAAAAGGTTAAAAATATACACACAACATACCCATCTGACCCTCTCCTCTGCATCCATGTCCTTTCAATTTTGTTTTGTTTTGTTTCAGATCCGTTTGGCTCTGAAGGACTGGGAGGAAATTCAGAAATTTGAGAAGGATTCTGTAGAAGCTAAACATTTTGATGTGGTTTATATTCTGAAAAAACTCTTGTACATGAAAGCGTTTGTCTTCACTGCAATGCCCCGACTGGTGAGTTACTCCAATTTATGACATTCACCAAAATCTGTGCTTCCCAAGTGAACAACTTATACAAATTTAAATTTATTACTGAAAATATAAAAAGGTTCAATTCTGCCATCAGATTTGTTTTTCAGTATTGATACTAGTACAAATGAGTATGTACTCAATGCTAGTTTTATTATTGATAAATATCTGGATATCAAACCCTACTAAGGAAGGAAAATCAACTTGTTATAATACTTTTCTTGCTGTCAGACTAATGTATGAAACTATGTGCATTTGCAGCTTGCGTTTGAGAGGAAGAAGAAGCCTCAAATGTCTCCAGTCTGTGAGAACTTTGTGGAGCCGCCCTCAGCTCCTCAGACTCTCATCAGCAACAACCTGCTTGAGGTAAACATCATGATACGACAGTTTTTACTGCCTTATTATTATATGCACTGAAGTAACTAGGTGTCATTGTTTCCTGAAAGGGCACTGTCCAGTGCTGCCATCATGCAGAGGTCATGTCACAAAGTCCATAGTGGCCTAATTTTGTCACAAAGACAGTATACATTTGTAATTATAGTCCGAATAAACAATAACAACAGCTCCAAATATTGTTGTTAGATTAATGTGGCACGATAACAGATTTAAGACACTGTGTGCAAAATTTCATATTCAAATAAAATTGTTAAAGCATTGAGCTTTGAGTTTTTACTTTTACTCTCAAAGTCACTGAACCTTCTACACACTCCCACAGTCAGAGGTTCACAGAGATACTCTCTCTCCTAGTCATATTAAATCCAAAAAAACACATATTTGACCTGTTGAATAATAGTTTTTGAATGTTGTTTTTCAGGAGATCGCAAATGTCCACAGCCTGTATGAAAACCTGAAGTCTTCAATCTGTCCTCAGTCTGATTCAAGTCTGAATTTGGTCCATTCAGACCTGACCCAAACCCTCAGAGAGACTGTGCTGGACTTCTACAAGTGGCAAAAGAACAAGGTAGTTTACATAGTTTATATCATGGGCAATATGTTGAACTGTGAGAGATCAGCCCCATTCTGCAAAAGCGTAAGCCTCCACCAATGTTATAATCAAACCGCAAGGGGAATACATATTGAGCAGAATTTACTTTTTAAAGGATTATGGTAACCTTTTCGTTTCAGGGCTCTGGTCGGAGTCGAGATGAAGACAGCGGAGAGGGACCGTCCACTCAGCAGGAGGTCAGAATTCTGTTTCTCAATTCGGAAAAAGACTAAACCAGATTTAAAGATCCAGTATTTGCATAATTTATATTTAACTGCTTTTAAACACCCAAGTCATTGTATTTTACATTATGCTCATGCCCTAAACCCCAACACCTACAGCCAATCATGAATCAATGCTAGTGCTGCCTCTGCACCTCAGGGAGGGAATTCTGGAATTCTGAGCTTTCACATGAGTCTGTCCGTAAACTGAGAATGAGACAAGCTTGTGTGTCTTCTATCTACAGGTTAAGGTTTAGATGTGATTGTAGGATCTATATTTTTGACCTATTTTAAACTGTAAAGGCCTCCACACCCTACAGGAGAATTTGCCCGATTTTGGCTGCGATTTTTTTTCTCTCTGAGTTCAGGGATGCGTGACTCGACTTTTTGTCTTCGTGGGTGATTTTGAAGCTGCTAAAGCCGATAAAACAGAGCGTCAGGGGCAGAGGAGCGACAGCTCGGGATATAGCGAAAATAAAGACTTTATTACTGACCTAATGTAAAGTGGTAAATTTAAAGTGCAGCATCTGATCCACATTATCCATAGAAACTGCTGTACTTCCTGTGGACTTTATTGCCCATGTTTTATGCTTTAAAAATCATATATCTGAAGTATTGCACCACATTTTACAAATAATAACACAGTTTTGACTTGTAATCTAGAAGTGCAGAGCTCTGATCTTTGAACACTTCAGTCTCAGAGCGAGTGGTTTTACTGTAGACGGGAAACAGCTGATGCCATCGCGCTCACAGCTTTATATCCTGTGGTCCACAGACAGATCCTGCTGCAGTCTTTCCAATCGGAGGTTTTAAGTCTCTTAAGTTTTTCCTCATGTCTGCGGTGTGCACTTTTTGTCACACGTTTAAGACTGAAAAATCCTGCAGTGTGTAGCAGCCTTAAGAGTGCGGGATACACACAGCTCCTTTAACATTACCCATGTCCTCTGCAGAGTTCCAGAAGAGCAAATCTTTTGGCGTCCATCAAGTCCAAAGCATACGGAAAGGCAGCAGAGGTGAGAGTGGACTATTCAAACCTGTACTGAACCATAACATGACAAAATTCACCTTTATTTTATTAAAAATTTCAAACTTTTTCTTTCTTTCAGGCATCGAAGTCTCGCAGACATCGTGTGGTTGAGGTGGATCAATCGAACAAACCAGAGCCAGGCTCCAGCCGCTCGGCTCGTTATGAAAGAATCAAGCAGAAAACTCTGAAATACAGGGCCATCCAAAAGGTCCACGTGTCCGGTGAGAAAAACTGTGGATTTACAGCATACTGTCAGACCTAATGTAGTCTTAGTTTAGTCCCTGGTTCAGTGTTGGTTTAGTCCTACTTTAGGCCCTGGTTTAGTTCTGGTTTATCTTGATCTAATCCTTGGTTTAGTCCTGGATTAATCATTGATTTACTCCTGGTTTTAGTCCCAGCTCAATCTTGGTTCAGTCCTGGTCCATTCCTGGTTCTGTCCTGGTTTACTTCTGGTTTTATCCATCCATCTTCTTCCGCTTATCTGGGGCCGGGTCGCGGGGGCAGCAGTCTAAGCAGGGGCTGCCAAGCTTCCTTCTCCCCAGCCACTTCCTCTAGCTCCTCCGGACGGACCCTGAGGCGTTCCCAGGCCAGCCGAGAGACATAGTCCCTCCAGCGTGTCCTGGGTCTTCCCCGGGGCCTCCTACTAGTGCGACATGCCTGGAACACCTCCCGAGGGAGGCGTCCGGGAGGCATCCGGACCAGATGCCCGAGCCACCTCAACTGCTCCTCTCGACGTGGAGGAGCAGCGACTCTACTCCGAGCTCCTCCCGTGTGACCGAGCTCCTCACACTATCTCTAAGGGAGCGCCCGGCCACTCTGCGGAGGAAACTCATTTCGGCCGCTTGTATCCGCGATCTCGTTCTTTCGGTCATTACCCAGAGCTCATGACCATAGGTGAGGGTAGGAACGTAGATTGACCGGTAAATCGAGAGCTTCGCCTTTCGGCTCAGCTCCCTCTTCACCACAACGGTCCGATACAGTGACCGCATCACTGCCGACGTTGCACCGATCCGCCTGTCTGGTTTTATCTTGGTTTAATCCATGGTTTAGTCCTGGTTTAGTTCTGGATTAGTCCTACTTCAGTCCCTGGTTTAGTTCTGGTTTAGTCCTGGTTTAGTCATCCATTTACTCCTGATTTTAGTCCCTGGCTCAATCCTGGTTCAGGCCTGGATTAGTCCTAGTTAATAATAATAATAATAATAATACATTTTATTTATAGGGCGCCTTTCTGGGCACTCAAGGTCGCCTCACAACAAGTTTATACATATATATAGTTCTGCTCAGTCCTGGTTCTTCCCTGGTTTAGTTCTGGTTCAGTCCTGGTCCAGTCCTGGTTTATTCCTGGTTTCTGTTTTTCAGGAGACGTGTGGAAAGATGCTTTCTCTAAAACTACTAGAATCACTCGTCTCACTGCTTGTGATAAAGGTAAAAAACAAACAAACTCTGCTGTATAAAATATGTCTCCTCCTCCCACATCTTTGCACTTTATTTAAATAACTTTTTTGTTCCAGAAAAACCACCTCGGAGCTTCAAGAAAAAATTCAAATGGAAAATCGAAGACAGCTGAAATTCAACTGTTATATTGTGTTTATTGCATGTAAATGTGTTGTTTTATTTTTTTTTACACTGCTTTTATAATGAAAGATTAACAGAGAGAAGAGCTGTAAAACCACAAATGAAGACACACATTTATTTTAAAGTGTGTGATTTGCACAAAATTATACATTTTTAAGATGGATTTTTATTGAAAATACAGTTTTCTTGTTCTGGTTTACTTTTTAGTCTGTGTTAACATCTGGTTTAGATCTAGTTTAGTCCTGGTTGCTAAATACTGTACATTTCTATTATAATAATAACACATTTCTCTTTGTCATTGGCTCTGTTTATGTGCAGTTTAACAGGTGTAATATTGATTTATTATGTATACATTATTACTTCCATGGGCATGAGGCTCTCCTCCTGCCTAATTATGAGTCAGGTTTATGGAGAAGCAAGCCAGTCCAAAATAAGGACGTTTTTCAGTGCAATGAACACAACCAAATTAAAACACGTGCCCTTATTTTAGTCTTTACTGGCAAAAAAAATGACAGATCCACTTTGTTTTTATCGCACATTTTACAAAGAAAGCAGTTTCCAAAGACAACAAAAAGTTAAATTGCTAAAAATTAGCTCATACCAGTCCAAAAACAATAAAATCAGTAGAGTCAAATAAAAGCAAAACCATAAAAATCACAAAATAACTGTAAATAAGTAAAATAAATACAACTCAGCCAGAGAATTAAAATGAGACTTAAAATATTTTATGTAAATATAATTATTTGAGGGTTTTGAGTTTAGTTCGCCTATTTCTTTCAAAATCTGTGAGTCTGCTCTTCATATAAACTTGTATTATAAAATTTGATGAGTCTGGGTCTGGGTCTGGGCATATCCAAATCCCTTTTATTTATATCACACATTTTACAAAGAAAACAGCTTCCAAAGACAACAAAAAGTTAAATTGCTAAAATTTGGTCAGACCAGTCCAAAAACAATAAAACCAATAGAATCAAAAATAAAAACAAAACCATAAAAATCATAAAAATGCAGTAAATAAGTGAAATAAATACACGAAGGACCACACAACTCAAGACAAACAATAAAAGTGAGACTTAAAATATTTTATGTAAATATTATAATTATTTGAGGATTTTTAGTTTAGTTCTCGTATTTCTTTCAAAATCAGTGAGTCTGGTCTTCATCTAAACTTGAATTAGAAAATTTGGTGAACACACGATGGTTTGTAGCCCAGTTTTAGACAGATTTTGCCCTGTTTTCCTCCCCGGTCCTCCCCTCACCATCCGCGCGTCTCCGGAGCGTCTCACGGACAGGCGGAGGCACCGGAGGCTGCAGCGGGAGACACAGGGATGCTACACCGCTCCAGAGCCGCTGTGTTCGGCCGTGAGAGCAGCCATGGCCTCGGACAGTGAGTACCACCTCCAGCACCACCTCGCACACGCAGTTCCAACCGTTTTTTATCACGGTTTATCCAACAAAAATGACCGAAAATGCGTCTGAATCCGCCGTTCTCTGGCGTTGCTGGTGCGCGATCTGCTGGCCTGTTTTATTACGAGCCAATGATGCAGCAGGTTATCGATAAATAATCTATATGCTAATAAGGATCGGGAACATTTGGTGATCATGGTTTAAATAGACTTGTTTGGGGATTGTGCGTAATTATCATGGCATTTCCTCGACGCGTGGTGTAATTCGGGGCATGTTGGGTTTGCAGATAACCCAGAACTGATATCTTCCCTTGGCCTAGATATGAACTTGGTGCTGTAACTGGTTCAGTCCTGGTTTAGTCCTTGGTTTAGACCTGATTTAGACCTAGTTTAGTCCGGGTTTAGCTCCAATCGTAGCGCGCTGCTGGTTTATCCTTGGTTTAGCCTTGGTTCATTTGTGGTTTAGTCTTAATTAAAGGTACAATATGTAACTTTTGCGGTATCCTCCCTGCCTGTCCTCACCTATACGCAGCTTTGCCTGGAATGTTCCACAGTGCAGCATTAAAGGGTCCATTTTAGGCTATTTTCTGATCCATATTATCATGTCTGCCCTATTAAAACAGACCAGAAGTTGTGTTTTGTTTCATTCTCGCATTTTTAACGCACAAATTTAGTTATTTTAACAGAAAACACTCTGTCCCACCTTGTGACGTGGTGTTGTGGTAATACAGGAAGTGCTCCACTGTGTTTTTAAACTCCGTTCACCTTCACATGAATCATTCGGATGATTTCAGCTCCTGGAACTGCCCCATCTCTGCTGAACAAAAGGTAAAATGGAGCTGTTAACTTGAAAGCTACAGCTTCATCACATCACAAGGTGGAACAGAGCATTTTGAGCTTTGGAGATGTCGACAGACTGATAATGAAGTGTTACTCAAACGTGTGAATGAAACGTCAAATGTGTAAAATCCCTCATTCGTCCAGGTAGAATCCACGGCAAAGGGGAGAGTTCAATTTGCCAACTGGACAAGAGTTTTAGGTAGAAGTCGTTTTGCCGCTCGTCCAAGCTGCTTCTTCAGTTCTGGTCAGACGCTGGAGGACACTCACTTAAATCTGCCTGCAAGAGGAGGAGTTAAATACCAAGAAATTACTCTGAAACTAAGCCTGCTTGTTTACAGTTTCTGTTGTTAGCGCGGCCTATTAAAATAGACTTGAGAGGTGCGTCAGATTAGCAGAATCATACAAGGACATCATGGGTTTTTTCACACCTCTGGGCTTGACCTGGCCACACCTAATGTTTTCTTAATATGTTTTGATTTACGTTTGAGGATGGAGTTATGGAGTCTGAGTCCTCCATTTCTGTTTAAAGAAGGGTTTTCGTTTCTAACAAAGATGGCGTCTTTAACTCACGTTCAAACCAATTCTTCTCTCTGGCTCAGATCTGCACCTCGCTGTCCTCAAAGGTTAGGCCCGGTGCTTTAAGATGGAGATGTATAGCAGAATGAGGTCCTTTTAGGTGCAGATGTACGGCAGACTGAGGTCCTTTTAGGCGGAAATGTACGGCAGACTGAGGTCCTTTTAGGTGCAGATGTACGGCAGACTGAGGTCCTTTTAGGTGCAGATGTACGGCAGACTGAGGTCCTTTTAGGTGCAGATGTACGACAGACTGAGGTCCTTTTAGGTGCAGATGTACGGCAGACTGAGGTCCTTTTAGGTGCAGATGTACGACAGACTGAGGTCCTTTTAGGTGCAGATGTACGACAGACTGAGGTCCTTTTAGGTGCAGATGTACGGCAGACAGTTACTCCAGGTGTTTTGGTGAGATAACATATTATAACATGGCTTAAAGCTCACAAGAATCAATTTCGAGTAATATCGGAGCTTTAAACTTATTTATCTATGAAACAATCTGCTCCTGGAGACAAGCAGGTGATGGGCCCTTCACAGAAAGTTTACATAGTGCAGCTTTAAATTAGTTCAATGGTCTAGATTGATCTGAAGTGTATATTTTGGATGACTGATTAAATAAATGCTGGTGGAACTTTCTCAGTAAACTGGGTTATCAGGTTTAACCCAGAGAAAATGAAGGATGGGTCAAATGCAGAGGACAAATTCCTGTAAAAGTTGAACAATTCACAGAAATAATCTTGTGATTTTTCTGACAAGCATTGTGATTGTGATTTATGTTTGAATTTTAGGATTCTGTTCAAAGTTCACATTTTAAACACCATAAATATTGACAAAAAGACTGAAATCTGAACTGACAAACAGGCAAACTAAAACAAGAATCACATCTCAGGGGAGGTTTGTGCAGATTTAAGCTTCAGGATTAACAGCTTTTAAGCAGAATAACGCGGGAGAATTTGTTGCTCGTGGAGGAAATGATACGAAAATCGCAGCCTTTGTGATTTGGTGATTGTGCCCATTCACATTGTGATTTGGGTTTGATTGTGGATTAAGCTCGCAGCCTGTAGTGGACCAAACAAAGGCGACGGCAAGGGTAAAAAATAAGTTAAAATTTAACAAAGGTTCAAATTAGGTAAATAATTAACAAAAAGCTGGGCCCAACTGGGGTTAAATCAAACTGGAGATGACAAAACTAACCCGACCAGACAAAGAACAGGGGAGTTTACATACACGAGGACTGAACGCAAGAGGGGGGAATTACACAAAATAATTAACTAAAACTATTAACTTAATCAAAGTAACAAGAAAGCGAATGATTATAATAAATAAGTGGTAATAAAGCAAACTAGACAAACACACTGCAGCAGAATTGGCCCGATTTTGGCTGCGATTTCTTTTCCTTGAGTTCAGGGAGACTTTGTGTCTTCCTGTGCGATTTTGAAGCCGCTGCTCCTCATGTTTGTGGAGTCAGTGTCAGATCGTAACCACCAAACATCAACAACGCGACAGAAACAGTCGATAAAATAGAGCGTCAGGGGCAGAGGAGCGACGGACACAGAGACGCAACAAACAAACTCAGGAAATAGCGAAAATAATGAGAAGATTTTACTCCTCGCCTCTTGTAAAGTGGTACATTTAAAGTGCTGCATCTCACCCACATTATCCATAGAAATTGTCCTCCGCAAATAATGACATCCCGTTCATAAAACCGCGCTGTTAATCCAATTTGAGGCGTTCTTTGAAAGTAAAAAGTGTTTCCTCACTTGTGTCTGTTTACATCCACACAGCGCACGGATCGAGGTGAAGCTGCAGATTAGCGACAGCGACTCTACTTCCTGTGGACTTTATACCTTCTTTTACGCTTTAAAAATCCTGTATCTGAAGTGTTGCTCCACATTTCACAAATAATAATGACACAGTTTTGACTTGTGTCTAAACTAGAAGTGCAGAGTCTGATCTTTGAACCCTTCAGAGTCTCAGAGCGACTGGTTTTACTGTAGACAGGAAACAGCTGAGGCCATCACAGCCTCACAGCTTTAGATCCTGTGCTCCACACACAGATCCCACTGACGTCTTTGCGATCAGAGATTTTAAGTCTCATAAGATTCTCCTCGTGTCTGTGGTTTGTGCTTTTTGTTGTTTAAAAATCATTTAAGACCGAAAAATCCTGTATTGTGTAGCGGCCTTTAATAAAACAAACTAAATAGTTCTCCCTCCGGCCACTCAAACAAACAAACAAACAAACAAACAAAAAACAAGTGTAAGTAAAGAATTTAGACTTATATGAACTAAAATATGTGCGCCCCAAAATTGGTAAATCTAAGTCTAAATAAAGGAGGTAAATTAAACTATGTGCTGTAATAAACTTAATGAAAATGTAAATGAAATGCAATGAAATAATATGAACACATTTCCTCTTGTTCCTTCCTCTTTATTTAAACACAGTCGAATCCAAATCAAACTTCACTGTGTTTTTACTGGAGTCTGAACCACGCCTCCTTTGCTGGAAACAGGAAAGACTGAAGCTAATGTTAACAACAATAAATGCTGAGTGACACGCCAGAGCCAACATCCAGTCCAAAGACCAGGATCTAAACCAGAGACCGGGACTAGACCAGAGACCAGGACCGGACCAGGATCTAAACAGGATGATTCTGGACTGGGCCACATATCCTCCTCTGAAAAATCTAAACCATGACTCAGGACTGGACCACATCTCTTCTGAACACAGGAAAGTCTAACGCTAATGCCAAAACGTGAGAGCCAACAACCGGACCAGAGACCAGGATCTAAACCAGAGACCGGGACAAGACCAGAGACCAGGACTAGACCAGAGACCAGGACTGGACCACATCTCCGCTTCTGAAAACAGGAAACTCTAACGCAAATGCTAAAACAACAGGGCTGAGTCCCACATGAGAGCCAACATCCAGTCCAAAGACCAGGATCTAAACCAGAAACAAGGACTAGACCAGAGACCAGGACTTGGACCAGGATCTAAACAGGATGATTCTGGACTGGATCACATATCCTCCTCTGAAAAAAGGAAAGTCTAAACATAAAACAATTAATGCGGAGTGATATCTGAGAGTTAACATCCAGATCAGAGACCAGGACTGGACCAGAGACCAGGACTGGACCGGAGACCAATACTGGACCAGGATCTAGATCAGGACCGAGGACTGGACACGCCTCGTCCTCTGTGAACAGGAAAGATTGAAGCTAATGATAAGTGACAGCTGCAAGAGCCAAGATCCAGACCAGAGACCAGGACGGGACCAGGATCTAGACCAGGATCTAAACCATTATTACAACCAGGACTCGGGACTGGACCTGGATTTGGATCTCAACTGAAAACAGGGACCAAGGGCTAAACTTTGACCAATAAGTTCACTTAAAATGCCCGATCGGTGATGGAGTCGGGAGAGAAAACTGAAACTGCGAGTAAGTTTGGAAGTTTAAACTGAATCTGTGCTTTAGACCGGTTTTAGTCCTGGTTTGGTCCTAGCTAAGTTCTGGTATATTCCTTTGTCTTTGGTCCTGTTTAACTCTCTTCGATTGATCCTTTGGTTAGTTTGAATTACCTTAAACTGTATTACCCTTGTATTACTTTGCATTAGTGGGTTTAGTCCTGTTTAGGTCCTGGTTTAGTTTCAATCGAGGCTCTGATTGTATTAAAGTTTGTAAAAGAAAATCAGATACTTATAGATACTAAAAAGTCCCACTCACAGGACAGAAATGAACCTTTCCTGAATAGTTCTACTATGATTTAATGTTAAAATCACTTGATTGTCTAAAGAAAGTGTTTGTGGTATCAGAATCAACAACACAACTGCAAAAAAGGATTTTCTAGCATAGTTAAACTGACTTGAATTAAGCAGATTCATCTTAAAAGACCAATTTTAAGATTTTTTTACTTAATGAGATGAGATTTTTTTACTTGTTTCAAGATATTCCATCCTGATTTATCTTATCTGATATTACAACTTATTCTAAGCACTTTTTATATTAACTCAGTCCAGGTTAAGCCTCTTTAACTTCCTCCTCAAACCAATAAGGTGAAAAATCTTTCCATAAATACTTGAAACAAGTGTTTTCTGCTGAGAACAAGATTTGTATTTTGTCTTGTTTTAAGAAATCTTGGTAAGTGAAAATGTCTTACTGCACTGGCAGATAATCGCACTTAAAACAGGGCATTTTTCCTCAAAATTAGTATTTTTTTCTTATTTTTTTGGTAGGCCTTTTTTGCAGCGCAGTTCACATTAGTTTGATCCTGGTTTGGTTTTGGTGTAGACAAGACACAGTTCCAGCTCTTCTCCCAGGTTCAGTTCAGTGTTTTATTCTTTAAATTCTGTTTCTTGAGATGCAGTTCAACTGTAATACTGAGTTCAGCCACAAGAGGGCACTCCTGGTTCATGCGTGAATGTAACTTGAGCGTCTGAAGCGTGGATCTATAAGAAAAACTTATATTTATTATTATTTTATTATAGTTCTATGGTCTGTAGTTAAAAGCCTTCTGTATCCCTGTATGTCAGATGCCCTCCCGTGCTTCTGGACCCCTGTAGTGTCAGACTGTGATGTTACCTGCTCGTCTCAGTGGAGATAGATAAGTTTAATTCAACACTGTGGAACATTATAGGCAAAGCAATTTACTGAAAAGTTACATAGTGCACGTTTATTAATCAACTGGTCATCATTATTTAGTTGGACTGAATGATTTTAGGGAAAAAAATCCCCCAAATTTTTCTGACAAGCATTGCAATTCATGATTTATGTTTTAATAAAAGGATTTTGTTCACATTTTCAGGAATAATTGACAAAAACAACTAATAACTAATACAAGAATCACATTGCAGAACCTGTTTGTACAGAGCTAAACTACAGGGTTAGCAGTTTTTATGCAGAATAAGACAGGAAATGTTCTTGTTTGTGAAGGAAATTAAAAACTGCAGTCTTTGGTATTTGCTAATTGCGTTTGTTCAAAGTGTGATTTCAGTTCAATTACGATTAATCTCGCAGCCTTATTAGTCGCATTAACTGTCCTAATGACCAGGATAATCACATTTATCGACCAGCCAAATGACCTTGCCCTCTGTAACTGCCTCTGTTTTGTATTTCTTTTGCAGTGATCTTATAAGTTTTCCTGGTCTCTCTCTCTCGTCCTCTGCGTTCCTCCATCTCTGTTGATGTTTTTGTTGTGGTTCACTTGTTTATCTGTGAGGCTGTCTGCTGGTCTGGTCTGGTCACTGTGTTGTCCTCTGTCCGCTCGTGTTGCCAGTCACTCCAGAGGCTTTGGGCTTCCTCTCCGCTGTCGGCATCTTCATCATCGCGCTGGCCCTCCTCTTCCTCTTCATCAACAAGAAGCTCTGTTTCTCTGAGGTGGGGGGGCTGCCCTGCCTCGAGCCCCGCGGACAGAGACGCAGGAGGAATCGAACCGGCAACCGCTCCACACTGGGTAAGAGTCGAGCAAAACTTTGAACATAACACACAAAAAACACCAAACACCAAAATTTAAGATATAAAGACTGAAATCTAGCACAAAATGACTTAAAGTTGAACTCTTAAAGTTGAAGCTAAAGTCCGTTACTAGAGGTGGTGGAATTCTGTCAGAAGCCAAAAAACAGCACAGATCAGTGTTGCTAGTGTAGTGATGGGGGCAAGTTCTTAACTTCCACGTAAAACGCTAATTTGCTTCACCGTGAAGAAGCTTAACACCACTTTAACCCATCTTACCACAGCCACGAGTCTAACAAACAAAACGCTCTGCCTGGTTCACTCATTAGTGTCTGGAAACGTTATGAAAAAACTTTATAAGCACCTTATTTCCCACTGCGCATGTCAAAGCCCAAAAGACTCGATTGTCGACTCCAGCGGCGGCGAGGGGCTCGAGCCGACAGAAGCAACAAGTGAAGATCGACTACTGACAGTGAAGAAGAAGAGAAACTGAAAGTTGTTGGAAGAAAATGGATCGGGAATGTATTTTTTAGTGTTTTTCCAAAAATATAATTCACTCGTAAATAAATGGGATTAGAAACGGCATCGGCGATTGAGTTTGTTGCCTTGACAGACTCACTGCCACAGTGAGATCTCCGCCGAGGAAACACTGATCTGTGGCGTTTTTTGGCTTCTGACAGAATTTGACCTCCTCTAGAAACGGACTTTAGCTTCAAACGTGCCGGAGTTCAACTTTAAAAGTAGTGAAATTATTATGATTATTATGACCACAGGAGGGTATTTCGGCTTGTGGTTACACGGTATATTTACTTACTTACGCTTCATAAAGGCAAGGCGAGTTTATTTGTACAGCACAATTCGTACACAAAGAAATTGAAAGTGCTTTACAGAATAAGAAACACCTTCAAATTACATTACAAACAAATTAAAACACAAATAATCATCATAAAATTAACATTATAAGAGATGAGGGAGGAGCGTGGAACAAAAACCTTTCAGTCACAACAAAACAGAACTTCTCAGACTTGGATTACATATATAATTACGCGCAGGAGTTTAATATATGCACATTCAGTACTAGAAAATAAACCTGAAAAAGGAATCAAAAATAATACGTTTTGGCAGCACCCTGAAGGCAGCCTCCACAACAAACTCAATCAAAGACAAAAACTACAAAACAAAGGCTAAAAAGTTCTCAAAATGGCATTATATTACAGGAAACATGTAACTATTTTATCATTATTACTCAAATTTCAAACTTTTACAATGTGCACAGATCTTTATTGATTTAGGAAACACAGAAACCCTGGAAATACCACCTAACGACGTCATCGGGTGTAACAGAGTATCATGAGCTCTGCAGAGGGAGACAGAATCTACAGGATGACACATGTGTGAAAGAAACAAGACACAACTCCAGGGATGTTTCTGAGTAGGACACTGTATTAAAGCCCCACTGTGGAACATTTACGGAGAAAATATGATTTTTTTTAAACTTGATCTTTATTTAAACACTGCGGTGACATATTCGTTTTGTGTTTTGACGCTTTGTTTGACTAAAGTGTGTCTGTGGGAGGGGCCTCATATTTACACACATTTCAAAGCAAATATTCACCACACTGAGCCAAAAAGGTAAGACCTGGTTTAGTCCTGGTTTAGATCTGGCTTAGTCCTGGTTTAGGTCTAGTTTAATCCTGATTTAGATCTGGTTTCATCCCGATTTGTCCTTGTTTAGTCCTGGTTTAGGCCTGGTTTAGATCTGGTTTCATCCATGTTTAGTCATTTTTTTCATCCTGGTTTAGTCCTGGTTTAGTCCTGGTTTAGACCTGCTATAGTCCTAGTTTACTTTATACCTGTCTTAATCCTGGTTTAGTAATTTTTTTGTCCTGGTTTAGTCCTGGTTTAGATCTGGTTTCGTCCTTGTTTTAGTTCAGTTTTGTACTGTTTTAGACCTGTTTTAGTCCTGGTTTAGTCCTGGTTTAGACCTGCTATAGTCCTAGTTTACTTTATACCTGTCTTAATCCTGGTTTAGTTCTGTTTTGTAGTGTTTTAGACCTGTTTTAGTCCTGGTTTAGACCTGCTGTATCCCTAGTTTACTTTAGACCTGGTTTAGTCCTGGTTTAGTTCTGTTTTGTACTGTTTTAGACCTGTTTTAGACCTGTTTTAGTTCAGTTTTGTACTGTTTTAGACCTTTTTAGTCCTGGTTTAGTCTGACGTAGACCTGCTGTAACTAACCCTAGTTTACTTTAGACCTGTTTTAGTCCTGGTTTAGACCTGCTATAGTCCTAGTTTAATTTAGACCTGGTTTAGTCCTGGTTTAGTTCTGTTTTGTACTGTTTTAGACCTGTTTTAGTCCTGTTTTAGTCCTGGTTTAGACCTGCTATAGTCCTAGTTTACTTTAGACCTGGTTTAGTTCAGTTTCGTAACGTATTAGACCTGTTTAATTCTGGTTTAGTCTGGTTTAGACCTGCTGTATCCCTAGTTTACTTTAGACCTGGCTTAGTCCTGGCTTAGTTTTGTTTTGTACTGTTTTAGACCTGTTTTAGTCCTGGTTTAGTCTTGGTTTAGTTTACCCTGGGTTTATCATATACCTGTTGTTTGAAAATGTGACCATTGTACTTTAGATTTGCCTGATTTAGATCACTTTAAGTCCTGGTTTAGTCCTGGTTTAGTCCTGGTTTAGTCTTGGTTTAGTCCTGTTTTAGCCCCAGTTTAGTCCTGGTTTAGTCCTGGTTTAGTCTTAGTTTAGTCCTGTTTTTGTTCTATAAAACAGTTGATTTAATTATAACTTTAAATCAGCTTCTGCCGTCCGTCTTATTTTTATATTTACAGGAAATCACCTTTTCTCAGTGTCATGCTTCCTTCAAATGGGTTCATGTTTTTCCTGTTGTAGAGTCCAGTCGGACGAAGAGCCTCGTAAGTCCGTCCAAACTGAGTCTGTGGTTCACTTCCAGCTCCAACCTCCGCACACTGTTGTTGTGTCTTTGGGCAAAACACTTCGCACAGTTCCTCCAGGGTTTGTCTACGTGGGTGTGAGTGTTTTAAGGGAGAGAGAACGAATGGGAATTACTCTCATAAAGATAGACAGAAGGAAGATAGTCTGTTGATAGATTTTAATGCCGTACTGCGGAGCATTCCTGGCAAAACAGTAACATCTCCATGGCGACAGGCTGATTCCAGAAAACTTACATAGTGCATCTTTGAAGGTATAGCATCCACTTTAAAGCACCACAACAATGACTGTGCCAAACGGCAGAAGAAATAAGATAAACTAACTCACCGACTGTTTGAGGTGCTCGGTCCCACTGCATGATGTCATTAGGTGGTAATCCAGGAAGTGCTACTCTGTGTTTTTAAAGTCCATACACTACTACACCAGACTACTATTTTAAATTACATGTTTCAGCGCAAAAAACAAGTCCAAACAACAGATAAATAAGCAATGATAACATGTAATTTAGGTCCTAGGATTGTGTTGTCTGTTTCTGATGCATTTCTAACTCTACTTTTTGTCTCATTCCTGATTTTCCCCCAGTTTTTCCTTGTCTTTACCCCTGATTTCCTCCTGTTTTTCCAGTGAAGACTTTTGGGAACGAGGAGGACGATTATGGCTCCAGTTCGACAGACAGCGAGGCGGAAATCCTGAAGCAGTTCGAGATCTCCGTGTCCCGATCCCAGAGCTTTAAAAACAACGCAGCGGCTAACGTGGGAGCTAGCGTAGTGGCTACCGCGGGAGCTAACGTTGCTAACGCTGAACTAGCGCCGTCACAGTCGCAAAAGTCCCTGAACAAAAGACACAGATTCTCCAGACTGTCCGACCACGAAGAGGCGAGCACTGAGCCCTCTGACATGGAAGGTAAGAGACAGTACTGGTGTAGACCTGGTGTAGACCTGGTTTTGACCTGGTTTTGAACTCAAGTGGAGGAGTTCAAGTATCTCGGGGTCTTGTTCACAGTGAGGGGAGGATGGAGCGTGAGGTTGACAGGTGGATCGGTGCAGCGTCGGCAGTGATGCGGTCGCTGTATCGGACCGTTGTGGTGAAGAGGAGCTGAGCCCAAAGGCAAAGCTCCCCCTGGGTAGGTCCCACCGGGAGGAGGCTCCGGGGAAGACCCAGGACACGCTGGAGGGACTGTGTCTCTGGGCTGGCCTGGGAGCGACTCGGGGTCCCCCTGGTGGAGCTGGAGGAAGTGTCCGGGGTGAAGGAAGTCTGGGCCTCCCTGCTCAGACAACTGCCCCCTTGACCCGGCCCTGAATAAGCGGAAGATAATGGATGATTTAGACTTGTTTTAGAATTGGTTAGACCTGGTTTAGACCTTTTTTAGAGCTGGTTTACTTGGTTTTGAACTAATGTACACCTCATTTAGACTTGGTTTAGACCTGATTTAGACCTGATTTAGACCTGGTTTAGACCTGATTTAGACCTGATTTAGACCTGGTTTAGACCTGGTTTAGACCTGATTTAGACCTGGTTTCGACCTGGTTTTGACCTGGTTTAGACATGGTGTAGACTTGGTTTTGGCCTGGTTTAGACCTGGTTTAGACTTGGTTTTGAACTAATGTGCACCTGGATTAGATTTGGTTTAGTTCTGGTTTAGACCTGTTTTAGACCTGGTTTATACCTGGTCTAGAAGAACTGTCAATCAGGCCCATCTGAACTCTGGGAAATTCACTGGTGACCAGACTCTCATCTTCAGAAAGTATTGGAGAAATGTGTTCTGGATCCCAGGCAACTGGTTTAATACTGGTTTACACATGTTTTTGTCCTTGTTCAGATCTAGTTTAGTCCTGGTTTAGTTCTGTTTTAGTCTTGGTGTAATTCTTGCTTGGTTCTGGTTAAGACCTGTCTCAATCATGGTTTTACACCTATTTTAGTCTGTTATCTTGGTTTATTTCTAGTTCAGACCTTGTGTAGTCCAATGTGTAGTCCAAATAAAGTCCCGGTTGCTTCAGTCCTGGTTTAGTTCTGGTTTAGTCCTCGTTAGTCTCTTTCAAAACCACAAAAACAGGACCGAGCATCCTTCAGGGTCATCGCGTCCAAACCCATTTTATTCTCAGTGTGACTGTTTCTCACGCGGCGATGAGTCAGGATGCGGTTGCCGTGGAGATCCCGGGATGCGGTTACCACGGAGATCTGGAGATGCTGTTTCCATGGCGATCTCAGTTCTCAGCGTGCGTTCGTATAAACAAAGAACGGAGGGTTTTATTAGAGGAGGATGGAGGCGATTACTGGCTCATTTACCACAAGATGACACGGAGAAAGAACACATTAAGTCCTGGTTTAGTCTGGGTTTAGATCTGGTTTAGTCCTCAATTAGGGCAATTTGTGACCAGATTTTGATTTAGAAAAAAGTATTAACATTTGATAGAGACTGAAATCTGAATTTTAACAGAATCCAAGTATCCTGTTTATTTCAGAACATGTTTGTAGAGGTCTAAACTACAGGGTTAGCAGCAAAAAATCATTGATCATATCTGCCTTTTAACGTTTTCATTTAAAATAGTACATTTTATCTGCTGGAGCGATATATTTACTTGTTGTTGTTCATTATTGCCTAACCAGTACTTGGTGATATCCTGTGGAGCCCGAATGACAATAAGTTAAAGCCGCAGCATTTAACTTTTGCCAAAAATAGACTCAACTAAAAGCATGTTTTCGTTTATTATTTCACAAAAAATAGTGCGTCCTTACCATGAGCGGGCTTGCATCTCCACAAACCTGACTATTAAGGCCAACGGAAACCACACGCGCTTCGAATGTGCCCGGTGTGTGCCCGGTGTGTGCCCGGTGTGTGTGCCCGGTGTGTGTCCGGTGTGTGTGCCCGGTGTGTGTCCGGTGTGTGCCCGGTGTTTGCCCGGTGTTTGCCCGGTGTGTGCCCGGTGTGTGTGCCCGGTGTGTGCCCGGTGTGTGCCCGGAGTGTGCCCGGTGTGTGTGTCTGGTGTGTGCCCGGTGTGTGCCCGGTGTGCGCCCGGTGTTTGCCCGGTGTTTGCCCGGTGTGTGCCCGGTGTGTGCCCGGTGTTTGCCCGGTGTGTGCCCGGTGTTTGCCCGGTGTGTGCCCGGTGTTTGCCCGGTGTGTGCCCGGTGTTTGCCCGGTGTTTGCCCGGTGTTTGCCCGGTGTGTGCCCGGTGTGTGCCCGGTGTTTGCCCGGTGTTTGCCCGGTGTGTGCCCGGTGTGTGCCCGGTGTGCGCCCGGTGTGCGCCCGGTGTGTGCCCGGTGTGTGCCCGGTGTTTGCCCGGTGTGTGCCCGGTGTGTGTGTCTGGTGTGTGCCCGGTGTGTGCCCGGTGTGTGCCCGGTGTGTGCCCGGTGTTCGCTCATAGACAATAATGTAGCTGTGTGTGTGTCGCCTCTTCCTGCTTGTTTCCATGGACATGTTGCTTGACTATAATTTTCCACTGTACGGCATAGATGGTACCTGTCTCCATGGAGAATGTTCCGTAGTGTGGTTTTAATATTCTGTTTCTATAGAATCATGCAGATGATGTGCCTCCTCCAGAAAGTTGCACACATTCCTTTAAATTGTGGATAAATCTGTTGCATCTGTTAAATCTTTGCACTTTCTTTTCCAGACCCGGCTCCTCAGACCCAGGACCCGCTCTCTGCAGCCGCGGAGGAGACCCAGACCAGGACCAGTACCAGGTCTCAGTCCAAGAGGAGCAAAGGGTCCACACAGGAGGACCAAACCAGTCTAACCCAGTCCAACCCGGACCAAACATCCCTGAGCCAATCCAGATCCAACCTGAACCAGTCTAACCCGAGTCCAAGTCCGAGTGCGGTGAGACAGGAAGCAGACGGGAGCGAGGACCTGGAGCCACAAACCGCTGGAGACAGAGACGAGGACAGCTCCTCCACATGGAGCCCCGAGGTACTGCAGGTTTCAGAACTATTTGCTAAAGTCTAAACCACAACAGAGTAGAGGTAAGATCGGGCCTAAAAAATCCAGCCCGACCCGACCCGCGGGTATTAAAACCCGACCCGACCCGAGCCCGACCAATTAACTTGATTTGCAGGCCCGAGCCCGAAGCAAACCTGAAATTTCATGCGGACCTGCGGAGGGGAAGATTATTAAGAGGGCGTCGTTCACGTGCGCAGAGCATGTGCTGGCTCTGCTGGCTCTGGCTCATGCTCTGCGCACGAATTTAACTGTTTATTTATTTTAAAAAAGTCAGCGAGAGAGAAGCCCGACCCGACCCGAAGCAATGATTGACATTTTAGGCCCGACCCGACCCAAATTTCGGGTCGGCTCGGGCTCAGGCTTAAGATCTTACCTCTACAACAGAGGACAGGGACAGATTCTTCTCATCAGTTTGCACAATTCTCAGACTCTTTCTCAACTCTCTACACTTGATCTCAAACACAAACGCACATGATCACTGAATTTAACCTCTCAGGAAGCATGGAAGGCAAAACCAAAGAATCTTGATGAACTCTGGAGGCATGTAAGACGCTTTCTTTGCTATTCCTGATGACTTCATCAACAAATTGTATGAATCATTGTCGAACCGCATGGATGCAGTCCTTCAAGCTCATGGAAGTCATACAAGATATTAAATATGGATCTCACAGCACCACTACTTAATTCACTGACGTTATGCAACATATTTTTGTATTTGAAGTAAATTATTTGTTCAGTTTTCTGTAGGCGACAAAACTTTTGTCTTGCCAAAATCTGACCTTTCTGTGTTCAGTAAATGATCACTCTTTCCTCAGTGAAGCCAATTTATTTTAGTATATTGAGCATAATTTGGGAGGGTTTTAGCTTTCATATGAGACATTTCTAAAACCAATCGATTAATCTAAAGTCAGGTTATAAACTTTTGTTTCTACAAAAGGGATAAGACAAACTGCATTTTGCTGAGATTTCATTTTGTTTGGGAAAACCGTCACCCTGTTTGGGATTCTATGTCACTCAAAATGCTCTGTTCCACGTTGCTTTTTACCTTTTGTTTAGTAGAGATCGAAAATTGAAGGGCTGAAATTATCCATATTATTCTAGTGAATTAAAAAACACAACGGAGCACTTCCTGTATTACCACATGTTTTCTGTTTGAGAGAAAAACTATGAGAGTCTAAATATGCAGTGTTTGTGTGTTTGGGTTTGTTTGTGGTGATAACAGATCCGAAAATAACATAATTTAGGTCCTTTAAGTTCATAGTGTCCTAGTCATCCCTCTGCAGCCTCTGGGGTCAGTAGTTTTTCAGCGTGTTGGTTTTATCTCTGTGTAAATATGAAGTGTTTAACGATGGCGTTGTTCAGATCTGCCTCAGGGACAATGCAGTTTCAGCAGGAATTACTGTGCAAATAACTGTAGCTCTGATATTACTTTATGAGAAGGTGCACTTTAATAAGGAGAGTTAGATCACCTTTGCCTTGAATGAGATTGAACAGGCTCCCGGATTTGTTCATTCTGTTTTTTAAAGCACTGCAGCGAACAGATGATAAACTAAACTAATTCATTTCCAAACAAACTTGACATTATATTTCTAGATTTTAAAGCCCCCATATTACGCTATTTTATGATTTGTTATAATGTCTACTGGAGGCAAATGGAGCTTTATTTTTATTTCTGTTGGTTATGTTTTATTTGGATTGTGCAGCACTTTGGAAACTGTTCTGTTTATGAAATGTGCTATAGAAATAAAGTGGATTGGATTGGACATAGGCCACGATACAATACATAGCTTGTACAGTGAGCTTTCGATTCATATATTTCAAATCCATTCAATACAGTTCAGTAAAAATAAAGGCTAAATCATGGCTGTGATGGTAAAAGACTTTGTTAAACCAGTTCTTGCGCAAAGTGAATATGAAAAACAGCCATTTTAGTCGTCAAAACAGTGGAAATGTCAAATGTGCCGCATAAATGAGTTTCCTTACTCTGAACAAGCAACAAAATTGTAGCGCTGCAACAAAATAATTTAGTAAAATATACCAAATAACACTCGAATACGATACAGTGGATCTCAAATCCAGGTGTGAAAAACGTATTGCATCATTCCCAAAAAGACAAAAGGGTTTGAATACAGTTTTTCTTCTTTAATAAATCTGCAAAAATGCCAACAATTCTGTGTTTTTCTGTCAATATAGGGTGCTGTGTGTACATTAATAAGGAAAAAACAGAACATAAATGATTTTAACAAATGGCTGCAATATAACAAACAGTAAAAAATGTAAAGGGGTCTGAATACTTTCTGTACCCAATATATACAGCAGCACACGATATCGTGTGTATATTTGTTCTGTTTTAGGGTGGGAGGAGTGGGTTTAAAAAGAAGAAAAATATTAAGTTTACTACTACCTGTATTAACAACACTTGAATAAAAATGTAATCACAAAAAAATACTGTATCGTCACATAAACAATACGAGACGACACCCCTAATACCTGGAGTTGTGCTTTGTTTCTCTCCACTCCATAAACCTTCACTAGAATCATTTGGATAATTTCAGCCCTGAACTTTCCGATCTCTACTGAACAAAAGGTAAAAGAAGCTGTTAAAGTTGAAATCCGGCAGGTTTGAAGCTAAAGTCCGTTGCTAGAGGAGGTGGAATTCTGTCAGAAGCCAAAAAACAGCACAGATCAGTGTTTCCTCGGTGGAGATCTCACTGTGGCAGTGAGTCTGTCAAGACAACAAACTAGTGCAGTGATGGGGGCAAGTTCTGAACTTCCACGTAAAACACCAATTTGCATAAAAGAGGCTTAACACCACTTTAACCCATCTTACAACAGCCACAAACAAAACGCTCTACTAGCTCCCTCATTAGTGGTCTAGAAATGTTATAAAATAACATTATAAGCAGCCTTAGCATTAGCTTGTTGATTTCCCACTGCACATGTGAAAGTCCAAAAGACTCGACTGTCGACTCCAGCGGCGGCGAGAGGCTCAAACCACCAGAAGCAACAAGTGAGGATCGAGGATCGAAGAGAAACTGAAAGTTGTTGAAAGAAAATGGTTCGGGAATGTGTTTTTTTAGCGTTTTCAATAAATATAATTAACTCGTAAATAAATGTGATTAGAAACGACATCGGCGATCGAGTCTTTCGGGCTTTGGCCTGTGCAGTGGGAAATCAGCAGAGGGAAGTGTGAGGCTGCTTATAAAGTTGTTTTCGCAGAGTGTTTTGTTTGTTAGACTCGTGGCTGTTGTAAGATGGGTTAAAGTGCTGTTAAGCTTCTTCAGTGTGAAGCAAATTGTCGTTTTACGTGGAAGTTCAGAACTTGCCCCCATCACTACACTAGCAACACTGATCTGTGCCGTTTTTTGGCTTCTGACAGAATTCCACCACCTCTAGTAACGGACTTGAGCTTCAAACCTGCCGGAGTTCAACTTTAATTTAGAAACTACCATCACATGACATCACAAAGTGGAACTGAGCATTTTGAGCTTTGGAGATGTGAACAGACTAATAATAAAGTGTTACTCAAACATACGTGAATGAAACAAAACACAACTCTGGGTCTGTTTTTGAGGAGGTAACTGCGTTCTAAAGCTCACAAGAGACAATTATAGGACCTTTAACTTTGAAGAGTGAAAGAGTGAAAATAAACGTAATTATCTTCACATGTGGAGGTAAAATGATAAACATGTCCCTCCTCTCACAGCAGGAGCAGCCCCCAGTCCTGGATCTCCCTCTGGACCTCTCCTCGTCCCCTCGTTTACCCGTGTGCAAGTGCGCAGACCTGATCCTAAACCTGGACTATTCCTCGGACCTGGAGCGGGTGTCGGTCTTGGTTCTCGGAGTCCGAGATCTGCCGGATAAAACCAGAACCGGGCTGGATTCCTGGCAGATCCACATGGTCCTGCTGCCCTCCAAGAAGCAGAGGCACAAGAGCTCCGTGCAGAAAGGAGACAGTCCAGATTTTAATGAGACGTTCAGGTGAGAAACAGCGACTAGACCAGGACTAAACCAGGACTGAAGAAGGACCAAACCAGGACTAGACCAGGACTAAACCAGGACTGAAGAAGGACCAAACCAGGACTAGACCAGGACTAAACCAGGACTGAAGAAGGACCAAACCAGGACTAGACCAGGACTAAACCAGGACTGAAGAAGGACCAAACCAGGACTAAACCAGGACTGAAGAAGGACTAAACCAGGACTAGACCAGGACTAAACCAGGACTGAAGAAGGACCAAACCAGGACTAGACCAGGACTAAACCAGGACTGAAGAAGGACCAGACCAGGACTAAAGCAGGACTAAACCAGGACCGAGGAAGGACTAAACCAGGACTGAAGAAGGACCAAACCAAGACTAAACCAGGACTAAACCAGGACTGAACCAGGTCTAGAGCAGGACTGAACCAGGGCTAAAGCTGAACCAAACCAGGACTAAACCAGGACTAAACCAGGACTGAACCAGGACTGAACCAGAACTGACCCAGGACTGAACCAGGACTGAAACAGGACTGAACCAGAACTGACCCAGGACTGAACCAGGACTGAAACAGGACCAAACCCAGACTAAACCAGGACTGAAACAGGACCAAACCCAGACTAAACCAGGACTGAAGCAGGACCAAACCCAGACTAAACCAGGACAAAACCAGGACAAAACCAGGACTAAACCAAGACTGAAGAAGGAGCAAACCATGACTAAACCAGGAATAAACCAGGACTAAACCAGGACTGAACCAGGTCTAGAGCAGGACTGAACCAGGGCTAAAGCTGAACCAAACCAGGACTGAACCAGGACTAAACCAGGACTAAACCAGGACCAAAACAAGAACTGAAGCAGGATCAAACTCGGAATAAACCTGAACTAAACCAGGACCAAAGCTAATCCAGAACTGAACCGGGACTGAACCAGGACTGAACGCATGTTTAACCAGGACTAAATCTGTGCGTATTTGTGTTCAGGTTTAATCGTATCGAGCCCAGTGACCTGCACGTCTCGGCGCTGCGCTTCCGGCTCTATGCTCTAGGGGGCAGAATGTCCAGGGAGAGGATGATGGGAGAAAAGATCCTCAGGCTTTCAGAGCTGGACCCAGAAGGAGGGACTCTGTCAACCACTCTGCTCCTACAGCCCAGGAGCAATATAAAGGTACTAGACTGGAACTAAACCAGGACTAAACTGGGACTAAAGCAGGACTAAAGCAGGAGCCAAACAAGGACTATACCTAGACTCAACCAGGACTATACTCAACCCAAAACATGCACCATAGGTCTAAGACTTGCTCAAGCTCAAGACTAAACTGGGATTAAAACGTGGAGGGACTAAACCAAGGACAGAACCTGGATTTAAGCAGAACTAAACCAGATCTAAGTCAGGACTAAATCTGTATGAAACCAGGACTGAGGCAGGATTTAAACAGGTCTGATCCAGGGCTGAAACAGGACAGAAATCAAGACTAAACCAGGACTAAACCAAGGCTAAAACAAGACTAAACTAGGACGAAACCAGGACTGAACCAGAACTAAGACAGGACTGAAGCAGGAACAAACCTGGACTAAACCAGGACTAAATCAAGACTAAACCTGGACTAAACTAGGATTGAAGAAGAATCAAAACTGGACGAAACCATCACTAAACCAGGACTAAAACACAACTGAACCAGAACCAAACCAGGGGTAAAGCAGGACTGAACCAGGACTAAAACAGGGCTGAATTGGACTAAACCAGGATTTAAGCATGATTTAACCAGTACTGAACCAAGAGCAAAACTGGACTAAACCAGGACTGAATTAGGGCTAAACCGCGACCAAACTTTGGCCGAAACCAGGACTGAACCCAGGATTAAACCCGGTCTAACCCTTTGCTTCCAGAGTATGGGCTCGCAGATGTCCCTCTCCCCGGACAGCGCCTCCTCTACCCAGTCGCTGACACATGGGGGCGCTCCGGAGCTGCTACTGGGCCTGTCCTACAACGCCACGACGGGGCGCATGTCGGTGGAGGTGGTGAAAGGGAGTCACTTTAGGAACCTCAGCCTCAACCGACCCCCCGGTACAAACACTCAACCACAAACTCTCAATCACTCTCTTATTATTAAACAAATAGTTGCGTTTTTACTATTAATTTCATAAACAATACAGACTTACAGCCCCTCTCTTTGTAACTGCTGCTCTCAGGCTCCTCATTTTGGTCTAAAAATGTTCGTATTAACCCACTCTACATGATCCTGCTGTTTTTATTTCTCTATTTTGTCCGTGAATTAATTCCTGCTCTTAATATAGAAATAAACTATTATCACAACGGCAGGAACTGTGGCGATGTTGAATTTGCTCAACTTCCGGTCAGTGCTTTTCTACGGCAAAATCCCTGTGGAAAAGTGTCACGTATTTTTGAGCAGCTTCATAAATCTGCCCCATGGTCGACATTTAATCTGTGAACATCTATAGCATTTAAACTGCACAAATCTGGAAGTCGCGTGACTCAACATCGCTGCACTTCCTGCCGTTGGCTAATAGCCTATTAGCTTCAACTTTGCTCCTATAACCGCAAGCCTCGCTGAGCTTCATTTGACTGGAGCCGAACGCTGTGGGTGATGTCACGCTTTTTTTATTCACCTTATTCTGCCCCACCAACTTTTGTCTCTAAACTAGGGGGACCAGACCAGACCAAATGTAATCAAGAACATTATTAGGCACTTGGTTCTTCCTCCACTCACTTGTGAATCAGTAAACAGCGTTTTCTGTCCATTTTCAAGCACAGTGTTCTCTATTTAGACAGAAATATTTGGCAAAATATTCCCCTCTTAACCTTTACGGGTAGCAAATTGGTTGAAAATAGGGACATTTCTTGTAAAAAACTGGGACAAATCACTGGTTCTGTATAAATCTGCCAGGACAGAGGACACAGGGCTCAAAACTGGGACTGTGCCTCAACTCTTAATGCTCCTAAACTGTGCTTTCTTCTTCTGGTTAAACGGGGATTCCCTTCATTTCAGTGGAGGATTTTGGAATAGTTTTGCATCTTAAATATGACGTAAAGTCGGTTTATTTGTGTAAAATGTTCAACGTTCATGTGACCAATAAGTAAACCCTGCACTGATTCCCTTAGAGCCTTAGAGTCTCCAACCTTTTTCCCCGGGTGAACGACCTTTACAAAATGAGAATTCCAGAGAGCTGCTCATTTTAGCGGCCACAGGAAATAAAGTAAACAAAGAGCCACAGCAAGACTTGGATGGGGTACAGTTAGATAAAACATAAACCATTATTTATTCATGAGTGCACAAAGTCAGGCATCGAGGTGACAGCTTTACAATAGTAATATGTATTTAATTAATCAAATCTGAGTTATGCAGGACAATACGTGTAATTCAGACAGACCTTGGCGAGATACCCCTGTGTGGTGGTAGTACTAGTAACAGCAACAGCCGTAGTAGTTGTAGTAGTAGTAAATAGTAGTAATAGTAAACAGGAGTAGTATTGAATAGTAAGTACTTAATAGTCTAGTTTAGTAGTATTAGTTATATAAATTGAAGTATTTGAGTTGGTGTAGTTAGTAATTGTCATAGTAGCAGTAGTAGCTGTAGTAGTAGTAGTAGTAGTAGTAACAGTGGTAGTAGCTGTAGCATTATTATTATTATTAGTAGTAGTAGTAACAACAGTGTTAGTAGTAGCAGTAGTAGTAGCAGTATTAGTAGTAGTAGTAGTAGTAGTAGTAGTAGCAGTAGCAGTAATAGCAGTAGTAGTAACAGTGGTAGTAGCAGTAGTAGTAGCAGTAGTAGTAGTAGTAGTAGTAGTAGTAGTAGTAGTAGTAGTAGTAGTAGTAGTAGTAGTAGTAGTAGTAGCAGTAGTAGTAGTAGCAGTAGTAGTAACAGTAGTAGTAGTAGTAGTAGTAGTAGTAGCAGTAGTAGTAACAGTAGTAGTAGTAGTAGTAGTAGTAGTAGTAGTAGTAGTAGTAGTAGTAGTAGTAGTAGTAGTAACAGTGGTAGTATCTGTAGTAGTCAAAGAAATAAAATATAGTGGGCTATGCAGTAGTAGTAAAGTCGGTTTATTTGTGTAAAATGTTCATGAGACCAACATGTAAACACTGCTCTGATTCTCTGAGACGCTTTAAAACACTTTATCCTCCGTATTTAACTTTTTAGTGTTGGGATCGTCCTCATAAAAAAATAATACAACCTGAATTCTGAAGGCGCCGCCCACTGCAACTTTCAGAATGAGGTGAACACAGTCAGTTTTATGATCACGGCTGAACCCGGTTTGCAGTGGTGATGTTTCCAAAATAATAAAAAAAAAAACATGGCGCGTTCGGCCGGTCCGAACCCAGCTGATCGCGGCACGTCCGTTGTCATGGAAACAGGTTTGTGATCGGCCGATGCCTCTGACGTGGCTCGTGACGACTGCAAATTTATCTGATCTGGCCAAGAAGATAGAACTTATACCAGGTTATTCACCGTGTTTTCAGATTTATTATCCACTTAATAGTTCTGAGACGGTTTTATTCTAGTCTAGAGGTCGTTTATTTTAATAGAACTTGTCAAGTAAAATGATCTCGCTGCGTGGACGGATAATTTCTCTACTTTTAAGTCATTTTCTGATAGATTTAAGTGTTTATATCTTACATTTTGGCTAAGCTTTTTTAACTTTATTGATGCACAATGGAAATTATTTGGACACAGTGGCTCAAACATCACAATATATTATAATAACAAACAGAAAAAATATAATTGTGATAATAAATTCTCAATAAATAGCAAAAATAGCAAGAGACGGGTGTCAAATAAGGCATAATTATAAACACTGCCAAAAACCAAAATCTAGTCAAGCTAAAATGACTTGGATTAAGAAAGTTTTACCACGATTTGAGTAAATTTCACTTTCACTTCACAAGTAAAATGATCTGCCAGCGCAATAAGATTTTTGTACTTAAAATATGAAAATACATCTTGACACACTTAAAATAAGAAAAACAACAACTTTTTGCACTTAAAATAAAAAATAAAATCAAATGTTGCTTGAATTAAGAAAAAAAACACTTATTCCACTGGCAGATCATTTCACTTATCAAGATGAATCTGCTCAAAAAAAGTTAAATATTCTTATTTTAAGTCATTGTAACTCACCTAGATATTGTTTTTTTCCAGTGTAAAAGTACATGTACAAGTAAAAATAAAATATAGAAATATAGTAATACAGAAATATCTCCGCTCTATACAAGAGGTCGTAAGGAAAACAGTGAAATTATGACGATGAAATGGTGATGACAGAACTGACAGAACTGACAGAACTGAGAGCAGTAACGTGTGTGAAAAGGACCTTAAATATTTGTGTGTGTTTTTCAGACACTTACGCTCGTCTGTCTCTGCTGAACTCTGTGGGGCAGGAAATCTCTCGCTGTAAAACCTCCGTGCGCCGCGGACAACCCAACCCTGTGTACAAAGAGACATTTATGTTCCAGGTACTAAACCGGGACTAAACCAGGACTAAACCAGGGCTAAACCAGGACTAAAACAGGACTAAACGAGAAATAAACCAGGACTAAACCAGGACTAAACCAGGGCTAAACCAGGACTAAACCAGGACTAAACCAGGGCTGCACCAGAATTAAATCAGGACAAAATCAGGACTAAACCAGGACTAAACCAGGACAAAACCAGGACTAAACCAGGTCTAAACCAGGTCTAAACCAGGACCAAACTAGGACTGAACCAGGATAATATCAGGACTAAACCAGGTCTAAACCAGGATTAAACCAGGACTAAGCCAGGACTGAACCAGGACTGAACCAGGGACTAAACCAAAACTGAACCAGTGCTAAACCAGGAGTAAACAAGAACTAAACCACGACTGAACCAAGATTGAACTGGGACCGAACTGGGACTAAACCAGAACTAAACCAGAACAAAACTAGGTCTAAACCAGGTTTAAACCAGGATCAAACCAGGACTAAACCAGGACTAAACCAGGACTAAACCAGGACTGCACCAGAATTAAACCAGGACAAAACCAGGACTAAACCAGGACTAAACCAGGTCTAAACCAGGTCTAAACCAGGACCAAACTAGGACTGAACCAGGTCTAAACCAGGTCTAAACCAGGACTGAACCAGGACAAAACTCGGATTAAATCAGAACAAAACTTGGATTAAACCAGGACTAAACCGGACTCCACTTGCACTAAACCTGCGCTGCATCTTTCCACCCCCCCTCAGACCTGTACTGACCCGGTGTTTGCTCCAGGTGGCGCTCTTCCAGCTGTCGGACGTGACTCTGCTGGTGTCGGTCTTTAACCGGCGCAGCATGAAGAAGCAGATGGTGGGCTGGGTCGCTCTGGGCCAGAACAGCAGCGGCGAAGAAGAGCAGAGCCACTGGACGGACATGAGAGAGGCCAAAGGGCAACAGGTCTGCAGGTGGCACGCTCTGCTCGAGGGCTAAACCTGATGCCCTCCCACGCCACCTCCTCGGAGCATGAAGAGGAGGGCTGCTGGGTCAGAAACATAAACTGTAAATATGGATGGACACAGCTTCTGGCTCCAGTTCACTTTGTATTTTAAAAACCGTGGCCCCTCTCTCCGTCTCTGCTGCTGTCAGGCTCCATTTTGGTCTTAAAATATTCGTTTTAACCCGATATACATGATCCTGAGGTTTTTATTTCAGCATTTTGTCCCTAATTCAAGATATAAACATTAATAACAGACCAATCAGGTGCCGTCTTGTGCAGCAGGTTTGTATGTGTGTATGTATTTATTTAATTTTGGGCAAGTAAGAAATCCACTACACAATCTACAGTGGAAGAACACGTCACCCACATAACATCAGTGAAATGACAGCGGAAACAACAGTAGAAAAAAAGGAGTAGGAAGAAGAAAACCTATTGAATCCCACCCCCTCTTCTAAGACATAATGAGCTCCCGATCGCATTCTTCAGACATTTTACATTCGACCATTTGAACTATATGAGCTGTTCCCTGAGCTGTTCCAGTGGTCTCTGAGGTCGGTTGTGTTTCCGCTGTACTTCACCTCCATTTGTCCTTCAAATCTCTTTGCTTCTGTCCGGCGCATCTTTGTCTTTATCGTTTCTGAACCCGAAATGGTGCCAGACGGAGCTCTGAGTGTTTCTGGTGTCTTCAAAGCCGGGACTTGGCTCCTGTTTCCACTCGTGTCCGACGCCGTGTTCATTGTTTTGATATAGACGCGACGGGTGGCGTTAAAGTTCAACGGGGGAAAATGTATTAAAAATTAAATCAATCTCTGGACGTACGAATCGATCTTAAGGAATTAATATGCAAATTGATTCAGAATCGGAAAATCGATTTTTTTCCACACAGCCCTAGTGAGGACACTGTTATAGCTTTGTGACATAATAATCATCATATTACAATAATACAAAAATATACCAACAATGATTTTAGAAATTAAAGATACCATCAATGCTAACAGACAACAATGGTAAGGAAACTACAAGCATAAACCAGCACTACAGCAGGTGTTATTGTTCTAATATTAAAACCCACTCTTTATATACTGTGACCAGACCATATCTTTATAAAACAACTTGAATTTATGGATATTTTGGCTCGAGACGTGTATCCAGACTGTTCCAGAGTTTTACACCACATAGAGACACAAACTTTTACGGTTCCATTGACAGTCTTACTAAGAGCCCGTTAATTGCGTTTCCTTCAACCATCCCACTCCTGATTGGCTCTTTGGTTGCTATGATAAATTTTTAACCGACTTCCTCGATGAGCTTCATTTGACTGGAGCTTAAATCCATGGGGGACGTCACACTCACTTAGTCCAGTTCTTCATACCTTTATGTCTCTATGATCAGAAGAGCAGCGGAGAGGAGGAGCCACAGGAAAGACATGAGAGAAACTAATGCACAACAAGTCTGCAGGATCACAGGAGGATTAAACCTGATGCCCTCCCTGCCCACCACAACATGGAACTGATAAGAGAGGCTGATCATCTCTGCTTGCGGCTGTATTCTTAGTATTGCACTTTTCAGTGATTTATTTTTTACAATCAGGATTCAGATCATTCGTTCACCAGGATTCACATTTATTTAATATTTTGAATTTAATGCTTTAAGCCAGATGCCCTTCCTATCATGAAGTTGGGCTGAAATGTGAGCACAGGTTCAATCAGTCAATCAAACTTTATTTATAGAGCGCTTTTCATACAAAAAATGCAACACAAAGCACGAGGTTTGCCTCGTTTAAGATAGTTTCCATTACGTTTAAATGCCAGATTGAATTACGCTTCCAGTTATATGAAATTTGACCATTTAAACTTTTCAATTTGTAGAAAATGTAAAGTACGGGGCACACAGCTCAATGAAGGCTGCAAAATGACATCTTAATTCTGTCTTTTTGTTGTGGTTTTTTTGTGCAAAGTTAGAAATTAACCAAAAAAGCCACAATTTATTCATAGGTGTGTGTGGAGCTGAGGGCGTTGCAGAGTAAACAGCGGGAGGATCAACATTTTTCTTAGTTTTTTCTTACATTATAATGACTGTAAATCTGAAATAGTTTTGGCAGTTTCAGAATCACAGAGTGCACAGTTTACATGAGCTTGACGCAAGATAATTTCACTACTTTTAAGTCATTTTCTGATAGTTTAAAGTTAAACTCTGACACGTTTGAAGCTAAAGTCCGTTTCTAGAGGAGGTCAAATTCTGTCAGAAGCCAAAAAACGGCACAGATCAGTGTTTCCTCGGTGGAGATCTCACTGTGGCAGTGAGTCTGTCAAGGCAACAAACTAGTGTAGTGATGGGGGCAAGTTCTGAACTTCCACGTAAAACTACAATTTGCTTCAGACTGAAGAAGCTTAACACCACTTTAACCCATCTGACAACAGCCACGAGTCTAACAAACAAAACGCTCTGCCTGGTTCACTCATTAGTGTCTGGAAATGTTAGAAAACAACTTTATAAGCAGCCTTAGCATTACCTTTGTTGATTTCCCACTGCGCCATTCAACCTTCAACAACTTTCAGTTTCTCTTCTTCTTCACTGTCAGTAGTCGATTCTCCCTTGTTGCTTCTGGTGGCTCGAGCCTCTCACCGCCGCTGGAGTCGACAGTCAAGTCTTTTGGGCTTTGGCCTGTGCAGTGGGAAATCAACAGAGGGAAGTGTAAGGTGCTTATAAAGTTGTTTTCTAACGTTTCCAGACACTAATGAGTGAACCAGGCAGAGCGTTTTGTTTGTTAGACTCGTGGCTGTTGTCAGATGGGTTAAAGTGGTGTTAAGCTTCTTCAGTCTGAAGCAAATTGTCGTTTTACGTGGAAGTTCAGAACTTGCCCCCATCACTACACTAGTTTGTTGCCTTGACAGACTCACTGCCACAGTGAGATCTCCACCGAGGAAACACTGATCTGTGCCGTTTTTTGGCTTCTGACAGAATTCGACCTCCTCTAGAAACGGACTTTAGCTCCAAATGTGCCCGAATTCAACTTTAAGATTTTTTTTTGCGGAGAGGTGTTTTATTGCATGGAAATACCTTCTAAAACATGGATTCTGAGTGGGCTTGCCTCTCCACAGATTTGACCTATAGCCTCAGTAATGCAGGAACATTTCAGGAAAAGCAACTACAGCTCCATAAAGACAAGCAGAGGCCAAACTCTCCCCACAAATATTATATAGTTTAACTCTAAATTACTTGTAGTTTCTTAATCTCACATGTCTAAAAGTCCAGATTACATTTAGAACTGGCGTTGTTTCTCCCCGTGTGGACCGTGGTGTTGTATCTGCAGATGTTTCATGCATGAGGCCTGTATATAAGTACATTTTATATTTTTAGGAGACGATTTATGGATGTTTAAATATATTTGATATTTTAAATGGTGCATGAAGTCAAAGTCAAAGTGCCTGTAAAACTATTGGAAAGAACATATCAAAACTCACCACCAAACGACTCGGACTGTGGCGGAGCGGAGTCCCCAGTTTAGTCCTGGTTTAGACCTGATTTAGTCCTGGTACAGTCTTGGTTTAGTCCTACTTTAGTCCGTGGTTTGGTTCTAGTTTACTCAATGGTTTTGTCTCAGTTTAATCCAGATTTTAGCCCTGGTTTAGTCCCCGGTCTAGCACTGGTTTAGATCTGGTTTTTAAAAAAAGTCTAGTCCCTAGTTTAGTCCCTTGTTTAGTCCCTGGTTTAGTCCCTGGTTTTACCCTGGTTTAACACTTGTATAATCCCTGATTTAGTTCCGGTTTATTCTATTCCTGATTTTGTCCTGGTTTAGTTCTGGTTTAGTCCCTGGTCTGGCATTGGTTTAGTTCTGGTTTAAAAAAAAAAGTCTAAAGTCTAAATTTAGTCCCTGGTATAGTCTCTGGTCCAGAATTTTAGTTCTGTTTTTTTTAAAATGCCTAAATCTAAGTTTAGTCCCTGGTTTTACCCTGGTCCAACACTTGTGTAATCCCTGATTTAGTCCCGGTTTAGGATTAGTCTATTCCTGATTTTGTCCTGGTTCAGTCCTGGTTTAGTCCTGGTTTAGTCCCTGGTTTAGTCCTGGTTTAGTCCCTGGTTTAGTCCTGTTTTTGTCCCTGGTTTAGTCCCTGGTTTAGTCCTAGTTTTGTCCTGGTTTAGTCCCTGGTTTAGTCCCTGGTTTAGTCCTGGTTTATTCCCTGGTTTATTCCCTGGTTTACTCCTGGTTTAGTTCTCGTTTTGTCCTCGTTTAGTCCTGGTTTAGTCCCTGGTTTAGTCCCTGGTTTAGTCCCTGGTTTAGTCCTGATTTAGTCCCTGGTTTAGTCCCTGGTTTAGTCCCTGGTTTAGTCCCTGGTTTAGTCCTGGTTGAGTCTTAGGTTTGAGTCGTTTGGTGGATTCTGAAGTTTTTTGCATGAAACTTTCTCAGTGTTTCTGAATGCTGCTGTTCACTGCATGAACCAATGGACCCGCACGGACTCAACGGGCAAGACTTGGACTGGGTTTAGACCTGGTTTATTGTAGTCCTGGTTTAGTCCTGATTTAGACCTAGTTAATTCCATGGTTTAGACCTGGTTTAGTCCTGGTCTGGTCCTGTTTTTGAGCCCTGTTTGGTTAAACCGAAGCACCTTTTGTACTGAGTCTGTTGCTGCAAATAAAGAGCACAAATATTAAATGTTATTCTCTTGTTTAGACTTTTATTATTTCAACTATATTTTAATATTAATATTTTATATTTGGTGTGTGCGTGTGCGCGTGTGTGTGTGTGTGTGCGTGTAAGCGTGTGTGTGTGTGTGTGTGTGTGTGTGTATGTGTGAGTGTAAGAGTGTGTGTGTGTGTGTGTGTGTGTGTGTGTGTGTGTGTGTGTGTGTGTGCGTGTAAGCGTGTGTGTGTGTGTGTGTGTGTATGTGTGCGTGTGAGCGTGTGTGTGTGTGTGTGTATGTGTGCGTGTGAGCGTGTGTGTGTGTGTGTGTGTCTCTCGTCTGTCAGTCTGTCCCAGGGCAGCTGTGACTACAGTCATGTCTTAAAGCTCTGTATAAGACTAATGCATTTTATTATTCTCTGCATAATTTCTCTGGTTTAGACCTGCTTTAGTCCTGGTTTAGTCCTGCTTTAGTTCTGGTTTAGACCTAGTTTAGACCTGGTTTAGACCTGGTTTAGATGTTTTAGTCCTTTAGTAGTCCCGGTTTAGTCCTGCATTAATCCTGCTTTAGCCCAGGTTTAATCCTGCTTTAGTCCTAGTTTAGTCCTGGTTTAGACCTGCTCTAGTCCTGGTTTAATCCTGCTTTAGTCATGGTTTAATCCTGGTTTAGTCCTGGTTTAGACCTGCTCTAGTCCTGGTTTAATCCTGCTTTAGTCATGGTTTAGTCCTGGTTTAGTCCTGGTTTAGACCTGCTCTAGTCCTGGTTAAATCCTGGTTTAGTCCTGGTTTAATCCTACTTTAGTCATGGTTTAGTCCTGGTTTAGTCCTGATTTAGACCTGCTCTAGTCCTGGTTTAATCCTGCTTTTGTCATGGTTTAGAGGCGCTTTAGGTCTGATTTATTCTTGGTTTGGCCCTGTTTTATTCCTGGTTTAGTCCTGGTTTAGACCTGCTCTCGTCCTTGTTTGGATCTATTTTAGTCCTGTTTTAGTCCTGGTTTGGCCCTGTTTTAGTCCTGATTTAGTCCTGGTTTGGCTCGCTTTAGTCATGGTTTAGAGCCGCTTTAGGCCTGCTTTAAACTTGTTTTAGTTCTGCTTTAGTCCTGATTAAGACCTGTATTAGACCGGTATTAGTCTTGCTTTAGTCCTGCATTAGTCCTGCTTCAGACCTGCTTTAGTCCCCCTTAGGTCCTGCTTTAGTCCTGTTTTAGACCTGCTTTGGTCCTGCTTTAGTCCTGCTTTGGTCCTGCTTTAGTCCTGTTTTAGACCTGCTTTAGTCCTGCTTTAGTCCTGTTTTAGTCCTGCTTTAGTCCTGCTTTAGTCCTGCTTTAGTCCTGTTTTAGTCCTGCTTTAGTCCTGTTTTAGTCCTGTTTTAGTCCTGCTTTAGTCCTGTTTTAGTCCTGGTTTAGTCCTGTTTTAGTCCTGCTTTAGTCCTGCTTTAGTCCTGCTTTAGTCCTGCTTTAGTCCTGTTTTAGACCTGGTTTAGTCCTGCTTTAGTCCTGCTTTAGTCCTGCTTTAGTCCTGTTTTAGTCCTGCTTTAGTCCTGTTTTAGTCCTGCTTTAGTCCTGCTTTAGTCCTGCTTTAGGTCCTGCTTTAGTCCTGTTTTAGAACTGGTTTAGTCCTGATTTAGTCCTGCTTTGGTCCTGCTTTAGTCCTGTTTTAGACCTGCTTTAGTCCTGCTTTAGTCCTGCTTTAGTCCTGCTTTAGTCCTGCTTTAGTCCTGCTTTAGTCCTGGTTTAGTCCTGTTTTAGTCCTGCTTTAGTCCTGCTTTAGTCCTGTTTTAGTCCTGCTTTAGTCCTGCTTTAGTCCTGCTTTGGTCCTGCTTTAGTCCTGCTTTAGTCCTGCTTTGGTCCTGCTTTAGTCCATGTTTATTTCGATCTTTTGTATTCATTCATGTATTGTATTTATCATCCCTGGATGCTCGTCTCTGATTGGTCCGTCTCCGCTGTATCGGCTTCTGTTTCTTAGCAACATCCTCCTCTCCCGGCTACGAATCGACCAATCACAGCAAACCATGGCCCGAACCGTCCAATCAGAGCGCAGCAAGGACAGGGCTGTTGCTGTGATGCTCAAAGAGAGGGTTTTCCTTCCTTCAAAACAGACCAGGGACCAAAACTGGATCAAAACGGGCAAAAACCAGGACTAAAACCAGGACCAAAACCAGGACTAGCACCAGACCTAAACTAGACTTAAACAGGATCAGAAAGCTGGGTTTATAACAGCACAAAAATCTAAAACTGAACCACATAGAGGATCATAACCGGACTGAAACCAGACCGAAACCCGGACCAAAGACCAGACCAGGACCAAGCTGAACTGGATTTAAACCGGTCTTAAACTGGACTTAAGCTGCAGAACCTCAGAGCTGGAGATACGTTCAAAACAGGGACATATTTTCACGTTGGAACCAAAACATTTGCACTTTTAAGGTAAGAAATTCTGCGTAAAAATAAATTAAATAAAGATTCATTTTATTACGCTGTAGTTTTTGAATGAAACTACACCGAAAATATACAGTTATTATATTTTACGGCATTAATTTTTACACTTCTGCTACAAATTAAAGCAAATATTGACCAAATTTTCCACATGTTTTCAGCGTTTTTTGATTTTTCTGCAAATTAAACCACTTTAAATGTGACGTTTTTACAATTTACAAGGTGCACTGTGCAACTATTTGGTCTGCAAATGACTTGTCTCCATGGAGATGTTCGTTCCTTGCCGGGAATGTTTCGCAGTGTGGCATTAAGCTATACATTTAACATGCATTTATTCAATTACAGTTAGTTTCAAGCGCTCAAAACTACCTTGAAAAACATTATTGCCTTTTTATTGTGAGCAGGCTCTCCTCTCCACGGGTCTGACCTGTAACGTGGCCAGGTGCTGTCATGTGTTTGTCTGTTTAATGCCGCACTGTGAAACATTTCTGCCGCAATAAACCCAAACCTTGACTCATGCTCTGATTTACACACAGATTTTAAACCAGTTTGTGAATGAATGTATTTTAAATTTGCTTTGTTCAGTGTGTGTGTCATTTCTGAGCACATGCGAACACGAAAATGAGGCTAAAAACGATAACTGCAAGATTCAAAATTGAGATTTGAGCGATGACATGATCAGTTCACAACATCGAAACTAGAATCACAGGTTTGTAGAGGTTTAAACTATAGGATTAAATGCTTTAACACAGAATAAAACCCCATGGAGACATGGGGAGGGCATCTGACACACAGGGAACAGGTCTCTTCAAAATTGTGCTTCTTTCTATGTTTTTTAAAGCCGCATTGCGTAATTTCCACACTTGCTCGTCTCCCTGGAAATGTCACCGCTCGTCTGTTTGTGTCTCTATGTTCCACAACTGCCACGTTTACATGAGAGCTTCAATTCTGACTAAAAATAATTTAATTCTGACTTTAAATTATTCAATTCTGACTAAAAATAATTAAATTCTGAATAAAAATAATAAAATTCAGAATAAAAATAATTTAATTCAGAATAAAAATAATTTAATTCAGAATAAAAATTAATTCTGCTTTTAAAAAGACCTTGTAAACACTTATTTCCAAATTAAAATAATTATTCAGAATTATTATTATATTATTTCCATGAGCCTCGAATAGTCCTGGTTTAGTCCTGGTTTAGTCCTGATTCAGTGCCTGGTTTAGTCCCAATTTGGTCCCTGGTTTATTCCTGGTTTGGTCCTGGTTAATTCTTGGTTTAGTCCCTGGTTTAATCCTGATTTAGTCCCCAGTTTAGTCCTGGTTTAGTCCCTGGTTTAATCCTGATTTAGTCCCCAGTTTAGTCCTGGTTTAGTCCCTGGTTTAGTCCTGGTTTAGTCTTGGTTTAGTCCCTGATTTAGTACTGGTTTAGTCCTGGTTTAGTCCTGGTTTAGTCCCTGTTATAGTCCCTGGTTAAATCCTGGTTTAGTCCTGGTTTAGTCCCTGGTTTAATCCCTGGTTTAGTCCCTGATTTAGTCCCTGGTTTAGTCCTGGTTTGGTCCTGATTTAGTCTCTGGTTTGGTCCTGATTTAGTCTCTGGTTTAGTCCTGGTTTAGTCCCTGATTTAGTCCTTGGTTTAGTCCTGTTTTGGTCCTGGTTAAGTCTTGGTTTAGAGCTTTAATTCAGAATAAAAATGAATTCCACTTTTAAAAAGACCTTGTAAACACTTAATTCCAAATTAAAATAATCAGAATTATTATTATATTATTTCCATGTAAATGGAATGGAAAGTCAAAGGAGAATTAACTAGTTAATTCAGAATAATTAATTCAGAATTAAAAAACATCATGTAAACGTGGCAAAAATGGCATTAAAATATCTATCACCACAGAAATGATAAAAAATAATAATAAAAACCACCACGCCAAGCTGTGATTTTGATCTTAAAATTAAATAAATAAAATAAAAATAAAATAAATACAAATAAATAGATTAAACTGAGAGTCAGATCTGTGGAGAGGCGAGTCTGCTCACAGTAAGAACACATGTTTTTCACTGGATTTCTGTTATTGTGTAAATGCATGACAGATACAGTGTGTTTAATGCCATACTGCGGAGGATTACGGGCCAAACGATCGCATCTCCATGGAGACAAGCCCGTAGGAAAGTTACAGGGTGCAGCTTTATTATCTCGCTCCGCTCTCGTGTTCGTTTGGCTTGAGTTAGGCCTGAGCATGAGTCACGTTCAGAGGCGTCTGTGTTTCGTAACGTTTGACAATCAGAGACATTTATGCAACACTTTATTTACGTAAAGTGTTCACACCCCAGGGGGCAGGAGGGAGGGCATCTGACACACCCCAGGGGCAGGAGGGAGGGCATCTGACACACGAGGGGGCAGGAGGATGGTTTAGTCCCTGGTTTAGTCCCTGGTTTAGTCCTGGTTTAGTCTCTGGTTTAGTCCCTGGTTTAGTCCTGGTTTAGTCCCTGGTTTAGTCCCTGGTTTAGTCCTGGTTTAGTCCTGGTTTAGTCCTGGTTTAGTCCCTAGTTTAGTCCCTGGTTTAGTCCTGGTTTGGCCCTGATTCAGTCCTGGTTTAGTCCTGTCTTAGTCCCTGGTTTAGTCCTGGTTTAGTCCCTGGTTTAGTTCTGGTTTTGTCCTGGTTTAGTCTCTTGTTTAGTTCTGGTTTAGTCCTGGTTTAGTCCCTGGTTTAGCCCTGGTTTAGTCCCTGGTTTAGTCCTGGTTTTGGTTTAGCCCTGGTTTAGTCCCTGGTTCAGTCTTGGTTTAGTCCTGGTTTAGTCCCTGGTTTAGTCCCTGGTTTAGTCCCTGGTTTAGTCCCTGGTTTAGTCCCTGGTTTAGTCCCTGGTTCAGTCTTGGTTTAGTCCCTGGTTCAGTCTTGGTTTAGTCCTGGTTTAGGCTCTGGTTTAGTCCCTGGTTTAGTCCCTTTTTTAGTCCCTGGTTTAGTCCTGGTTTAGTCCTGTCTTAGTCCCTGGTTCAGTCCTGGTTTAGTCCCACACTTGCATATAGCAGGATGGGAGGGCATCTGACACATTTCCCTCTGTCCGCAGCTGTTTCCTGTCGGAGGCTCTTGACCATTTAAGGACGTCGAAAGTCGCTTATTTTAAGAGGAAATATGCAGAAGAGGAGCTGCCCCCAGCGCTGCCGGTTTACCTACACAAAGTGAGCTCAAATCGGGCTAAAAACAATAACACCAGACTCAGTATTTACATTTACATTTATATTTTACTATTACGCTGCAAATGTCTCTGATCTGGCCAAGATTTTACAGCTTATATCAGGTTTTTCATCTTGTTTTCAGATTTATTATCGACTTATTAGACTAAAAACTGCTTAATTCTAGTCTAGAGGTCGTTTATTTTAAGATAACTCGCTGCATGGACGGATAATTTCACTGCTTTTAAGTCATTTTCTGATAGATTTAAGTGTTTATATCTTAGATTTTGGCCGTTTTATAGATATCGAATAGATTTTGTCTCTGGGTTAAAGTGTATATAATAGTTTAGACTATGGATTTCTCTAAAAAATCGTTAAATTTAAAGCTCCTATTGCGTTAAATTGACTTTCGTGAGCTTTAAGTCGTGTTCTAATGTTGCTTCCTCCTCATAAACAGACCTGGAGTTGTGTTTTGTTTCGTTCGCACACGTTTGAGCAACACTTTTACACTTATTTTTAGCTCAAAATGCTCCGTTCCACCTCGTGACGTCATGAAGCGGAGGTTCTCGAGCTCTTTTTTTACCTTTAGTTCAGTAGAAATGGGCAATTCCAGGTCTGAAATGATCCAAATGAGGTTAGTGAAGGTGTTTAGAGTCTAAAACAAGCGTAAATATGCAGAGTTTGCGCGTTAAACATGTGCGAATGAAACAAAACACAACTCCAGGTCTGTTTGCGACGAGGAAACTTCATTAAAACAGATTGTGAAGTCTAATATCGGACGTGTGAGGTTACTCGAACGTGCTCCCCAAATACAGAAAAGGATCTTGTAGTATTTTTATTCTGCTCTCGAGGTCCTTGAGTTTAGATCTACGGTTTATTCGCTCTTTGCTCCTTCGATAACAGAGCGTGCAGTTTCCATGACAACACCACCGCATTTAACAAAAGACTAAACCAAGACCCGAGGATGAACCGATCCGCGTAAACCATCGGTGTATTTGGGGCAAGTGAGAGTGAGGGATAAAGGCAATAAAAAAAAAGAAGAAGAAGGTCAAAGGAGAAGAGACGAATATTCAGAACGGGAAACATCCGAAAGCCAAAGTCAGAGTTAGAAAAACGTGAAAATGTGAAACAGTCACAACGAGTGAAGGCGATGAGAGACAGAGGACTCACAAGGACCAAACCGGGACTGAACCAGGACTAAACCAGGACTAAACCAGGACTAAACCAGGACTAAAACAAGTGTAATCTAGGATTAGACCAGAACTAAACCAGGGCTAAACCAGGACTAAACCAGATATAAACCAGGACTAAACCAGGTCTAAAACAAGTGTAATCTAGGACTAGACCAGGGCTAAATCAGGACTAAACCAGATGTAAACCAGGGCTAGACCAGGTGTAAACTAGAACTAGACCAGATCTAAACCAGGGCTAAACCAAATCTAAACCAAATCTAAACCAGGACTAAACCAAGACTAAACCAGATTCAAACCAGGACTAAACCAGATCTAAACCAGGACTAAACCAGATCCAAACCAGGGCTAAACCAGGTGTAATCTAGGACTAAACCAGGACTAAATCAGAGCAAAACCAGGGTCTAAACTAGGTCTAAACCAGTTCTAAACCAGGGCTAAACCAGGACTAAACCAGATATAAACCAGGACTAAACCAGGTCTAAACCAGATCTAAACCAGGGCTAAACCAGGACTAAACCAGGACTAAACTAGATCTAAATCAGGGCAAAACTAGTGTCTCAACCAAGTCTAAACCAGGACTAGACCGGGAATAAATCTGAACGTGGCCAAGACTAATCAAGGCCTAAAACAGGATCCAAACCAGGTCTAGACCAGAAGTAAACAAAGTCTAGACCAAGACTAGACCAGGAGTAAACCAGGTCTAAACCAGGACATAGAATCTGAACAGGGCCAAGGTCTAAAGCAAGATCTAATCTAAGTTTAGGTCCAGAACTAAACCAAGTCTAGACCAAGACTAAAGTAAACACAGACGCGTCGTGGTTTAAATCAGGACTAAACCAAAGGAGAAGACGAGAGGAGACAGATCTTCAGCACAGGAAACATCCCAAAGCAGAGACAGAGACCGTTCAGACCAGAGAGAGACACTTTAGGTTTAAACACACAGGATTTGATCTGTATTTGACTGTATTTTTACACATTTTCCCGTCTGTAGCACCTGATCCTGTCCGAGGACCGCGGCTGTATCCTGGCCTTGTCTCTGGAGAAGCTGAGGTTTCTGATGGATCCGGAAGTTTATCTGCGCCGCGCGGTTCTGATCCAAAACCTGCTCCGGAAAATCCACCTGGAACCAGCCCTGAGTGAGAGGGAGGAGGGGCGAGCCAGACCTGGACCCTGCCCCAGTCCCAGGTCCGGCCCCGGGTCCGGTCCCGGTCTGAACCCGGGACCCAAGAGGAAGAGAGTGAAAGGAGTTCTGACGGACTTCCAGCCGCAGACTGTTCTGGTGTACGACAACGGATGAATATTTTAGTTTAGTTTGGATTTGTTTCTGTTTTTGCCTGATTTAGGTTTAGTCCTGATTTAGTCCAGGTTCAGTCCTGGTTCAGTCCTGGTTTAGTCCTGGGACAGAACATACACTGTTAGACATGATATAAGGTGGAGTGTGGACATGTTATTTTATATTCATGGGTTTCACAATGTCAAAAAATTGGGACTGTTTAATCTTTAAATCTTTACAAAAAAACCTTACAAGAAGAAGCTGAAACCATAAATAAAACAAAATACCTGAAAAAAGTGTTATTTTTGGCACAAAAGTGATAAATATATTTGTAAATTAATCCAAATAAATTCACTCCTGTTTGGTTATTTTCAGCAGAAACGTGACA
The DNA here is from genome assembly GCA_030686955.1 of Odontamblyopus rebecca. Taxonomy (NCBI): domain Eukaryota; kingdom Metazoa; phylum Chordata; class Actinopteri; order Gobiiformes; family Gobiidae; genus Odontamblyopus; species Odontamblyopus rebecca. The sequence goes on along the minus strand of CM060670.1, from coordinate 7,119,534 downwards.
TTAATTAAACCGTTTATGTGACTTATTTTGACTGTTCTTCAGCTCTCGTCTGAAGGATTTTGGTGTGTTATTTATTTGTCTTCACTGATTGTATTTTAGTGCTTTGACTGTGTGTTCTGCCTTTGTGTCTTTGGGCAAGACACTTTGACTGTTTGGTTCTTTTCGGAGTGGCTCGTTTCCTCCGCCTCTCTCTTCACTGCCTTTTTCTGCTCAGAATCAAAAAAAAAAAAGTGAAATTTTCAGGGAATTTCAAATGGTTTGTTGAACTTTTATGCAATTTAGTTTTATTTTTGTACATTTTCTTTCCACGTTTGACGAGTTTATTTAAAAGAAAAGCTTTGGCGCCCTCTGCTGGTGAAAAGACGTGGAGCCGTTTCTGTAAATGCTTCGGTGAACTTGGTCTTGCATAAAATAGTTTGTACTCGTCTATATCGTAATTTTTATTTATTTATTTTTTGCTTTGTTTTACTTAAAAAATGTATTGAATGTTTACAACTCTCGCCTCACAGCAGGAAGGTTCCCGGTTCGACTCCCGGAGCCGGAGGAGTTTGCATGTTCTCCTCCTTCTGCCAAAAGCCAAGCAGCAAAACAGACGGTTGAACTTAAAGGTGCGTTGCGTAACTTTCTGGTTTGGGGGCTCCGTCACCTGCTTGTTTCCATGGATACGTCATTGCGCCGCCTGGAATGTCCCGCACTGTGACATTAAACCGCTCTGCTTCACATTTACTCTGTTACAGGTGGTTTTAGAGCTAAAAAAAATCAGAGAAAAACAGGCGTTCTGACTGTGAGCGGCGTCGCCTCTCCACAGATCTGACCTGGAACTTGGTCTGGTTTGGTCTCCATGACGACAGAAAGGTTTAATGCCGTACTGCAGAACATTCCAAACAAGCCAATAACGTCTCCGTAGAGAAAAGTAAAGGAAAAACCCTCCACCAGAACCTTCAAATAAAAAGGAAAACCTCTCGCAGTGGAAAGAAAATATTTTCATGAATGTATTTAAAAGCATTTTAAATTTAAAACTGTATTTCCGAATGTTTAAAAATAAATTCTATCATATTACATTTGTTTGAACTCATTTTTTAACGTCCAATTAGGGAGTTTAACCCACAACCTTCTTTACTTCACTGAGACAGGAAACACAGGGAGAACATGCAATAAAGAAATATTGTCTGGACTTTATCACAAAACAGATTTAATTTAATATCTCTTTATTTTTTAAAATAATTAAACATTTGTATTTCTCCAACCCTTTTTGTGTGGTTTTTTTTCTTGGTTTTTGCAGTTTTTGAAATCATAAGTTGTACATTTGGGCCGCTCTAAGCACACATTAAATCTGCTGCAAAAAAAGAGGAAGAAATCAGACAGAAATGGACAGACAGAGACTCCCTCCCACTACGAAAATATAGACCCGAAATGCTCCAGGAACTCAACCCAAACAGGAAGTGAAGAAGAGCAAAGGCGCAAAGACGGACTAAAGACATCGCCGTGGAAACGAACGGAAGGCAATGAGAGACCAAACTGGGACTAAACCGGGACTAAACTGGGACCAAACCGGGACTAAACTGGGACTAAACCGGGACTAAACCAGGTCTAAACTGGGACCAAACTGGGACTAAACTGGGACTAAACCGGGACTAAACCAGGTCTAAACTGGGACCAAACTGGGACTAAACTGGGACTAAACTGGGACCAAACCAGGTCTAAACTGGGACCAAACTGGGACCAAACTGGGACCAAACCGGGACTAAACCAGGACTAAACTGGGACCAAACTGGGACCAAACTGGGACTAAACTGAGACTAAACTGGGACCAAACCGGGACCAAACCGGGACTAAACCAGGACTAAACTGGGACCAAACCGGAACTAAACCGGGACTAAACTGGGTCTAAACCAAGTCTAGACCAAAACAGGACTAAACCAGGCCTAAACAGGGACTAACCCAGATCTAACCCAGATCTAAACCAGGGCTAAACCAGGACTAGACCAGGTCTAAATCAGGGCAAAACCAGGGTCTAAACCCAATCTAAACCAGGACTAAACCAGGTCTAAATCAGGGCAAGACCAGGGACTAAACCAGGTCTAAACCAGGACTAAATCAGAATTAAACCAGGTCTAAACCAGGCTCTAAATCAGGTCTAAACCAGGGACTAAACAAGATCTAAACCAGGACTAGACCAGGTCTAAATCAGGGCAAAACCAGGGTTTAAACCAGGATCTAAACCAGGTCTAAACCAGGTCTAAACCAGGTCTAAACCAGGATCTAAACCAGGTCTGAACCAGGCACTAAACAAGATCTAAAGCAGGACGAGACCTGGAAAAAATCTCAACGTGACCAAGACTAATCAAGGTCTAAAGCAGGATCTAAACCAGGTCTAGACCAGAACTAAAGCAAGTCTAGACCAAGACTAAAGTAAACACAGATGTAAATACAAACTCGATTATGACACATCGTAGTTTAAACCATAACTAAACCAAGACTAATTTAGGATTAGACCAGGGACTAACCCGGGTGAGGCCAATACTCATTTAGGGACTAAACTAGATCTTAAACTTTTTAGGATTTAGCCAGGACTAAACCAGGTCTAATCATAGACAAAAGTAGGATTACACCAGTGACTAAACCAGGACTTAAACCAAACAAATCTCCCGGGACAAAATCTACATTATCGAGGATTTTTTACGCATAATTACATGAAAAGAGAAGATTAATCAACATTATAGAAGTGAAAAAACAGGACTAAAAGCTCTGACTAAACAAAGCCTTAAATCTTGGACTAAACCAGGTCTAATTTAGGATTTAACCCTGTCTAAACCCGGGACTTTTAAATGAGTTGTTAGGGAATTACTTGGACAGCTTTTTGCTTTTCTTACTTAACACTTTTAACCTTTTTGAAACCCGTTTATTTTAAATTCAGCACCATTTAAACTTTTCATAACAACATTAAAAAGCCCATAGGTTTGTCTCTCCCATTGACTTCCATTCATTTTTATCCACAACCTCTCCTCTTTTTTCTATTTCTACACAAACTTCTACAATACGACTTAGACGGACTGAAACTGGCATCAGTGAACACATCCCAGTCTGGAGGTTGAATACTGTGAAGAATAGCGCCCCCCTTAGGCAGTTCATCGCACCACAGCTGAATGGAGTTTGGAAAATGTCGTTTGTACCAGTGCCAGACCGATACCGAAACTAGGCCAAGTCTTGGGTTTTCTGTGAAGCGGCTACTGTGGACAAAAAATCTATTAACGTTTAACAAATTCATGACCAAAACTGACACCCACAATTAGAGGAATGTGAAGTCGTGGTTTAGTAGCTTTACATTTCACCATTTTAGTCAAATATGTTCAAGAAAAGTATTCAAATTTTGAGACAATTTGAGTTTTTGGGGGTAAAATAACACAAGATATGTCATTTATTCTGACTAATATAATTTTTAAAGACTTTGACACCAGAAATACTCTTCATGCTTTCAGTTTTAAAAGTGAAATCTGACTGAAATTACAAATTGAAGCTGAATATTTGTTTTTGCTTCACAGAAAAACTGAAAACTTGGCCTATGATGAAGGTAGAACTGTAATAATGTGAATGATTTTTTTTTTTTTAAGACAAAAAGATGAGAAATAAAGAGATGAACCAGGTCTAAAGAAGGTGGAGTCCGTTTACATGCGTTAAAAATAAAGGTTTAGTATTTAGAATTTAAGACATTTGCAAGTGATGTTTCTATTGAAAATGGTCAAAAATTAGGGTTTTTTTCAGAGTAAAGGTGGTTTAATCCTGGTTTAATCCTGGTTCAGTTCAGACCCAGTTTAGAACCTGGTTTGGTTCTGGTTTAGTCCTGCTTCAATCATGGTTTAGTCCTGATTTAAACCCGTTTCAGTCCTGATTAAGTCCTGGTTCTAGTTCAAAGTCCTAGTTTAGTTCTCACGGTTTAGTCCTGATTTAGTCTTGGTTTAGGCCTGGTTTAGTTCTGATTTAATCCTGGTTCAGACCCGGTTTATTCTCGGTTTAGTGCTGGTTTAGCATCAGTCAGAAGCATAATTTTATTTGACTAAATGTGTCCAAGTTGCTTAAGACAAAAAATATTTCAGGTTTTCATTTTTGGCCTCTTTATGCAAATTCTACAGATCAATTTCCATAAAATAAATCTTTAAATTGTCCAAAATGTAAATTATTTTGCATGTAAACAGACTCCAGCCCGGCGTTTCCTATCTGTAGTGTTATTCTGAAAGGACACAGGAAGTGAAGGGTGAAAGCAAAACTCTAAACAGGAGCATTAACTAATATTATCCCGCCAAAATAAGAGCCCCTTCCCACAAAAGTCTATTTCCACTTTTTATCTCTTTTATTATTGTCATTTTTGTATTGTTTTCGCAATAATATTATCAGCTTTAACGGGAGAAACAGAAAAAAACAGAAAAAAATAATTATTTACAGTGACTGGGAAGGTCTCATTCACCCACGTCATGGTAAAACTAAGGTATTCCAGGAAGTATGTGTCTGAATGCAGGCTTTTAATGTGAAAATCCAACTACGTAAACCTTCAAATGAAAAGCCCACACTGGGACGCCTGCCTCCAAGCTACTTTAGTAATTATTTACAGTGCTTTTACTTTGAAATAATGATAGCTAAACAAAAAAGTGATGGTTCTACGGTAAATAAAGTCGCACAAAACACAAAAAAAAAAAAAAAAAAAAAAATCAAAATTATTAAGAAAAAACAGCTTTGACTCGACTCCCGATTCGTGGAGAAGGAGGAGCGGAACAAAATGGCGGTCGTCGTCGTTGTCGGGGGGGAAACGGGAGGAGGAGGAGGAGGAAGTGGAGGGGGCGGGACAGGAAGTGACGTAAGGTTCGTTAAGTGGGGATAATGGCGTCGCTCCGAAGGCCGCGTTTTAGCTCCAAGTCCTCCAGCTTCTTCCACAGCTCCTCGCGCTCCTTCTCCTTCTTCTTCTCGCTGAAAACGGAAGAGAAAAAACATTTTATAAGCCAATAATATTTAAAGGAGCGCGTGTAACTTTTCTGGAGGGTCCGTCAAATGTTTTCTCTCCTTGGAGATGTTAATACTTTGGTATTAAACCTTATCTTGCCCATTTTTATTTCTGTTTTTGAGCTATAAAACCATCTGTAATTGAATAAATGTCAGGTTTAATGTCAATGTGGAAAAAAACAGCGGCAGAGCGATGACATATTAAAAGAAACAAGAAGGAAGCCAAATCAAAAAGTTACACAGTGCACCATTAATACAGAAGGGGGGCAGCTAAAATAAAAACGGTTAAGATGCAGATTTGTGTTGTGTTACAGGGAGTTCTTGGGTCTAGTCACTGATAGAAGTGATCAGGTTCAACATTTGTGAATTTCGCTTTCGGATTCGTCTTATGAAAGTAATAAAACATGATCAACAGGGAAATCTGGCTTTAGTCCATCAACTGAACTGAAAACCACCAATATGTACCGTATTTTCCGGAGTATAAGTGGCTCCGATGTATAAGTCGCACTTTTTGGGGGAAATTTATTTTATAAAAGAACAGATATTTCATGTTGAAAGGCCAGTTATAGAAGTTATAGTGATAAAAACAACCCATTAGAGAACAATCCGTGTATCATTTGTTAATTTGTTTTTCAATATAGAACAATAAGAAAACGAAAAAGCAACTCTTTTCTTCATATTTGTCTCTAAAACCAAAATGAAAAAAAAAAAAAAAAAACCGGATGATTTTTTTTCCATTTTTGATTCATATATACGATTCATATATTTGGTCTATGGACTGTCAATGTGAAAAATGTAATATATAAGTCGCAGGAAACACCCAAACCCTGAAAAAAAGTGTGACTTATAGTCCGAAAAATACGGTATGTGATTGGTTGTGTTCACGGTCTAGAATTTGACACCATAGTTTCAGCTCGAGGGCCGGGGACTATTGATACTTTGCTGCTGATCATCATAAACATTTGCTGGGGGTGTGATGCCAACTGTAAAACAGGGTGTCCTGGGTTTGACTACCCCAAATTTAAGACTTTTTAAAAAGAATATAAATATAAAGAATATAACATGAATATAATATAAAATAAGACTTGGATAACATAATTTAAGACTTTTAAGGCTTTGAACATGAAATTTAAGACCTTTTAAAGTCTTTTAAGACCCCATGGTGACCCTGTGTAAGCACTGCTCTGTCTGAAGTTTGTTTTACTGTTTTGTTTTGTAATTCAGCACCATTTAAACTATTATAGAGCCCATATGTTTGTCTCTGCCATTAACTTCCGTTCATTTTTCTCCAACATGACCCCAGCCTCTCCTCTCTTTCATTTCTACACAAACTTCGACAATGCGACTTAGACTGAGTTAAACTGGCATTTATCAGTGAACACGTCCGAGTCTGAAGGTTTGTTGTTTTACTGTTTTGTTTTAACACAATCTGACCAGAAAGAGCTGGTTTAGTTGGAACTGCAGCAGGAGCTGATTTATGCTGTTGAACAAGTCCCTCACACATAAATCTAGTGAGCATTTACCAACAGTTCTTCAGTTTGTCACGCTCACTTTTTTGCTGAAAATCAAACTCCTAAAATAAGACCAGGAGTGCTCGGACTGATCACAGGCTCCTGAAAATGTGCACTTTAAAGCATTTTCGTATTTTTTCTTGAGTTTTCAGATTATCTTAACACATTTTGACAGTTTGCTACTGTGTGCATTGTATTGCTGTGGTCACTGCTGAACATTCCACCTCAGACACACATGCAGAACACCCCCAGCGTAATGTCACTGCAAAATATCAATACAACCCTATGGGGGATTCACCATTTTTGAAAGAAATCTCCGAACTTCTGGTGCACAAATGCTGAACCTTCTCATTGTTTGTTTAAAATTCGCTCCACAAACCTGTCATATTAATCTTATGTCTTAAAGTCCCTTCAGATGACAAGAATCACATCTTTGGGGTTGAATAATGGCACCACTTTCTGAAGAAATTGTGAAAAAATAATTTGACTCGGACAGAAAAGACACTGAACTTTGCACCAGTTTTTGTTTCGTGTGGATCGGCCCAGTAATTACAGAGATATGAACCATAAACCGGGTCAACAAACCTGTATCTGACAGTTACAGAAAACCCCACCTGAGGATTCTGACCTGCCTCCAGCTCAGGTTAAACTACAGAGATTTTAATGTTTTATTGTGCGATACGGATGTTAAACGGCGGCTGTGTACTCACCGCTGGCGGTCTGATTTGTAGGTGGCTGTGAGTTCATCAAATAAAGTACTGTTCATCTCCATAAAGGCCTTCAGGACGTTGTACACCAGCGCCACGATCGCTCTGAGGGAAACACACGAGGGAAGAGGTTTAAAACAAATACAAATATAAAACCAAATACAGTTTATAGAAGTAAAAACATCAGCACTGCAATCGCTCTGATGGAAAAGAGGTAAACAAGAGAGGAGGAGGAGAGAGGTTTGAAACTAAGAAAAAAATAGCCTGTTCTATGTAATTACACCTTATTTGACACCAGTCACTACTTTTGCTACTTATTTAGAATTTATTACCACTATTTCTCTTTTGTTTTGATAATATATTATGATGTGTGAGCTACTGTGTCCATATAATTTCCCTTATGGATCAATAAAGTTTCTATTTAAGTCTAAATACAACTAAACACAATATAATACAGGTAAATATCATGGTTCCACGTTAAATATTAGTGTGTACGCTCAGTTTGATGCATTCTTCCTCCACACTCTGTGGTGGTAAACACAGCTGCTCTGGGACAGACTGAAAGAAAAGAGGCTGCCAAACTGCGCCATCAGCTCCTCCCCACCACCAACACACACACCACATTCATACAAGGCAATGGGGGAGAAGAGTGTTGCCTAAAAACACAACAATAGTATGCACTAACCACTACAAACCAGGTATCACAATTGCAGCAGTGTCTAGTTAGTCGTAGGGTTGGGTGATAATACAGTAATACGGTATCCTGAGGTATCAAAAAGTAGCAGCGGCATCAGTTTCATTATTGTTATTAAAACAATCTGGACAAAGACCTAAAACCACAGCAGGACTTCCTCCCCTCCGCTCTCTCTCCTCTTCAAACGTGGTTCCACTCGGAGATTTCCATCCACACGCAGCGAGGAAGAAGAAAAAAACCCGACTGACGCTTTGTGTGCGACGCTGAGCCCAAAAGTTTTACTGAAGCCGAGAGTCGAGAGGGGACGAGGCGCTGAAGAGGAGAAAGTTCCCGCTCGAGGGCGAAGTCAGACTTTCACGGAGGAGACGGTAAAACCCAATTTATGGTTCTCGAAACCCGTTTGCCTCGACTGACTTGCACCTCCGAAATTGTCTAACTACGCCTCAAAATGACGCAGACAGTAAGGGCTGTGATTGGTCCTCTCCACCGCTCTACATTTCCACTGCTCCGCTCATTACAGACTTTGAGTAATAATGTGTTTAATGCAGCTTTGGCACATTTGGTTACGTTTTACAGAAACAAAACTTCAAACCGCACGGCTCATTTGCATACAGCTCATTTGCTTTCAGTATAAGCGCTGATAAAAACAGCTCGTGCGCTGATGCTGATGCGATCGAACGCGCTGCAAAGTTTGGTTTGATCAGAACTTGTGCCTCATCTTCAAATATAAAGCTGCGACTTTCTGAACGGTTTAAGTGCAGCTACAAAATCATTCTTCATTAGTCACAGTAATTCCGTATACCCTGGTAAAATGGTTTAACGGGATAAAAATTTGGATACCGCCCAACCCTAGTTCGTAGTATTTGCAGTATTTGTAGTACTTACGGGTTCCAGTGCTCTTTGCTGATGCGATACAGGCTGGCAAACATTATGGGCAGGATAACGCTGGAGTTTTCTTCGATCAGACTCATGATATACTCGTTATTCCAGTAGTACAAGGCCCGCTCTGCCACCTACAGGACACAACAGGGAATACTCACTTATCCAACTGTAGAAAAATTAATCGATAGACTGGTCGACAACTAAAATAATGATTAGTTGCAGCTCCAGATCGATGTTGCGATGCTGCTACTACTGAATTACTTGGTATCAGAAAGAAACAGCAAACACCGGTATCTCCTGTCACTAGTTTATATTGGTGTTGCGTGCTTTTATTGTGAAAGGGCGTTACCTGGAAGTGCGGGCTGGACACACATCTGGAGATCTGTTTGAAAAGTGGCTCCTGGATTTTTACGAACTGTGTGGGTTCAATAACGTCCAGAATCTCCTCCAACTCGCCCAAAAACATCACCTACAAGAAAAATAAAACAGATTTAATGCTCGGTATCATCTCAAATCCACTTTATTTATATAGCACATTTTACAAACAGAGCCGTTTCCAAAGTGCTGCACAGAGATAAAACAAAAAGAAAGCTAAAATTTTGGTCCTACCCGTCCTAAAACAATAAAACCAGTAAAATCTAATTAAAGCAACACCATAAAAATCAAAAAGTAGAATTAAATAAATAAAAGACACAGAGGACCACACAAAGTAACGCAGTGTTAAAAGCCAGAGAGTAAAAGTGGGTTTTAAGACGAGACTTAAAGCACTCGATTGTCGGGGCTGTTCGGATGTGAGAGGGCAGAGCATTTCCACAGTTTAGGGCTGCAGAGAAAGCCCGATCCCCCCTGGACTTTGGCACCACGAGCTGGAGCCCTCAGACCTCAGCTTGCGCGCGGGGGGTGTAAATTTGGACGAGGTCCGAGAGGTACTGCCCCTCTCCTCTGCATCCTCTGTTCCATCTGCCCCTCTCCTCTGCTCTATCTGCCCCTCTCCTCTGCATCCTCTGCTCCATCTGCCCCTCTCCTCTGCATCCTCTGTTCCATCTGCCCCTCTCCTCTGCATCCTCTGCTCCATCTGCCCCTCTCCTCTGCATCCTCTGTTCCATCTGCCCCTCTCCTCTGCATCCTCTGCTCCATCTGCCCCTCTCCTCTGCATCCTCTGTTCCATCTGCCCCACTCCTCTGCTCCATCTGTCCTTCCCCTCTGCTCCATCTGCCCCTCTCCTCTGCTCCATCTGCCCCTCCCCCTCTGCATCATTCGCCCCTCTGCTCTGCATCGTTACCACATTCATGTTTTCTCACCTCTTTTTGACTGCAGGTTTTTGGCCAGAACTTGAGTAATCCTCTGATCACCTGAAACAGACAGATGACAGCACTTAGTATTTACACGAGACTAAATTCTTTTTCTGGTGTTTACCAGTTTTAGTCAGTCACAGGTTAAGGGAAAACAAAAGTTAGCATAATTATTCAGAAAGATACTCACTGGTTCTGTTAATGTGGGGTCTTTCTCTAGGAACTGTACAATGCAATACGCCAACTGTGAAAAGAGACAGAGGAGTTAGAACTGAAGAGAGCTGCGACAAAGACGATAATTATAAACAAATGTCCGGATATTATAACACATGAATTAATTAAAAAACAAAGGGCAAACTGGATCAGAGATAGTCTGTTAATAAGAGAAAAATAAAAGCGATTATTCCAGAAATTAATAGAAGCTACTTTGACTACGAGAAGCCCTTCATATTGCAATAAAGTCACCTAAATTTGGGATGAGCGTTATATATTAGTGATATCGTAGAGTTTATGATAAGACTGATTTGCATATATTGGTAAATTCCAGTGTTTTTCCAGTGTTTTTCCAGTGTCTGGCGTTAGCAGTAGTGCAGGTGAGTCTGGTGTCACCTGTACTGTTGTTGTTTTTACAGTTTGTAGGTCAGTATGTGGTTTTACCTGTACAGTAATGTTTCTACAGACTCTCACCTGTGCTGACATATATTCCTGTATTATTTTTATTTTTATAATGTACAGGTGAGTAGATTGTCGCCTGTTACCGTTTACAAAAGTTAATTAATTAACTAATTACAATTCTACAAACATAGTGAGCCTCGCTGTTGAAAAACGTCTTAATAAATCTTAATATTTATAATGGTAAACATTGCCCTTCACCAGAAAAGTTGCATAGTGCACCTTTAAAGGTCCTATATTACACAAAATTGAGCTTAAAGCTGTGTTATAATGCAGTTACCTCCTCAAAAACATAGTTATGTTTTGTTTCACTCACATGTTTTTGTGCAATCCTTTATTATTATGTCTGGCTGCATATCCAAAGCTCAAAATTCTCTGTTCCACCTCGTGATATCCAAGTCTGACATAATCCATATGATGATATTTAAAAATATAATGGTGCACTTCCTGTATCACTACATGACATCACAAGGTGGAACAGAGTGGTCTCTGTTTGAGACAAGAGCTCAGTCTAAATAAATCTGCAGGGTTTGTGTGTTAAACATTTGTGAGTGAAAGAAAACACAACTCCAGGTCCCTTTGTGACGAGGAAACATTATAACAGTTATACAGAAAATAAGGAAATACAGGCCCATTAACATCATTAGTTGACAGAAAAGTGTCGCTTTAAACGCCGTGTTGTTTTGTGGCAATAAGAAACAGCTGCTCTGAGCCATAAACACCAGGAAATCAGGATTAATCATTAAACTGTCTGTAAATATGTACCAAAACAAAGTGACCTTCAAGGCACGACACACCAGGACTGAACCAGGATGAGACCAGGACCAGGACTGAACCAGGACTGAACCAGGACTGAACCAGGACTGAACCAGGACTGAACCAGGACTGAACCAGGACTGAACCAGGACTAGACCAGGAATAAGTCAGGACCAAAACTGAACCAGGAATAAACCAGGACCAGGACTGAACCAGGAATAAGTCAGGACCAGGACTGAACCAGGACTGAACCAGGAATAAGCCAGGACCAGGACTGAACCAGGACTGAACCAGGGACTAAACCAGGACTGAACCAGGACATAAGCCATTGTGATGAATCATAATTGGAGACAAATATATCTACAAAAACATAGTCTAGTCTGCCAGGGTAAAGTGGTTTTCTAAGTACTTAATGAATGCCTGAATATTTTTATTTATGCTGTAACTACAACAAATTGGCTAGAGACATTTTTGGAAGCAGCTTTCCCTGTTGAGCCCAAAAATAATTGGTTATAATGTTGTGGAGGATTAGTCTTACCTACGCTATTATATTCCAGTGTTTTTACAGGGTATCATGATCGAATGCAGTAAGTACAGGCGGTCGAGTCTGGGATAAAGTAAAACTCTCACCTGTGTGTTTATATAGTTTTTACAGTGTACAGGTGTAAATAACCTCCTGTGTGCTGTTATGTACCAGTTTATTTTTGCAGTGTACAGGTGTAAACGTCGTCACCTGTGCTGTTATACATCTGTGTGTTTTTACAGTGTACAGGTGTCACCGCTGCTGTTATTGTTTTGTAGTGTACAGGTGAGTCTGGTGTCAGGTACAGACTCACCTGGGCTGTTGTCATCCTGAGTACAGGCAAGTATGTGGACTGACCTGCGCCGTTTCGTACTTGTGTTTTTACAGTGAGTATAGTGTGGAGTATAGTCTCAGCTGTATTGAGATCTACCTGTTTATTTTTTACAGCGTACAGGTGTGTACAGACTCACCTGTGCTGTTATACCTGTGTTTTTACCAGTACCATTGTGTGGAAGAGGGATGGGCTCCGGACCGTGTGGTCACACACATACATGTGGCAATAGTCTCACCTGTGCCGTTTAAAACTCTGTACAGGTGTTTATGGACTCACACACAGTGTACAGGTGTGTATGGACTCACCTGAGCTGTTATAACAGTATATGTACAGGTGAGTATAGATTTACCTGTGCTGTTATAAGTGTTTTTGTAGCAGTATACAGGTGTATGGACTCACCTGTGCTATTATACCACGGTTTTAACAGTATAGATGTGATAATAGTCTCACCTGTGCTGTTTAAAACTCTGCACAGGTGTTTATGTTCTGTACAGATATACAGGGAATATTATACCACTGCTTTTTAACAATAAAGTTTGTTTGGATTCACCTGTGCTGTTATAACAGTGTTTTTGTAGCAGTGTACAGGTGGGTATAGATTTACCTGTGCTGTTATAACAGTGTTTTTGTAGCAGTGTACAGGTGGGTATAGATTTACCTGTGCTGTTATAACAGTGTGTTTGTAACAGTATACAGGTGTATGGACTCACCTGTGCGTGGAAGAGGGACAGGCTCCGCACCGTGTGGAGGGGAATCAACACTTTGACGAGGAACTGTTTGTGTTCAGCTTTCAGCGGCAGAGCAAAGCCATTTATTATACTGTGAAACAAAACAACATCACTTTATTTAAAATGGAAAACAAACGATCACTTTATTATACTGGAAAACAAAACAACATCACTTTATTTAAACTGTGAAATTAAACAACATCACTTTATTTTAACTTTTCTGGTTGGGGGTCATGTCACCTGCTTGTTTCCATGGATATGCCATTGCTCAGCCTGGAATGTTCCACAGTGTGACATTAAACAGCTATGCTGTACATTTAGTAAAATACAGGTGGTGTCATAGCTCAAAAATACTACAAAAAACAGGTGTTCTGACTATGAGTGGGGTCGCCTCTTCACAGACCTGACCTGTAACTTGACCTGGTTTGGTCTCCATGATGATAGAAAAGTTTAATGCCAGACTCTGAATAATTCCAGACAGAATAATAACATCTCCATAAAGAAAAAATATTAAAAGTACCACCATAAAAGCGACAAGGTGCACCTTTAAACTGAAAAAAATAAAAATAAAAATAATAAAAAAATCTATAATATCACTTTATTTAAACTGGGGAAAAAAACTGCTTGATTTCTACTTTTTTCTGTGTCTAATACAGTTATTAGTATCAGACTGACCTGCCCAGGATCTCCAGCAGCTCTGCAACTCCATTGAAGTGTTCCGTCTCATAAACAAAACTGAAACAAACAAACAGCAGGAGAGACTTAGAGACAAAACTAAAACAATATTACACCAGATAAAACGCAGAGTTACATAACACATCTATTCCAAAAGGGCAACTTAACATATAGGGGTGGACGAGTGGGCGATATGCAAAATAAATCACAGCTAGATCACAGTTTACATTTAACACTTTTCTACTGAGTTTAAGAGGTAAATAAAGTGATCTGCTTCTTCTGAAACCTCCCGCTTCACTGTGATTGGTTAAATGCAGCGGTCACTCACTCAGGATATCGCAATATAAAACCGATGTGTCCAAAATAACAGATTGCAACAGGAATGAGCTCACGATTTTCCCTGCCTGAACCACAGCTGAGTGAATTTAAATGGTCGCAATTAGCAAAACACAAAAACACAATTTCCTCTGCAAATAACGAGTGCAGACGTCTTGCGCAAGGACACAGCAACAGTGTGAAGAGGCTAAGGTGAGTTTCAAACCATCAAACTTTGTATTTTCTGCCTGCATATCTGATATCAAGGAAAAGAATCCAGTGAATAATCTTTTCATTTAGGAGAAATTAGAGTGGGAAATGGGGGTGAAAGTGTATTGCCCAGAGAGACACACCTCCGGAGAAAACTTTTAATCAGCGACGAATGAAGATTAAAAGCGTAAATAGTTTGACTCTCACCGTAGAAAAATATTGTTGATCTGTTTTCGTATAAAAGCCCTCAGTCCCAGGAATTTCCCGTAGATTCTATGCAACACTGTTTTCAGGTAGTCCCTCTCCCGCGGGTCCTCGCTGTCGAACAACTCCAACAGCTGCAGACGGAAAGAGGCGAGAAAACTGAGTCAAAAAACGGAAAATCAACACGAAATAAGCAAGAGATTTACAGAGAACGCAGGGATCTGTTACTGACAGAAGCACAACTACTAAAGGAGACAGAATTTTCACGAGACAAGATATGGTACACGAGAATGAGACGAGAGTTTGAAATAATTCACAATAATTTGCTCTAGTTATGAAGTAATTTTCATTTAGTTGGAAGAAAACAGCCCCACCGTCCCTTAAGCGCCGGGTGGAAAAAGTCTTGTCACATTTAAAGCTTGAACATTTGCGACATACTGTAAATGGATCAATTCAAAACTATTATAAAACTTGGCAGCCATTCCTCCTTTACTTTGAATCCGAAATCTAAACAAAATAAAAAATAAATAAATAATAAACTGGCTAATTTACTTTACATTCTAAAATCCTCTTCAATTTTCCCATTTCCCTTTTTATTTTTCATTATTTCTTTTTCTTTAATAAAATGTTTGTTTTATATAATTAATGTATTATTATTATTTATTTACTATTCCTTATTCCTTTTTTAATGTATACTTATAATTATTTTTTGCTAATTCATGTAACTATCCTATGGCTTCGGATCTCATTGACATATAATCCTTTGTATTTTTTTTATTTTTTCTTTAATTTTTATTTTTTGAATTGCCTGCCGTCTTGCTCTTGTTCTTGTGTAATGTTCATGTATGTTTTAAATATTTTCAAAAGCCAATAAAAAGAATTTAATAACAATAATAAAGTAATTTTCATCATCTTGTTTTAATAGTCTAAATGCTTTAAACACATTGTCCTATTTAAACACCTCTAAATCCCTACATGCTTCACTACTGATTATTATAATTATAATATACTCAATAAACAACATGTCTGTTACACTTTTTATTATTCAAATGATTAGACAAAAACTGGCCCATCTCCTCTGTTCCCTCTGCCTTTTTTCTTTTTCAGTAACTGCAATAACACAAAGCCAACAGCAGTTTATTGCACTGCTGAAATTGCCTTTTGACAAACGCACACAGGGACTTTATTGACAGGGAAAGTTCAATCCATAGTTAAGCTGCCAAATTTATGCATCTCTAGGCACAGTTGCAGATGCGTTCTGGCTGACTGAAGCAAGTGTCGCTGCCAAAGGGCACAAAAACAGTCTGAGATGTCTGGGACTCACCTGTAGGACAAACTTCTGGTCTATGTACTTTTTGGCAATGCTCGGCTGAAACTCCTGACTCTCCAGGAACCGGATGAAGAACTCGTAAACCAGCTGCAGAAAAAAGAGGCAACAAAACTATTACACATGTCATGAAAATAAGCATTAAAATCAGGTTTGAAAGCTATTTGTGTCCAGACTCTGGTCCAGTCTACGGTCCAGCCTACGGTCCAGACTCTGGTCCAGCCTACGGTCCAGTCTACGGTCCAGCCTACGGTCCAGCCTACGGTCCAGCCTACGGTCCAGCCTACGGTCCAGACTCTGGTCCAGTCTACGGTCCAGTCTACGGTCCAGTCTACGGTCCAGTACCTGTAGATGGGGCCATGAAGCCTCCAGAGTGGGCTCATCCTCTTCGGGGTCGAACTCGTTGCTGTCACTCGGAGGAAGAGTCCGGAAAATGTTGTGAGAAACCTGCAGGAAGAAGAAGAAGACAGAGACAGAGACAGAAACAGGGACAGGGTTTAGTCAAATATATTACAAACATATTAAACATTTATGAAGGACTTTAATGGGAATATGAACCTCACAGACATTTGTGCAATTTTTATTAGACATTTCTTATATATTATTTATGCTTCTGCTGTATTTTTGCTGATGACTTTCATGTGAAGCACTTTGGTCAGCTGAAGTTGTTTTAAATGTGCTATATAAATAAACTTGAATTTTGATGTGTGTGTTATCTTGACGACTTCGGGGAAGCCTGCTCCCTCTTATTTATGTGTGTATACATTAGTGTGCTGGACCGTACCATCTTGACGACCTCGGGGTAGGCCTGCTCCGTGAGGTAGCCGCGGCTGACAGTGACGTAGTCCACGAGCTCATTGAGGGTGGAGCGTTTGTACTCCTTCATCTTGAGGTCGGACAGAGTGTCCATGAAGTCAAACACTGTACAACACTGCTGCAGCTTCTTCAGGAACAGCTCGGGCTGCTCCGGGGCCGGCACGTCTGCACACAGGGACAGGCAAAGGGTTAAAATCAGTACAGCAGGTCATTTTTTAACAGGTCTGAGAGAGGAGGAGCGACACCTTAGTAATAAATTTAGCTCTACAGAGGAGAGGGGAGGAAGCCAAACCGTGTCAAAGCCTGATCTGGTCTCTGAGGCTGAGCAGCACTGGGTCTGGTTTGTACTTGGATGGGAGACCTCTGGGAATTAAAAGGTGCCACAGTGGGGCAGCAGTGGCAAAACTGTTGTTGTGTCCTTAGGCAAGACACATGTTTGACTCACCACAGTGTTGGTGGTGGTTAGAAGTGCCAATGGTGCCGATTAGCAGCCTCACTTCAGCCTCACTGCCCCAGGACAGTTGTGTCTGCAGTAGTGTCTCACAACAGGGTGTGGAGTGAATAATACATGAAACTGTGACTTTGAATGGCTTAAAAAGCACTGGATAAAACTAATGCATGATTATTATTAATAAAATCAGTAGAACAGGTTTTCCAACAGGTCTGTCAGGAGGAAGCACGAGGGTTGGTAATATAAAAATATTTAGAAAACTTCCTCCTTTTACTGTTTGAAAATGGGGTAATGCAACTTTAATACAATTTAAAGTGGTACATTTGAACAAGTCCCTGGTCCAGTCTCTGGTCCAGTCCCTGGTCCAGTCCCTGGTCCAGGCCCTGGTCCAGGCCCTGGTCCAGGCCCTGGTCCAGGCCCTGGTCCAGGCCCTGGTCCAGGCCCTGGTCCAGGCCCTGGTCCAGGCCCTGGTCCAGGCCCTGGTCCAGGCCCTGGTCCAGGCCCTGGTCTAATAATAATAATAATAATAATGCATCAGTTTTAAATAGCGCTTTTCAGGACACTCAAAGACGCTTTACAGAGCATTATTCATTCACTCCAGACCCGGTGGTGGTAAACTACTATTGTAGCCACAGCTGCCCTGGGGCAGACTGACGGAAGCGAAGCTGCCAATCTGCGCCATCGGCCCCTCCGACCACCACCACCATTCATGCACACACCACTTTCATACTAGGCAATGTGGGTGATGTGTCTTGCCTAAGGACACTACGACAGTTTTTGCCACTGGCCCCACTGTGGCACCTGGAATTCCCAGTGTCTCCCATCCAAGTACTAACCAGGCCCGGCCCTGCTTAGCTTCTGAGATCTGACGGGATCAGGATTTGACAAGCCGGTATGGCCGGCCCTGGTCCAGTCCCTGGTCCAGTCCCTGGTCCAGTCCCTGGTCCAGTCCCTGGTCCAGTCCCTGGTCCAGTCCCTGGTCCAGTCCCTGGTCCAGTCCCTGGTCCAGTGATACAACAAATGAGTTTTTGGACCTGTTGTGGGAATCACTGACGTACAGTAAGTCAAAGGACCATGATAATCGCCTCTTGGTAGCACTAAATACAGTTAAAACACAGTTAACTGTTAAACAAACTGGAGTTTTCTTCAAATCTAAACTAAGATCCTTTAAACCAGAGCATCTGGACACAGGGAGAACATGCAAACTCCACACAGATAAGTCCAATTCTAAATTCACCAAATCCAGTGTTAAGTGCATAACTTCTTAAGACGCACAGGCTCCATATAAAGTCCTGTTTCACACATTCACTTCATTTCGTTCACTCCGTTTTGACTCTGTCCATCTCCCTCCTCAGACTCTGAAGTCTTTGAACTGAGCAGCTTAAACGTTACATAACAGAGCCAGTGTTTCCCACAGCGCCTGAACTCATCGCGACCTGAGGAGGGCGCTACGAGTCCCACAAGCCCTGAATTCAGCAGGGGGTAAAGTCCTGGTTTAGTCCTGTTTTAGACCTGGTTTAATCCTGGTTGAGTCCCGGTTTAGTCTTGATTTAGTCCTGGGTTAGTCCTGGTTTAGTCCTGGTTTAGTCCCGGTTTAGTCCCGGTTTAGTCTTGGCTTAGTCCCGGTTTAGTCCCGGTTTAGTCCCGGTTTAGTCCCGGCTTAGTCCCGGCTTAGTCCCGGCTTAGTCCCGGTTTAGTCCCGGTTTAGTCCCGGTTTAGTCCCGGTTTAGTCCCGGTTTAGTCCTGGCTTAGTCCTGGCTTAGTCCTGATTTATCGCTGGTTTAGTCCTGGTTTAGACCTGGTTTAGACCTGGTTTTAGGGCTGAAACGATTCATCAAGTTAATCTATTAAATCGATTAGAAAAATGCATCGATAATTTTTTTTTTGCCTCGATGCTTCGTTTTATTTTCATACGCTCGGCGATGGCCGGAACCTTTTGTGGTAGAGGTAAAGTTTCCGCACGACCACTGCACTTCACTGTACACACAACAGCGCGGCGCCCATGGATGTATAATAAGAGCATAACCTCCTGCGTACCGGTACGCTGCGCGCTCCTCATCTCCCGTACGCCGCGCACTCTGCGTGTGGATTGTGTCTTGTCGCGTACACTCTGTGGACCGCGCTTCCTCCTGTGCGCCTCTAAACCAGAACTCACACCAGGACTAAGCCAGGTCTAAAGCAGGTCTAAAGCAGGTCTAAACCAGATCTAAAACCAGGACTAATCCAGGTCTAAAACCAAACAAGAATTTGCAGGAGTTGGTTGCTACATTTATGTAGTTTTAAAAATCATGACAATATCAAGTAATCCAAAGTATTCAGATTACGTTACTCACTTTAAGTAATTTAATTGATTATGTCACAAACTACATTTTGGGGAAGTTAATCTGTAATCTGTAGGGGATTACATTTTAAAAGTCATCTTCTCAACACTGATGCTACAACATCTAAACAGAAAGTCCCGTACATTACATCAAGTGGAAAAGTTTTTCATGTCCAAAACACGTGTATCTGTCAATGCACGTGGTGTGTACTTAACATGTGCAAAGTAGACACGACAATAACAAACGATTACTATAATATCGATTACTATAATCGATAGCTGCAGCCCTACCTGGTTTAGTCCTGGTTTAGTTCTGGTTTATCCCTGGTTTAGTCCTGGTTTAGTCCTGGTTTATCATTGGCTTATCACTGGTTTATCGCTGGTTTATCACTGGTTTATTGCTGGTTTAGTCCTGGTTTAGTCCTGGTTTAGTCCTGGTTTAGTCCTGGTTTAGTCCTGGTTTATCCCTGGCTTATCCCCAAAACATTTAGTTTTATAGATTTAAAAACATCACAGGAGATCTCCAGAAACTGGGAAAACTGGGAATTTCAAAATAGTATGTTGTTGTTTTTACGTTTGTTTTTATGTGGCTTAGAGGGAGTGGACTTAAACTTGTGTTCTTCAAAATAAACAAGTTAAAGAGTAAAAAACAAAAACAAAACCATGCACCTCCACTGTCTCCTGACCCAGCCCCACATGTCCCTGGCGTGTCGTCGGCGTCAGGGATGTTCTGCGGTTCACTTAGAGACAGTGGGTTAGGTCTAATCAGGTTTAATGAGGCTTCAGTTCCTGTGGCTCATACTTGCACCTTTTAAACACAGAGCTGAAGTTCGTTAGTGTAATGAGCCAATTAAAACCGGGGGGCGGGGCCTTTCAGAGCAGAGACAACAGCGAGGCTAAAGCAGAGAGACGCCACCGAGGACTGTTGACGAGAGAAGTTTAAAGCGCCCATATTACGCTATTTTCTGACCTCTTAAAATGCTGTGAGTTCTTCTGCTGTGTTTTTAAACTACATACACGTTCACTAGAATCAGCCCTGGAATTGCCCATCTCTACTAAACAAAAAGGCAAAACAGCGGTTAATTGAATACTACCGCTTCATGACATCAGAAGGTGGAACAGAGCATTTTAAGCTTTGGAGATGTAGACAGACTAATAAAGGATTACTGTATTTTTCGGACTATAAGTCACACTTTTTTCAGGGTTTGGGTGGTTCCTGCAACATATATATTGCATTTTTCACACTGACAGCCCAGAGACCAAATATATGAATCGTATATATGGATCAAAAATGAAAAAAACAAATCATTTTTTTCATTTTGGTTTTAGAGACAAATAATAAAGAAAAGAGTTGCTTTTTCGTTTTCTTCTTATTGGTTTTATATTGAAAAATGAATAATGCATTTTATTATTTCTGGACACCCATGGTCCCCTTACAACAACAGCTATAGCGCCTTTTCACAGACACATGTCCCCAAAGACGCTTTACAGAGCATTATTAACAGAGCATTGTTCATTCACTCCAGACCTGATGGTGGTAAGTCACCACCAACACTCACACACTTTCACACCTACAATGCATGAATGAACGAATGATACACCGATTGTTCTCTGTTGGGTTGTTTTTATTACTATAACTTCTATAATTTGCCTTTCAAGATGAAATGTTGGTTCTTAGTCTCTGATTTTATAAAATAAATTTCCCTCTTATAGTCCAGTGCGACTTATTCATGTTTTTTTCTTCTTCATTATGCATTTTTTGACTGGTGCGACTTATACTCCGAAAAATATGGTACTCATGTGTGACAAACAACAACTCCAGGTCTGTTTTTGAGGAGCTAACAACATTATAATATGGCGTAAAGCTCAGAAGAATCTATTTTGTTTAATACAGAACATTTACTGATAAGGAACAAGTATGTAAAATAAAATTGACAAAACTGTCACTGGGGATGGGCGATACATACACAAAAAAAACCCGAAATATTTGAGAGATTTTTGTTGACAGCTTCTTTATTGGCTGCTCTACATGAATCTCTATGGTGGGATGTTCAGCAGTTACCATAGCAAACACTGATTTTCAACAAAAAAACAAGAGTGACTGACAAAACTGTGACTAATTTGCTGTGCGAGAGGCTTGTTGAACAGCACGGATTGTCTCGTTTGTCGTAGTTCCAGCTAAACCAGCTCTTTAAAGTCAGATTGCGATTAAAAATAAAGATCAGATTAAACTCTAACAAAGCCTCGGACAGAGCGGGGCTTACGGTTAGCATCACGCCCCCGGGAAATGTTGATGGCGTCAGCTGCAAAATCATCTGTAGATTACATACTGGATATTCTAATCAACAAACTTATAAAATAACTTTTTTAGTATGAGCTTTGACAATTTCTAGTTACATTTAGGCCTGTCGCATGTTACGACAGCTAATAACAAAACAATAATAAGGAACAGGGCTGGGTAGCATTTAAAAGTTGCTGACACAATACATACCTCAATACATAAGCCACGATACAATATGTTTTTCGATACAGTGCACTTTTGGTTCAATGCAATTCAATACGATATATTTCAAATAGATTCGATACGGTTCAGTGAAAAACAAAGGCGAAACAATGGCCACTAAAGTCCACTAAAGGCCGCTACACACGAGAGGATTTTTTGGTCTTAAACGATTTTTAAACCTGTGACAAAAAGCGCAAACACCACAGACACAAGGAGAAACTTAACAGACTTAAAATCTCTGATCTCAAACACTGCAGCGGGATCTGTCTGCGTAAAACAGGATATAAAGCTGTGAGCGCTGTGATGGCGTCAGCTGTTTCCTGTCTACAGTAAAACCAGTCGCTCTGAGATTCTGAAGTGTTCAAAGATCAGAGCTCTGCACTTCTAGTTTAGATACAAGTCAAAACTGTGTTATTATTATTTGTGAAATGTGAAGCAATACTTCAGATATAGGATTTTTAAAGCATAAAAGAGGAGATAAAAGTACAAATGAAGTAGAGTCACTGTCGCTAATCTGCAGCTTTACGCTCTGTGGACGTAAACAAACACATGTGAGGAACAACTTTCGCCTTTTTACTTTCAAAGAACGCTTCAAAAGGGATTAATAGCGCGGTTTTGTGGACTGGGGTCATTATTTGCAGAGGATAATTTCTATGGATAATGTGGATGAGACGCTGCACTTTAAACGTTCCACTTTATGGGAGGTGAGTAATAAAGTCTTTATTTTCGTTATATCTCGAGTTTGTTTGTTGCGTCTCTGTGTCCGTCGCTCCTCTGCCCCTGACGCTCTGTTTTATCGATATTTGGTGGTTACGATCTGACATTGACACCACACACATGAGGAGCAGCAGCTTCAAAATCGCACAAAGACAAAAAGTCGGGTCACGCCTCACTGAACTTGGGAAGAAGAAATCGCAGCCAAAATCAGGCAAATTCTCCTGTAGTGTGTGGCGGCCTTAAGTTTGTGCAAAGTTAATATGAAACACACCCATTTTACTCATCAAAACAGTGAAAATGTCCACACAATTGTAGCTATTACCCAAAATAATTTAGTAAAATACATCTAAAAACACTCTTGGAGATATATCGATACAGCAACCTACGATATCGATACTGTATCATCAAATTATATTGATATTTCACTACTTTTGCACACCCTTAATTAGGAAACTAGTTGATCGCAATAAAGTTAAAAATACAAGACACAATATATGAATAAATAACAGAAATCTGAACTTTTAAAGGGTGCATTGCGTAAATTTTCTGGTGGAGAGTTCGTCACCTGCTTGTTTCTACAGACAAGTGGTTTTATACCTCAAAAATACCTAGGAAAACAGGGATTCTGACTGTGAGCGGGGTCGCCTCTCCACAAACCTGACCTGTAACTTGGTCTGGTTTGGTCTGCATGAAGACAGAACGGTTTAACGTCATACTGAGAAACATTCCAGACAACTAATCCAAGAATCTCATGAATTTCAGAGCACGTTTGTAGAGGTTTATACAACACGATTAGCAGTTTTAACACATTTTTAGACCCTCTATTGAGACACAGGGAGGGCATCTGACACACGGGAACATTTCGTTTTCAGCAGAGGACGGGAGAATACTGCAGCCTCGGGATTAGCGCACTGGCACCATTCACATTTTGATGTAATTAACCTTTGCAGACGATAGTATTTCTGTTTTAGCATCTTGTTCTGGAGCGCCAGCAGTGGAGTAGTGGATCTGAAACAGGATCTGACGGGCTGATTTTAGATTTGGGGATTTCCCTCTCTCTCTCCAGAGTGCCGAGGTCAATAAACTGTACACAATATTTACTACAGACACACAAACCACATTAGTATTATGGAGAGACGAGAGACGAGGACTGTCTGGATACTAGAGAGCAACGTCTGCTTCTGTGTTCAAACAGTCAATACAGTAGTGCAACTGAGGCTTTATTTATAACGCTCAGGTTCACTAAAGTGCTACAGAACATGATTAAAAACAATAAAACCACACATGTATAAAAACAGAAACTAATAAAAACAAGGTAAGGTAAAGTAAGGTAAGGTAATTTCATTTATATAGCGGTTTTGTCCCCAAAGACGCTTACAAACAAAACAAAAAGCTGTGGTGGAGGCCAAAGAGAACAAGAGCGTTTTAAGAAGAGATTTAAAAACGGTACAATAACAGAAATATCGTGATATCGTATCGCCAAAACTGTCATAATAATACTGAAGCCTGTCACAAATGATCAAATTACAAGGATCTTTGCTTGAAAGTATTTGTTAAAGAGGAAACTACATAGACCATGATCCTTTGCTTCATTTAAGTGCAGACTACGTGATAAAAATGGTTTTATTGAGGACAGTCCAGGTCCAGTTCTAGTCTGTACCTTGTAGGGTCCTCTTGAAGGTCTTGTCTTAGTCTTGGTCTAAGTCTTGGTCTAAGTCCAGGTCCAGTTCTAGTCTGTACCTTGTAGGCTCCTCTTGAAGAAGCCCTGGTCTTAGTCTTGGTGTAAGGCTTGGTCTAAGTCCAGGTCCAGGTCTAGTCTAAATCTTAATTCTTTGGATTATGACAATAATGATTCACAGTGAAGTCTTTTCAATGAATTTTAAAAGAGAAAATTCTATTAGCTTCTCCAAAATACTGGTATAAATACTGTACCCTCCACCCCAAAAGTCACATAGTGCATAAGGTCCACTGTCTGATAATTACACAATATTAACAGATTTCACAGTTTTAATGAAACTTTTGCTCCTCAGACACAACAGTGATACAGGAAGGAAATATAACAATCAA
The DNA here is from genome assembly GCA_030686955.1 of Odontamblyopus rebecca. NCBI lineage: Eukaryota > Metazoa > Chordata > Actinopteri > Gobiiformes > Gobiidae > Odontamblyopus > Odontamblyopus rebecca. The sequence continues at coordinate 7,094,838 of CM060670.1, read as the reverse complement.
TAATATAGAGAATGTTGTTCTTAATCTACAAAATTTGAATTTGGACTGAAATTTTCTGATGGATTGACATACCTCGAGATTATAAATAATAATAATTTAAAAAAAAAAACATCTTTTTTTAATCACCAGCACCAATCCAAACGTACATCTTAGGGCATCACAATAACACATTTTGAAGTATGATATATAGTAATTACCAGGGGTTGGGACAAGATCTCAAAATTGCTTCAAGATGGTGCACTCATGAGAAAAATAATCTTCTGACATTTTTTCCTCCTGAATTTACCTCTGATTTTAACAAAAAAAAGGATTACGAGCTGGTGAGTTATACAATCTGAGAAGCTGTAGTTCCAAAAAGCAAAACAATAAGGCTAAAAGAATTGCAAAAAATAAATAAAAACGGCGAAGCCAAAATTGGGAAATGGATTGTACGGCTTATTTATTACAAATTATGTACAAATCTCATTCTCGTGGACCTGATCTCGTGAAAACAGCGTCTCGTCCCACCCTTAGTAATTATCACAGGCCTAAAATCTGTTCTTATTTGCGTCCCTACATGTTGTTTTGATTAAATATAAACCAAAAAGTCCTCGGTCACTGTTGTCAAATATAAAAACAAACGTCAAGTACAGAAGTTTTTCTATAAAAGGTTCAGCCAGGACACAGATTTCCCGTCTGTATTTCCCTCTTCCTCTTCTCATCTGTCTCCATCTTTCTGTCTCCCTCCTCCCCTCTGTCCATCACTCACTTTATCTCCGCTGTCAAACTCTTCCTTTTTCTGTTTCACTCTCATCTATCCTTTCTCCTCCTTTATCTCCTCTGTCCCTGATGTTGTGGCTCTTCCTCTCTCGTCCGTCCCTCCCTCCTCTCGTCTCCTCCCTCTTATTTCTTCTGTCCTCTCTGATGTTGTGTGACAGCTCTCCCTTTCTTGTGTCTCCCCTCTTCCTTTCATCTTCCCTCCTTTCCCTCTTCCCTCTCTCTTTCCTCCCCTCCCTACTCCCCTGACCTCTCTCTCTTCTACTCTCTCCTCCCGTCCTCTCAACGCTCTCTCCTCCCCTCGCCTTCCTTCCCTCTCTCTTCCTCCCCTCCCCACTCTCTCTCTACTCCTCTCTCTGATCCCCTCCCCCTGCTCCCCTCTCTCTCTGCTCCTCCACTCTCTCCTTTTCCTCTCCTCTTTTTCCTCCCCTCTCTCTTCTCCTCCAATCTCACCCTTCCCCTCCTCTCTCTTCTTCTCTCCTCTCACTCTTCCCCTCCCTTCTCTCTCTTCTCCTTCCCTCCTCTCTTCTCTTCTCCTCCCCTCCTCCTCTCTTTTCTCCTCCCCGCCTCCTCTCTTCTCCTCCCCTCCTCTCTTTTCTCCTCCCCTCACTTCTCTCTCTTCTCCTCCCCTCCTCCTCTCCTTTCTCCTCCCCTCCACTCTCTTCTTCTCTCCTCTCACTCTTCCCCTCCCTCCTCCCCTCCTCTCTTTTCTCCACCCCTCCTCTCTCTTCTTCTCCACTCTCCCTCTTCCCCTCCCTTCTCTCTCTTCACCCCTCCCCTCCTCTCCTTCTCCCCTCTCACTCTTCTCCTCCCCTCCTTTTCGCTCTCTCTTTTCCCCTCTCCTCCTCTTTCCTCCCCTCTCTCTAATCCCCTCCCCCTTCTCCCATCTCCTCCCTCTCTTCTCCTCTCCCCTCTCTCCTTCGTTCCTTCCTCCTCCTCTCCTCCTGATGTTGTGCGACAGCTGCAGCAGATGTTCGGTCTAATCCTGGTTTATGTAACTCGGGCTCGGAGCCGAAAGTCAGACTCAGGACGGAGACGGAGACGCTCCTGTTTACAAACACACGGCGCCTCGCACGATCACATCACCACAACACGACCACCACAACACGACCACCACAACATCACGTTTTACTCTTATGATTATTGTAAGAACACACGTCACGCTTTTACAGTGAATCTAATCTAATGTGTAAAAATATGTATCTCACTCAGCTCTACTGCCTATTCATATCAAACTCCTGACAAAATACAAACAAAAGTCATTTAAACTGGATACCATGGCGGGTTTTGACGACTCTCTAGTTTAGACTTAATCTGGCGGGATAAATATAATGATTTTTCTAATATAACTTATAGTTTTACGCCAATAAAGAAACAATTTGTGAAGAGAGGTGGAAAAATGTGTCGAAAATGTGCGGAAGTGGAGAGTTCTGTTTTAGAGAGTCCCACATGAATTCTGTCCAAAAGTGTTTTCCTAAATTTCTGTTTTTGTTCACGTTTATGTGGAGAACTTTGGCCATCTGAAGTTGTTTTAAATGTGCTATATAAATAAACTCGAATTTAATATTTTTATTTGTCAAATCATATTATTATCTGTGTAAATTAGAGCAGTTTTGGCCCATGGAATATTGTGATCAAATGTCATGATTTCTAACCAGGAAGTAACAATTTTAAACCTAAAAAAATGCCAACCTTGGAATGAAATTGTACATTTTTTGGTAAAATCTTAAATATAATGATCTTAAGTGTAGGGTAAACAGATTTTACAAATAAAAAACGGTGTCTGGTAATAATAAAACTGTGAAACGAGCGCGTAATTAAGGAAAATTGTTCTCTAGAGAGACCATTCATGACAAACATTTTAATCAGTATAGTCACATTTTCTTTGTGTTTTGGTCGTTTTTAAGCAGCTTTTATGTATTTTACCGAAACAAATGACAATTTATGCCTCTCTTTACTGTTGACAGGCTTCAAATGGGTCAAAAATAGGGGACATTTCTTATAAAACTGGGACAAATCAGTGGTTTTGGATAAATCTGCTGGGATGGGGGACACAGGGCTCAAAACTGGGACTGTCCCGGTTAAATAGGGACGTCTAGGAGTTTGATTTTCAACAAAAAGGTGAGAGTGACTAACTAAAAAAAACTGTTGGCTAATGCAAAGTCAGTTCTTTATGGTCAGATTGTGTTAAAACAAAACTCAGATTAAAATTTAACTTGAACAGAGCTTCCGACAGTGGTTAGAGTCACACCTCTCGGAGAATTTTGATGACTTCAGCTGCAAAGTCAGTATTAATAGAAGCTTTTGCCATTGATAATTGATTTCCCCGTGCGTCAGATGCCCTCCCCGTGCGTCAGATGCCCTCCCTGTGTCTCCATGGGGTTTTATTCTGTGTAAAAGCTGCTCGTCCTGTAGTTTAGAGCCTCACAAACTCCCTGAACGCTGTGAAATACATAGGATTCTTGGATTAGTTTAAAGTTCAGATTCCAGTCTCAAATGCCAATTCTCCCGGGCGTGCACGTTTAAAATGTGAACTTTAAACTAAATCCTGCCATTAAAACATAAAAAATGCCAAATTGAAAAGTGCAGATTTAGTCTCAAATAGTAAAATGAACTTTGAGGACTCCCGTCATGTGAACTTAAGAAGAACTACTGAAGCGTTACATGTATTTGACCTCCTTGTGCGTGTTAAAATGTGCAGAATTAAGCATAAATCTCAAACTTTTCAATGGGGCTGCAACATTTTTTGCAACTGAATCTGAACACTTAGTTAGCAAATCATAAAAGATGCAGTTTTTGAAGTGCCGTAATTTCTTATTCTGTAGTTTAGATCTGCACAAACATGTTCTGAAATCTGACTCTTGTATTAGTTTGTCAGTTCAGTCTTTCAAAACATGAACTTTGAACAGAATCCGATAATTAAAAACATAAATCGCAATCAAAATACTTGTCCGAAAAATCACAATTGGATATTTTTCCCCAAAATCATTCAGCCCTCATCTCCAGTATTTAAATAAACTCTTTAAAGAACTCTCGTCATGTGAGCTTAAAGGCGCATACAGGTGACGGACCCTCCACCAGAAAACGTACAGAAAGCACCTTTAATAATAAGTAAACAAAACAAAACGTGAAAAAGGAGGAGCAGGAAAGTGCGTCTGGGAATCTGGCAGCTTGTAGGATTGTCAAAAGAATCGAAAATCAGACACTAATCGATACTAAAACTAGAACCTAAACTAAATGAACCTTTCCTGAAGCTTTAGAAAGATCTGGAGCTGCATCAGAACAAGTATAAGAGCAAACAGACGAGCGTACGGGTCAGTGACGTTTTACAGTTTTCAGATGCTCAAAAAATTTCAATAATGACATGCAAAATGTGTACATCTTCTGGTATTTTTAAGTGTATATTTTATCATTTCGTAATGCATTTAAAGTGAGGTACGTCTTAAAAATGTCATTCAGCGCAACAGACATTTTAAAATTTAATTACATTTAAAATAACTTATATTATTTAAAATGATGAAAAACGCAAACTGAGATCTACAAATAAACGGTCATTCAAAACTTTTTTTTTTCTTAAAAGATTTCAAAAACTTCACAATTTGGCCTAATACGGTATTAATTCTCAACTCCAGTGCCACTTTCTTTCACAAAATTGGATAAAACTTAAGCATGCTAGCACTTTTCCTTTTTAAATTCAAGTTTCATGTCAAAACAAACTTTTTCTGACACATTTCACTGTATTATCAGCGTACGCCCATGGACCACTGACGGATTACACCAGGTCTCCAACCTCTTTACAAAACTATATATTATATTATATTTTTTTAATTTATTTATCGCTATTGTATGTTTTTTGATTATTTTATTTTACTGGTTTTATTGTTTTAAGACCAGTATGATTAAATCTGAGTGTTTATTTTTTCATTATGTTTTATTATTATTGCTGTTACGTATTTCTGCACCACTTTGCAAACTGTTTATGAAATGTGCTACATAAATAAAGTGGATAAAGTACTCATTTTAGCTGATTTAGATGATTATATGAAAGAGGGAGAGCTTTTGGGCACAGTTAGACGCCGATAAAACATAAACCATTGTCCATTTATTAGTGCATAAGGTTGGGCTTCAAACTCACACATTTATAACGGTAACAGGCATGTCATTAACCATATTTTTGTTATTCAGCGCAATGGTTTGATTCCGAAATCTCTTGGAAAGCTACTTGGAAGGGGGTGGAGAGCTGCTGGTAGCTCCGGAGCGACAGGCTGGAGACCCCTGGATCACACAGATATAAAGCCACACGGGAACATGAGAGAAAATACTACGATTTAATGTTGAAAATCACATTCTACCGTCTGAATAAAGAGTGTTTTTTATTATCTTTGTAGTATGAGAATCAGTATCGAGAACAGTCTATTCCTTAGTATCGAAATCAACTTGGAAATTTCAGTATCACGACAACAACCGCACAAACAAAACATCGTCTGCGTTTAGCCTCCGCACGATCCGGGGTCCCTCTCCGATCTATCTCCGAGCAAACTTTTTCCATTCTCTTTTTGAAAACACTTCTTCTCTTACCCCACAGTCCATTTTAAGTACAGCCCCTCGCAGATGACAGCAGCTAGGCTAACTTTAGCTGCAACCCCATTCACCAGTCACACAGTGGCTAAGCGTGGCTAATGCGCTAAACGCCGACCGCGGGATCCACACTCACGGCTGCGCTGGGCCTCCCTTCGGCGGGTTATCGGGGTGCGGGTTGATGGTTCGGTTCCTCCGTCATTGGGTGGTGGCTGAGGGCTCCGGGGTATCCGCTAAACGAGTGCCGAAGTCGGGGAGTACATGTGCCGGAGAGGGGGGCGGCGCGGAGGTGTTGTGGAAGGGGGAAGAGCGTAAGGGGACACCGGCTGGATCGAGTGACGGTCCGGAGGAAGATAGGAGGAGAGGGAGAAGGGGGGAGAGAGGGAAGGAGAGGAACGGAGAGTAGAGGAGGCGTAGGGGAAAGGGAGAGGAAGAGAAAGAGGGAGGGGGTAAAAGAGAGAGGGAGAAAGAGAAGGGGTAAAGAGGAGAGAGAAGGAGAGAGAGGGAAGAGGAGAGAAAGAGAGAAGAGAGGGGAGAGAGAAGGGGTAAAGAGGAGAGAGAAGGACAGAGAGAGGGAAAGAGAGAGGTAAAAGAGAGGGAGAAGGGGTAAAGAAGAAATAGAAAAAAAAACAGAGAGAAGGAGAGGGGAGAGAGAGAGGAGAGAGGGAGAGAGAGGAGGGATGAAGTAGAGAGAGATGGACAGAGAGAGAAGGAGAGAAAAGGGGTAAAAGGAGAGAGGGCAGAGAGAAGGAGAGGGGGAAGAATGAGAGAGAAAGGTAAAGTGGAGAGAGAGAAGGACAGAGAGAAGGAGAGAGGGAAAGAGAAGAGAAGAGAGAAAAAGGGTAAAGAGGAGAGAGAAGGACAGAGAGGGAGAAAGAGAATAAGAAAGGGAGAGAGAGAGAAGGGGTAAAGTGGAGAGAAATGGACTGAGAGAGAAGGAGAGAGGAGGGAGAGAGGGTGAGAGAAGAAGAGAGGAAGAAAGAGAGAGAAGGGGAAGAAAGAGGAGAGAGAGAAAAGAAGAGAAAAAGAAGAGAGAAAGAAGGGTGGGCGTGAGAGCGAGAAGAAGCCAGAAAAAAGAAAGAACATAGTAGGCTGAAAGAGTGAGTGAGAGACGGGGGATAGAGAGATTGAGGAGAGACAGAAGGGGAGAGAGGAGAAAGAGGTAAAGTAAAGGAGGAGAGAGCGAAGGAGGGGTAAAGAAGAGAAAGATGAAAACAAGGAGGCGAGAGAGAAAATAATGGGAGAGGAGGAGGGCAGAAAAAGGATGGAGAGAGAAACGAGGAATAAGAAAGATGACAAAATGAGAGAAAGACTTAAAGAAAGAGAGAGAAAGGGAAATAAATTAGAGAGAAGCGGGAAGGAGGGAAGGAGGAAGAGTGGGAGAGAGAGAAAAGGGGGCGAGGAGGAGGGGTATTGTATAAGGAGCTATGTTTAAAGTCTATTTTCTGCAGCGCTGTTTTAAACTGAGACAGAACAGATGGAGCTGTGGAACCGTCGAGTCGGAGAAACAACACAGAGTTTAAGACGACGCGCCACAACGGGAGCGAACGTGAAACTGCGCAGAAATACAACACCCCGAAGGGATTTAAAGTCGCTGCGCCTGATTTTACTTCATCTTAAAAACTTTAAAATGCAAAAACCCAGAACCAGTTCATCTGAAACCGTTTGCAGCGGCCCTAAAGTTATTCAGCACATCCTAATTATTCACCGACATGAAAGAGGAGGTTATACACACTTTTCACAACTTTTAGAGACCAGAGCGGAGTTTTGCCAACACAGCAAGGCTAACAACTACTAGCATGCTAACTGCACAATTCCTGATTATTCTACAGTAAAACAGTTTATAATTTCATGCACACAGCGGACTGATTTTGACCACAAGAGCTACATTTTACTACAGACTTAAATACAGACTTTTGGTAATGCACTTTACAACTAAACTTTTAGTTTTTCAAGGGCAATGATAAAAAAAATCTTGAATCTTGAAATATCTGGGGAGAAAAAATCAGGTACAGGCCTTTTAATGCAAAGTGTTAACACTGTAGTTTAGACCTCAACATAGGGAGATCGCAGTAACTGTAATATTGCAATATGATCAATTAGCATAGGGGTTCAGGCGAGTGCGGTAACCGTATTTCACGTTTTAATGAGGCTCCTGTACACGCCCGGCATAATACTTTTATTCTACGATGAAATAATTCATCGACCTCTACCTGCGCACATTAAAACGAACGTGTGGCGTGTCACTGTAGCTCACCGTAAGATCTTGTGAACACGCGGTTTTGTTTGCGTAACAAATCACCTTCTTTTTGCTATTTACACTCAACTGCACTGCTCAGGACCTGTCTGAAACGGCCCACGCACTCACAGGAGTTTGTGCACACATAGAAGAAGCTTTCAGTGGAGTTTGGGACTGACGCACCAGGATCCTGGAGTGAGGAGCACCTATATGCTCTGGATGTTTCCGTCTAGGTGAGCCGCTTTGTTTTTGCACCGTGTTCGTGTGTATGATTCATGACCTGTCGCATTCACGCTGGAGCATACTTTGTAGTAGTTATTAGTAACTTCAGTAGCACTAAATTTGTCCGTTTTGTGCAAGTGGCACAAGCAAATACAAAAGTCCTGTGCCCTCGTTTGTTAAACAGAGCTACAGAACATGTTTTAGGCGAGGCTATGATGGGACCCGACTCACTCGCACTCGCTTTACATCTTCCCCTTGACTTATCTGACCCGTTTTTATGGCTCGACCCGCGCGTCACTACTGCCCAGTGTCAGAAATAACAGGTTTGGTGAACAGTTTGGTCAATAATCACTGTGGCACTCCTCCATGTCTAACTTGGGAAATCCATTTGGATTCAATAGGGACATTCAAGGTCCGCACAGTGTGTTCAGGCGCCCCCTGCAGGCGCCTCTGTGGGGGTTTACCATAGGTGTACGGGCTTTACGTGTTACTCACTGAAGATTTATAATAATATATCCTCATAACTCATCTGTAAAACATTACACTACACATGAACGTGTCACTTGGGCCTGACTGTGGTTACATATAGATATTTTGCAAGTACATCACCAATGTACATTATTATTATGGGTCTCCGCGGTGCAGAGGCACGTAAAGTTACAAGGGAAATTCTTAAACCGCGACAGCCCTGCCTCAATGTGTTCAAAAATGTGGATGCAAGAACAATATTTGGAAGAGAAATCTTAATTAAAGATGCAAGATTATGGCATCTTTTCACCAAGATGGCGGCGCGTGCACACGCAGCGGCTCCTCTCTCCCCTGGTTTTTTGTTTTTTCTGCTGTTCGTCTGTGTGTATCTGTTCTTCTTACTAACGTACTCCCCGCGAATTTCTGCTCTCCATCGGCAGTACTACTTTTGTGGATATTAGCCCAGCAGTCGCGGAGGTACTACTCGACTGCGATCTACTCCGGAGGCCTGCTCAATCACCGACCCCCACTCCGGCAACTATCCCCACGGTGGGAGGCGCCACAAGCGGATTATGCGGAGGCAGAAGAGGGGGAAGCAGGTGGTATCCGGGCTAGGCTAGCGGCCAGCCCTCACCGGCCAGCCATCCCATCCATTACACTGGCCAACGTACGATCGCTGGACAATAAACTGGATTATATCCGTCTACTCCGCGCTACTTCCAAGACCGTGAGTGAGTGCTGCAAGGGTCTTTGTGTTTGTGAAACGTGGCTAAATAGCAGCGTACTGACCATGCTGTAGAGCTAGCCCGGCCAACATGCTACCGGGCGGACAGAGCTCTCGTAAAGGGAGGCAAGACTCGCGGCGGGGGACTCTGTGTTTACATCAGTGACGCCTGGTGCCGAGACGCTGCTGTGGTCTGCAAACACTGCTCACCACTTTGGAGCTGGTTATCATCAGATGCCGGCCATTCTACCTGCCGCGGGAGTTTAGCGCCATACTGCTGGTGGCAGCTTACATCCCTCCCAGCTCCTCCAACAACAACAAGAGCGAAGCTCTTCACGAACTCCACCAGCTCATCAGTGACCAGCAGACAGCCCATCCTGATGCCTTCCTCATTCTGGCCGGGACTTTAATCATGCAAACCCTAAAAGTGTTTTCCCACAACTCCATGGACACATAAACTTTGCTACAAGAGGAAACAATATTCTGGACAATGTTTTCACTACACGGAAAGGAGCCTACAAAGCCCTTCCTCCTCATACCCTAGGTGCCTCTGATCACTCCACTGTTATGCTAATGCCAGCATATAGACCACTGGTTAAAGTCATCAAACCAGTTCTTAAGCAGGTACGAGTGTGGCCGGAGGGATCCACAGAGGCACTCCAGGACTGTTTTTCCACCACTGACTGGAGTATATTCAGACAAGCAGCCATACAATAATTCTGTTGACCTTCAGGAATATACAGAGTCAGTCACGTCCCCACATGAGGAAGTGCATGGATGATGTCACGGTCACAAGGACTATCACCATCCGAGCAAATCAGAAGCCGTGGCTGACAGGAGAAGTCCACAGGCTCTGGAGGGCTCGGAACGTGGCCTTCAAAGCTGGGGACATGGCCGGCCTGAGGACAGCCAGGGCCAATCTGGCACGTGGTATCAGGGTGGCAAGGAGGCAATACTCCAAGAGGATCGTGGACCGGTTCAGGGACAGCAGGGACACCAGGAACCTGTGGAGAGGAATTCAGTCCATCACGGACTACAGGCCCCCTCCGCAGACTTGCGACAGCTCCACCCCTCTGCTGCTGAACCAGCTCAATGACTTCTTTGCCCGCTTTGAGATAAACAACAGCACCACGGCTCAGAAAACTCCACCTCCTCCCGGCGACCAGACGCTGACACTTTCACACGATAGTGTGAGACGTTCCCTCAAAGGGATAAATGCACGGAAAGCCCCTGGCCCCGACAACATCCCTGGTCGTGTCCTGAGAGACTGTGCTGTGGAGCTCACTGATGTCTTCACTGACATCTTCAACATCTCACTGAGCCAAGCTGTTGTCCCCACGTGCCTCAAGACCACCACCATCATCCCAGTCCCGAAGAAGCCGACTCCCACCTGCCACAATGACGACCGCCCGGTTGCACTCACTCCCATCCTTTTGAAGTGCTTCGAGCGGCTCGTCATGCAACACATCAGGGCTTACCCCCCCCCCCACCCTGGATCCCTTCCAGTTTGCATATCGGTCTAATCGCTCTACCGATGATGCCATCTCCATTGCCCTCCACTCAGCCCTCACCCACCTGGAGACCAACACCACACGTCAGAATGCTGTTCATCGACTTCAGCTCAGCATTTAACACCATCATCCCCCAGCAGCTCATCCACAAACTGGACCAAATAGGACCCAGCACCTCCCTGTGTAACTGGCTGCTGGACTTCCTGACGGGGAGACCACAGTCAGTTCGGGTAGGAAACAACACATCCAGCACGGTCGTGATGAACACAGGGGCCCCCAGGGATGTGTGCTGGAGCTCCCTCCTCTTCACCCTTCTTACACAGGACTGCTCCCAACATCCAGCTCCAACCTTTTCATCAAGTTTTGCGGATGACACAACTGTGCTCGGTCACATCCACAACAACGATGAGACGAGCTACAGGAGTGAAGTAAACAGGCTAGCCACGTGGTGTAAGGACAACAACCTCCACCTGAACGTGGAGAAGACGAAGGAGATTGTTGTGGACTTCAGGAGAGCGCACATCCAGCATGCTCCACTCATCATCAACGGTGTTGCAGTGGAGCGAGTGAGCAGCACCAAGTTAGTGGGTGTGCAAATCTCTGCGGACATTTCATGGAGCAGCAACTCTGCATCACTGGCCAATTGAGCCCAACAACGCCTTTACTTCCTCCGCAAACTGAAAAGAGCAAGAGCCCCGAACCCCATCCTCCGGACATTCTACAGAGGCACCATCGAGAGCATCTTATCCAGCTGCATCACGGTGTGGTACGGCTCTTGCACCGCGTCCTGCAAAAAGACTCTGCAGCGCATCGTCAGAGCAGCTGAGAGGATCATCGGTGTCCCTCTCCCTCCTCTACAGGACATTTATCACTCCCGCCTCACCCGCAAAGCCATCAGGATTGCAGGTGACCCCACCCACCCATCTCACAGCCTCTTCAGCCCGCTGCCATCAGGGAGGAGACTGCGGAGCCTCCAGGCCAGAACCAGCAGGCTCCGGGACAGTTTCTTCCACCAGGCTGTCAGAGGACTTAACTCTCTCCCTGCCCTACCCCACTTTTCCCCTCTGCCCCCCTCGGCCCCCCTGTCACCTACTAAGAACACTGCAAACTCTATGCACTACCTCACTTTTTACATTATATGGACAATCAGTGACTGTTATTCATACATTTTTGCACTACTTCACTTTTTACCTGTAAATATTGTTTTGTCTATTGTGTCTGTTTACTTTGAGTGTTTGCACATTTTTGGCTTGTTTTTTTGCGCACTTCTGTCTGTTTGTACATTTTGTTGTTTGCACATTTGTTTTATACTTGAATTTTTTTATTGGAATGTTTTTAATGTTTGCACTGAGGTGGGAGAGGACAGCAATTTCATCTGTGCTATATATATTTTGTATGTATATGCACATGTGACAATAAAGGAAATTGAATTGAATTGAATTGAATTGAAAAATTTTACTTGTAATTTCACTTTAAAGGTGCACTTTAATACTAGTTGTGGTGAAAATAAATACAAGTGATTAAAAGACTCAAAGATGCACAAATCACACTAAATACAACTTTGAGTGAGTAAATAGTAAAGCGAAACAACTACATAACATTTTTCTGAATTCTTCTCATTTAAACCATGTTGCAGAGCTCTTACTCAGATTTTGGGAAGCCACAATATCAAAACAACGCACTGGATATTCACATTTTGCATCTTTTAAACAACATTCACACTATTATCTATTTTTGGACATCTCTCCTCTTACTCAAAGAACTACAGTTACTGCCATGTCCCGTGACTCACTCCACGCACATGTTTTATAATGACACAGACATCGCGCTGCACAAAAGGAGGGATTTGTCAGTAGCATCTTTAAATGATCCTCTGCATTTCTGCTCATATTGTTCACTCCTGAGCTGTAGTGTTGTGTCAGATTACATAAGTCTCTATATTTACATTCCTGCGTCTGCAGCTGTGTGGTTCCTATGGCGACCACTCGGACCCCGTTTACGCTCCGCCAACAAAAAAAGACACAAAAACTACAACTTGTACTTTCACTACACATATCACCGGGGGGGGCAGAGTTAGTGCGGATAATCCTAATTATAGAGGAAGGTAATCTTGAATATAAGTGACAGTTTAAACGGTTTAAAAGTGGATTCTGATCTGATTAAAATGAGCCGATTCATTCTGTCAGAACAGCAGGTGATTTAGCAACACAAACCTCAAAGGGCAAACGAATAGGGAACGAATACAGTCATTTACTCTCCTGTCTGACTCGTAGTAGTAATTAGCAGTAGTGGTAGTAGCAGTAGTGGTACCTGTAGTAGTAATAGTAGCAGTAGTACTTTGTCCAGGCCCAAGTCCAGGTTCTATGTACGTATAATAATTATTTTTGGTACCAGGTTAGGGTACGGGACTTTACTCTTTCATATATTTAAAGATGCAGTTTATAACTTTCTGCAGGTGACGTGTGACCTGCACAATTCCACGAAAATAGAAAGTTAATTCCATACTTGGGAACATTCTTCAGTGAGATATGCAGAACTGAGAAAGATTATGGCAATAGCAACCATATTTCCATAGAAACAAACAGGAAGAAGCCAAATACGAGTCAGGTTTGAGGAGATGCCAGCCCGCTCAAAGTAGGAACCACGTTTTTTATGTGTTTTTAGTACAATAAAAACAACCAAAAGGAAAATCTTGGATCTACATAAGTTATACCAGCCTGTCAAAGCCTGATCTCTTCAAATCTCAGAAGCTAAGCCTGGGTAGTACTTGGATCATAGACTGTATATATAAGTAGACATAGCTAAAGCGTTAGCCGCCGCGTGCCAAACAGGAAGTGCTCCAGGAGGCTCGTCCGGCTCCTTCTCTCCCTTTTTCCCATTGACTTACATTGGGATCTTATCGCTCCTCTCTCTGTACCTGCTGCAGTGGCCTCGTCATTTTGAAATGTTTGAATGAACCCGCTCTACATGATCCTGAAAATTTTTTTTCCGCTATTTTGTCTGTCAAAAAATCCTCTTCATAACATAGAGCCTGGCTCCAGATTCGCTCCTGTAACCGCGGCATCAGGAGCCTCATTTGAGCTGCGCTGACGCTGTGGGTGACGTCACACTCACTTAGTCCACTCATATATACGCTCTATGACTTGGATGGGAAACCATTGGGAATTCCAGGTGCCACAGGGGGGCGCCAGTCACAAAAACTGTAGTTGTGTCCTTAGGCAAGACACTTCATTCACATTGCCTAGTGTGAAAGTGTGTGTGCGTGAGTGATGGAGGTGGTCGGAGAGGCGATGGTGCAGATTGGCAGTGTGGAGTGAATGAACAATGAACTGTAAGAAGACACTTATCTTGAAAGGTGCTATATAAATGCTATGATTAATTAATAATTCATTATTTTTACATACTGTGGCTTTAATAGAAGTATTATTTGTTTGGATATTAGTCTCCGTCTCATCTTTGAACAGGGCACATTTTAATCTAGAGTATAAAATGACCCCTCTCCTTTAATGGCACAGACCAAACCCTTACATACATTTATCTATAGTAGAAAATAACACCTTTTAATGGTAAAGACCGAACCCTTAGGAATATTTCATGTATAATCCGTGTCTCACCTTTGAGCAGCGGCAGCGGCGTGAGCTCGATGGGTTTTCCCTGTGAGCGAAACTGGGAGGAGCTTTGGGAGCGTTTCTGTTTGGCTTTACGCACGGACTTCCTCGAGAAGCCGTCCACTTTGTCCACAGAGGGCGCTGTGGTGGCTGCAGAAGACATGGCCCTGGGGAAGAAACAGGAGAGGTTAGGGATAAAGGACTGAACCAGGACTGAACCAGGACTGCACCAGGACTGCACCAGGACTGCGAGTCTCTGGCAGTACTATTGAGCAGGTTCACAACGCGCTCTGCCAGCCCTAATTTTGTGCACGTTCACTAGGTTCATGTTGAGTCAGCACTTAGTGACCGATCGCAGCTATGACACAGAGAAAGTATAATTAATAAAAAACACATCAGTTCATCACAACTGAATCTAAGAGCACGGATTTCCTCCAAGAAAAACAAACGATCTCCTAACCCAAGATCAAATCCCCTAAATCTGTACAAACATGTTCTGAAACACACGTGATTCCTGTGCCAGTTTATCAGCTCATATTATCAGTCATTTTGTAAATACTTTTGCATTTAAAATGTGAACTTTGGACAAAATAGAAAGCTAAATCAATAACCACACTGCTTTTAAAGAAAAATCACATTTACACATTTATTTTAGGGTTTAAATCTAAGGATTGTAATGGCATACAGATAATACAGAATGACTAAACAATGTGTATATTCCACCATGGAATACCATATTTTCCGGACTATAAATTACAAAAAAAATTCTAAAAAAAACCCCCCAAAAATACCAGCCAAAAAACACACGGTGAAGAAGAAGAAGAGAAAAAAAAAACAGTTGCATTTTGGGGGGATTTATTTGATAAATCAGAGACCAAGAACAGAGATTTCAACACTTCAAACTGTCGACCTCGGCGTGGAAGTCTGCTGTAGTTTTTGGGATGTCGTTGTTCGTGCTCTGATCGAGGCGGTTCTTTAGCATGAAGCGGTAGCAGCTTTTTTGTTTTCTTCGTTGCCGCTCGAGTATCCTCTGCCTTTAACTTATCTCTTATAAGTTTTTTGCTCTCTCCAAACTTTCTTTCTGCTGCTTGATTACAGTTTTCAGCTGCATATTTCACTAGTTTAGTTTATTTCTTCAATTAGACAGGGACAGTGCACAATATACATTAACCTTAGCAGGAGAGGTGTTTGTATCAGGTTGTAGCGCCAGTGCTAATTTCCACCTGTCGTCCCCGGGCAGGTTGATGTTATAGTTCATAAAAACAAACATACAAACAGAATGTCTTTATAATGACCGGAGCATCATAACAATTCTGAATCCTCAGTCATACCCAGTTCTCTCAGCACCTTAAAATCATCACCCGGATCAAAACTCATCATTCAGTTCATTCTCTCGAGAACATCACGCGCTCTCCGGACACTCCTCGCAGTTTGTAATCTGCAGAATATAATTTTCTTTTTGTTTTGTTTTCTTTTTGTGTTCAGTCTTTCTCAGTTGTCTTTATAAGTTGATGTCTAAACTTTATATTTTCAGTGGTGCAGGAGTAACAAGAGTAGCAGATATGGGCGCGCAAGCCTAGAGCGCCCCCTCATGGCTGTCACTGTGAAAATAACAAACATGTGGAATTATATAAGTCGCACCTGAGTATAAGTCAGGACCAACCATGAAAAAAGCGCAAAAAATACGGTAATCTGCATAAACTAAAAATGGTCAAACATCTTTTCCACCTTAATAAATCTGAGCTCACTGCTATAAAAAAACACAATGTCACTTATGTTTTTAACCTGGGGGTTGCTGATTCACGTCCTGACTCCGGCGCTTTGACTTTGTCTCTCGCAACACGGCTTCAGTCCATCCAGAGCTCTGTTTTTTTTTTTCTTGGACTCGTGAACCCTGATGACCTCCTGTTCTGGCGGAGGTGAATCTCAACTAAGGGCAAAGAGTTTGAGCATCAGAGTGGACGGAGAGAAGAGAGAGAGCGACTGTTTTATCTGAAGAGGACCCTGAGGAGAGGACGAGGAGTGTAAGGAGAGACCGAGGGGAAAAACAGAGAGAAGAGAGAGGGAAGAGAAGAGGGAGGGGGGGCTGGAAAAGAGAGTATAGAGGAATAGTGGGATACACAGAGGAAAGGAATAAGAGTGAGGAAGAATAAGAGAGAGATAAAAGAAGTAAATGCTCGGGGCCGCACTTAGATCACTGTTCCAAATGTCACACACGCAGAGAGGTTCTGGGAGAGTGCCACTGTGTCTTTGGGCAAGACACCTCATCCTCCTCCTTTGTTTACAAACGAGAGCTCCAAGAAGAGACTGAATCAAAGGAAAACCTCACGTGTTTCTGCAAATCACAAAGTCTGAAATTAACCATCATTTATAAAAAGTACTAGTAGTGGTATAGTAATAGTAGTATTATAGTAGCTGTATAATAATAATAATAATAATAATAATAATAATAATAATAATAATAATAATAATAGTAGTGGAGTATAGTAGTAGTAGTAGTACCAGTAGTAGTAGTAGCAGTAGTAATAGCAGTAGAAGTAGAAGCAGTAGTAGTAATAGCAGTAGAAGTAGTAGCAGCAGCAGTAGTAGTAGTAGCAGTAGTAGTAGTAACAGTAGTAGTAGTAGTAGTAACAGTAGTAGTAGTAGTAGTAGTAGTAGTAGTAGTAGTAGTAGTAGTAGTAACAGTAGTAGTAGTAACAGTAGTAGTAGTAGTAGTAGTAGTAGTAGTAGTAGTAGTAGTAGTAGTAGTAGCAGTAGTAGTAGTAACAGTAGTAGTAGTAGTAGTAGCAGTAGTAGCAGCAGCAGTAGTAGTAGTAGCAGTAGTAGTAGTAGTAGTAGTAGTAGTAGTAGTAGTAGTAGTAGTAGTAGTAGTAGTAGTAGTATCTGATATATTTTTGCTGGTCTCTCGTACACGTTGTCGTCCGTGTTGTTGTTCTCGTCTGTTCCTCTGAACTCTTAAGTCCAGGTGACAGTGACGCATTTGAACAGGGTCTGTTAATCTGAGGCTAATGCCCCGAGGCAATTAGCAGCTTCCTGCCAGCGCTAATGCTAACGGCTAAAGGCTAACGGCTAAAGGCTAGCTACTGATTTACATGGGTCAGTGCAACCAGGCATAATACAGAAGACCAGGAAGAAACCAAGAAACCAAGAAACATGGACTAAACCATGGACTAAACCAGGACTAAACCAGAACTAAACCAGAACTAAACCAGGACAAAAACTAGGACTAAACTAGGACTAAACCAGGACTAAACCAGGACGGAACCAGAAACTGAAGCAGGACTGAAGCAGGAGTGAAAGCAGGGACTAAACCAGGACTAAACTAGGGACAAAACCTGAACCGAAACAAAACTGAAAAATTACTAAACCAAGACTAAATCAGGGCCAAACCAGGACCGAAAAATTACTAAACCAAACCAGGAATGAACCAGGATTGAACAATGACTCAATCAAGGACTAAACCAAGGACTAAATCAAAGACTAAACCAGGACTAAACCAGAGACTGAAGCAGGACTGGACCTAGGGCTAAACCAGGACTAAACTAGGGACTAAACCAGGACCAAACCAAAACTGAACAATGACTAAACCAAGGATGAAATCAAGGACTAAAACAGGACTAAACCAAGACTAAATTGGGGCCAAACCAGGACTGAACCAGGACTGAACAATGACTAAACTAAACCAGGACTGAACCGGGGACTAAACCGGGGCCGAACCAGAACTGAACAGTGACCAAACCAAGGACTAAATCAAGAACTAAACCTAGACTAAACCAAGACCGAACCAGGACTGAACAACGACTAAACCCGGGCCTCAACCAGGGCCTAAACCAAGTCTGGACACTTTCCAGGCAAAGTAATAACATCTCCATGGAGACAAGCAGGTGGCACCTTAAAAGCTCCACACTGCGCCTTTAAATGTAGCTGTTTTTCACCTTTATATATAGTAAAAGTGTCCTCCAACACTCACAGCCGCCATTTCTGCAACGTTTTGTCCAATAAGGAAAGTTTACAGATCTTAAGGAGACATCATCTGTACAAATGCCTCTAAGAAAAACAAGCTGTACAAAATGTTCTGCTCAAATCCGGCACCTGCGAGTCAGGACTGCCAAAAAATAAAATCAATACCCGGATAGTGCGCTGTCAAGAGTATTGAAAATCAGATACTAATCAAAACTTAAACTACAATATCAAAACTAGGACCACATTTGAGCAGGTACCGATACTAAAAAAAAGTCCCATTCACAGGACAGAAATGAATAACTATGTTTTAATGTTGAAAATCACATTCTGTTGTCTAAAGAAAGTGTTTGTTTGTTTTCATTTTGGTATCCGGTTCGGTATTGAGGGATAAGTCTATTTCTTAGGATCGAAATTGAGTTTGAAAGTTTGGCATTACATCTAGATGCATATTTGAACAGGCAGTGAGTGATGCTGGACTTTTTTTTTTAATGTTATGTCACCGAATCTATACCAACTGTGCGCATGAGTTTCACTACAAAGACATGAGAAAATAATTGCAAATTGACGTATAATTTAATGACAAAATATTAAGAATTCTCCAAGATGTAAGCAGATCTACCAAGAACAGAACCAAGGTGGGTCTTAAAGCTGGACTAAAGCAGGACTAAAGCAGGACTAAGAGATGCCAATAGATATGGCAATGAACCAGGACTAAACCAGAATTAAATCAGGTCTAAACCGGGTCTAAATCAGGTCTAAATCAGGTCAAATCCAGGTCAAAACCAGGTCAAAACCAGGAATAAGAGACACAAATAGATATGCAATGAACAAGGACTAAACCAGGACTAAGCCAGGACTAAGCCAGGACTAAGCCAGGACTAAGCCAGGACTAAGCCAGGACTAAGCCAGGACTAAGCCAGGACTAAGCCAAGTCTATACCAGGACTAAACCAGGAATAAGAGATGCCAATAGATATGCAATGAACAAGTACTAAACTAGGACTAAGCCAGGACTAAACCAGGAATTAGAGACGCCAATAGATATGCAATGAACAAGGACTAAACCAGGACTAAACCAGGACTAAACCAGGACTATACCAGGACTAAACCAGGACTAAACCAGGACTAAACCAGGACTAAACCGAGGTCTGAACAAAGAACAAGAGACGCCAAAAGATATGCGGTGAACTAGGACTAAACCAGGTCAAAACCAGGTCTACACAAAGAACAAGAGACGCCAAGAGATAGGCCATGAACTAGAAATGAATTAGGACTAAACCAAGACTAAACCAGGTCTAAACTGGGCATAAGAGACGGCAATTGATATGCAATGATCCAGGACTAAACCGGGTCTATACCAGGTCTAAACCAAGGTCTGAACAAAGAACAAGAGACGCCAAGAGATATGTAATGAACTAGGAACAATCTAGGACAAAACAAGGACTAAACCAGGACTAAACCAGGTCTAGACGCGGTCCTTACCCGCAGAGAGGGACACAGGCGTCCCCCGTTACCACCATAGTCCAGCCCCGATCGTTTGTTGAGAGTAAAATCCAGAAACGAAAGACAGAAGACAGAAGAGAGGAGGAGAGAAGGATTCAGGCTGCTGCTGCTGCTCAGGCTTACATAACAGGAGAGAGAGGGAAACGAGCGAGGGAGGGAGGAAAGAGACAAAAAGGGAGGGATTATGAGAGGAGAGAAAGGAGAGAGCGTAAAGAACCAAGTGTGCACAGATAAAGATAAGAAGTGTTAGTGTTTGGAGTCGTACAAATACAGTAAAACACGCAGTTCTGTGTCACTGGGAGGTTTGAAGTTGCTTTGTCAAATCGAAACGTGGTCTGTGCAACTCGTCTGACGCTCGTCTCCATGGAGATGTTACACAATATGGCATTGAATTCATCCTCTTACAGCACTGCATGAAATAAATGAAAATAAAAATAAAATAAAATGAAAGAAATCAGGGGTTTACATTTGGATTGCTCCAGCCCCTCAAAATGTGAAATAGAGCTCAAAACGGGCAGAAAATCATAGAAAACGTTTGTATTTCGTTTGTGCTGTGACAATTTTCATATGTGTGAGTTTATTTCTAAAATGATTCATTATTAGTTCTGTGGTAATTATAGAACATCATTTCCGCTCAGCTGACGGCAGCGACTTTAGCAAAACTAGTGAAGATAAACGATCTCAGGCTGTGGAAAAGTCTGTAATGGTCTTTAGTAATTTGCTTTTGATTCATATTTTATATAATAACACAGACTTTTCCACAGCCTGCGGTCATTTATCGCCACTAGTTTTGCTGCCGTCAGCTGAGCGGAAATGACGTCCTAAAATTACTGCAGAAATAATAATGAATCATTTTAGAAATAAACTCGCACAAATGTCACATCACAAAATGGCACAAACGAAATACAAACGTTTTCTATCATTTTCTGCTTGTTTTGAGCTCTGTTTAACATTTTGAGGGTCTGGATGACACCATCAGCTGAAAATAAAACTGCAAATGTCTTAAGAACCAGAACTGCACAAACGAAACTTATACAGCACAAAAGAAGCACAAACAATTGACGAAGTTTTTGAGTACGTTTGAGTTTGATGAGGGGCCAACTTCACAGAGGTTATTCAGACGGCTCCACAGCTCAGCCTGGTGAGAGCTCTACAAACACCGCTCTTTCTCGCTGAAAAATCTCAGGGCCGATGAGAGTTCAGACAAATTGGCACAAACCAAATAAGTCTGTTTTCATATGTTTATTTTGGCAAACTGCACTGCTGCTTTGTGATTGGTCAGTCTCTGGACCTATCAAACGATGCAAACGATTCAACCGGAGCTGAAAAAGACTCTAGAAGAATCTAAAATTCGCAAGAATTTATCGTGCTGCCAAGGCTATCGTTCTGTAGCAGCAAAAAGAAATCTCGTCTTTTCCCGTTAACACAATCTCGTCTCTGTGAAAATTGTGTCACCTCCCATCTCTAAAAAAAAATATGACTGTAGAAGCAAAAGTCAGTCATTATAATTGAAGCTGTAGGTTTAAGTGCAGGTCTATTCTTCTAAAGTCTGAGAGGAAGGGAGTGTTCAGGAAGTTCAACAGAAGGACCAGAACAACATGTGCCAAAACTGAAGGTGACACGAGACTATGGAAAATATCATGAAACAATATGATTTAACCCTGGCTTCCTTTGGTATTTATTGACATATTACAGCCTAAAATATGTTGGGAATGTAATTATCCTGCGAGCATAGTCCAAACATTTAGCTTAAAGGGGAACTGCCTCTGTCAGCCTGAATCATGGAACTATAATAAAATCTGAAGGTGAACCCAAGACGGGGTCGTATTGTTTTCTGTGGCCTGTGCTCATTGGCACATGGGCCCCAAAAATGTTTTCCTGCATTGCTTCCTCAATACGGGCTAACTCCACCCACTGTGACGTCAGTAATGTGCACGGTGTGGATGTTTTGACCAATCGAAGCAGAAGCCACCAGAGCTCAGAGTGAATTCAGTTTATGTTGTGGAAATAGGGAAGATTTTGTAGTACCATATTTTTCGGACTATAAGTTTTTATGGTGCGACTTATATATTAAAATATATAATTTCCCATGTTGGTTATTTTCACACTGACAGCCATGAGGGGGCGCTCTAGGCCTGTGTGCCAGTATCTGCTACTCCTATTACTCCTGTATCACAGAAAATTAAAGGTTTAAAAAAGAAAATATTCTGCAGATTATAAGGTGCAGGTGGTGAAATATGCAGCCGAAAACTGTAATAGAGCAAGAGAAAGAAAGTTTGGAGTGAGCGAGAAACTTTTAAGAGATGAGTTAAAAACGGAGGATGCTCGAACTACAATGAAGAAAACAGAAAAAGCTGTTACCGCTTCATGCAAAACAACCGCCTCGATCAGAGCACGAACGACGACGTCCCAAAAACTGCAAGTCAACAGTTTGAAGTGTTGAAATGTTCTTGGTGTGATTTTATCAAAGAAATTTCCCCTAAAAATGTTACACTTTTTTTTTTCTTCTGCATTATGCAATTTTTGGCTGCAGCGACTTATAGTCTGGAAAATACGGTAGCCTTGTCTTTGTGAAAGGCAGTTTGAATTTCTGCTCAAAACACATCTTTTCCTCAGAGCCTACAGTCCCCACACTTGACTGCTCCTCATTAATGTTTTGTCTGTCCTGTCCTTGTTTTAATGTTATCTCATTGTGAAGCGTCTTTTGTTACCGTGAAAAGCGCTATATAAAACCAATGTATTATTATTATTATTTCCCCAAAATGCATTGGGCTCTACGGGAGAATTCTCTCTGGGCCCAAGCTCCCGGGAGCTGCAGTACCTGGAGCGACCAGGTACTATAATCCAGTTATGATTATAGATCCATGGTCTGCATAATTAATGTAGCATTGGCATGAGCTAAAGCAGGTGGCGAACCCTTCACCAGAAACATTAGTGTAACTTTAAACTGATGAAAAGGTAGAATTCTTGCTCCTACTGTTTCAAGTCCATAGGAAGGTGTAAATCTTTATGTCAAATTGAAGTAAGGCTCACAAGTTTACGTCTCTCTTCTATAAAAATAAAAAGTTTTTGAGATAAAAGACACAAACGTTTGTTGCATGACTATGTTAACCTACTTTAAGCCCAAAGTCTCATAGGGCTGTAAGATTAATCACATGAGAATCTAAATCACAATTTGAATGGAAGCAATTATTAAAGTGCCATAATTTTATCCACAAACAACAAAATGTCCTGTCCTATTGCCTAACGGCTAAAGCTGAAGTTTAGATCAGTACAAACATGTTCTGAAATGTGAGTCTTGTGTTTGGACAGGTTTAAAATGTCAACTTATTAAAACAAAAATCACACATCTTATCACTGTCACAATGCCTGTCAGAAAATCACAATTCGATATTTTTCCCCCAAACCCTTCGATGATACAGAGATACCGACACATGTCCCGTCCCTTCAGCTGCGAGTCCATAGTTTGACCTGATTTGTCCTGTGTCATTCGCACCAGGCTCAGGTATGACAAATATGCACTCATAACAACTGGAGCGGACAAAAACATTATTCACACAAATTTCAAAGAAATCAAAACAAAAACAAGTCATTTCAGTTCAACTTACGCTCCAGAAAACTAACGCGAAATGTTAAGTCTGATCCCACATTATGCAAAAGTGATTCCTCTGAGGTTTTAGACATGTTATAATCAAAAACAGACCTGGAGTTCTGCTTTGTTTCATTCACACGTTTGAGTTAGGGATGTCCCGATCTGATATTCAGTATTCGGCTCTTTTATGAGATCAGACCGATTCAGTTTCACGTGGTTTTGCGGCATCGACGCGCTTTACGGCAGCCGCAAATCAAAACGGCGCCATATCCGCTGTGTGGGACTTTTTACTACAACAAAACGAGAGTCAAACAGCGACGCAAACGCTGCAAACAAACAGTTTCTCGTGGAGGAACCAGCAGAGCCACTTTAACACGAACAATTTGATTCGTCGCTAACGAAAGAATCATCTGGACGAGTTTGAGATTTACAAGCGCAAGGCGGCAAAGTTCCTTCTATTTCTTAGGGTTGAATTAAAATTATTATTTTTTTTAAAGTATCAGATCGAAACAGCACCGGAAAGAGCACTCCTTAAAAAGATCAGTTCAGATCGGAAGCCAGTTGTAGTAATCCTTCATTATCAGTCTGTCTACATCTCCAATGCTCAAAATGCTCTGTTCCACCTTGTGACGTCATGAAGTGGTAGTTTAAGTTTATATTTTACATTTTGCTCAATAGAGATGGGCAATTCCAGAGCTGAAATTATCCAAATGATTCTAGAGAAGGTGTATGTTTAAAAATGAGTTTAAAAACACAGTGGAGCACTTCTTTTAGGTGAAGCTCTGTTCCACCTTGTGATGTTGAACCAAACAAGGTTCAAACAAGGACTATTTTCTGTTTGTGAAAATAACTCAGCCTAAATCTGCAGGTGTGTGTGTTAAACATGTGAATGAAACAAAACCCAACTCCAGGCCTGTTTGCGACGAGGAAACACCTTTAGAATATGGATCAAGAAACAAGTGCAACATGGTCCCTTAAGCTGGACTTTCTCCATCATAAAGTGTGATTTTATTGTACAGTTGAGCTACTGATACTTTGCAGCTGACGTCATGAACATTCCCTGGAGGTGTGATGCTAACTAAAGGCACTGCTTTGTCTCTCTCTCTCTCTTTAGGATTTGAATCTGAGCTTTATTTTAACACAATCTGACCAGAAAGAGCTGAACTACAAGAGGCGAGATGATTTGTGCTGTTAAAGAAGTCATTCCCACGTAACATTACAGTCACAAAACAGCTGGCATTGCCGACATTTTCCAGTTAGTCACTCTCACCAAAATCAAACTCCTGGACAGGACCATGAGTGTGCTCATTTTCACCCTATTTTAAAGCTATTCTGGCTGTGTTTGCTAATGTGTGCATTGTGCCTCCATGGCAACTGCTGAACATTTCACCACAGAGATACATGTAGAACAGAAGTATAATTAGAGCTTGAGATTGTGACGTCACACTTCATAGACTTTTCAGTGAGTCAAATGTTAAAGGGGAACTCGGGCACGTTTGAGGCTAAAGTCCGTCGCTAGAGGAGGTGGAATTCTGTCAGAAGACAAAAAACGGCACAGATCAGTGTTTCCTCGGTGGAGATCTCACTGTGGCAGTGAGTCTGTCAAGGCAACAGACTAGTGTAGTCGGTTGCCTTGTGTTGTTTGTTAGACTCGTGGCTGTTGTAAGATGGGTTAGAAAATGGCGTTTTACGTGGAAGTTAAGAACTTGCCCCCATCACTACACTAGTCTCTTGCCTTGACTCACTGCCACAGTGAGATCTCCGCCGAGGCAACGGACTTTAGCTTCAAATGTGCCGGAGTTCAACT
Organism: Odontamblyopus rebecca; assembly: GCA_030686955.1. Lineage (NCBI taxonomy): Eukaryota > Metazoa > Chordata > Actinopteri > Gobiiformes > Gobiidae > Odontamblyopus > Odontamblyopus rebecca. The sequence continues at coordinate 7,069,868 of CM060670.1, read as the reverse complement.
TTAAAGCAATGGAGATTTTGAAGACGCTAAACTCACACCGCAGCGTTCAAATACACAACACTATAGAGCTACAGATGCATTTAACCGTAGTGGCCAGCAGTTTATTAGCTACAGGTTTGTTTACTTTTTAACATCTTTTATCTTTTATCTTATTGTATTTATCTTATCTTATTTTTGAAACTTGATTCTATCTATTCTATTCTAGATTCTATTCTATGTGGAGTTTGCATGTTCCTCCCCGTGTCTGGATGGGTTTCCTCCGGGTACTCCGGTTTCCCCATCAAACTAAAACATGCCCACACCCCTATGAACTAACATCAAGGACCATGTTGTCCACCCTCCTGTGGGCTCACCACCTGCAGAGGGGTTCATAGGGGGGTCAGGTGCTATGAGTATTGGGCAGTAAGCTGCCCCCGCGACCCAGCCGGATTAAGCGGGAGAAGATGGATGGATGGATGGATGGATTCTATCTACATGCTCTTGGTCGGTTGCATCTGTAATGAAGAAAATTTCCCCTCAGGGATGAATAAAAGTAATTCTGATTCTGATCGTCTGGCTAAAAAATCTCTGAGTTTTGCGCCATTGCCACAAACATGGCAACAGCCATTTGTTGACATATCCATCTGAACTCTATTGTGAACAACTAATATCCCAACATGAATGATTCAATAAAACGTTTCGAATTGTATTTTTTGGACACATTTTTTAAATTTATGCATTTTTAATTATCTCAATCTTATATTAAAGATCCTATATAATGCAAAATTGCTTAATGAGAGCTTTAGGCCATGTTATAATATTGTTACTTCCTCATAAACATACCTGGAGGCGTGTTTTTTTTTTCATTCACACATGTTTGGGTAACACTTTATTATTAGTCTGTCTACATCTCCAAAGCTCAAAATGCTCTGTTCCACTTTGTGATGTCATGAAGCAGTAGATTTCAAGTTAGCAGCTCTTAGCTTTTACCTTTCCAAGCCTGAAATCATCCAAATAGTTCTAGTGAAGGTGTTTAAGGAGTTTAAAAACTCTGTGGAACACTTCTATATTACCTCATGACATCACAGGGTGGAACAGAGAGAAGAACAAAGTCTAAATCTGCAGGGTTTGTGTGTTAAACATGTGTGAATGAAACAAAACACGACTTTACAGGTCTCTTTGTGAAAAGGAAACAACATTTAGGTCAGAAAATACAGTAACATGGGCCCTTTAAAATGTGAAAGCGCGTTATTTGTACACGATGCATTCCAATGAAGTTACTACTGTTTTTATAAGGCAAAGATTGTGAAATAAACTTGACAAACCAGTGGCACTTTCGGTTCCGTGTAAAGGACTTGTCAAAACATTTACCTGGTAACAGATATGGCAAAATCAGCTGTCCAGTATCATAAAGCAAATTATTTGATCAGTGTTGTCTGCATTTCAAACTATTTCGATACTAAGGAAAAGACTCGATGCCGATTTTCGACATTAACTCATCGTACTTTCTTTTATATTCCCATGTGGCCTCTGTTTATCCCTCAGTGGTCCATGAGCGTATCCTAGTCTGTGCTCTTATACTTGTCCTGATACAGCTCAAGATCATTATAAAACTAATCAGGAATGGGACTTCTTTTTAGTATCTATACCTGTTCAAACTAGAATCTAATTTCTGTACTAGCTTTAATAATAATAATCTTCTTATTCTTGATACTTTTCACAACCCTACTATCGATATTAATTTCATGGTGGCTCATAATTAACTACAGGCTTGACATTTTGAGCTACCAGTGCATGTATTACCGTTATGTCCTTGGGCAAGACACTCCACACCTTGTCTAGTTATGTTCAATGATGGGAATTAGCAGAAACATTTACATCGGTCTCCCCTGGGGGCAGCTGTGCCTTTGAAACTACTAACTACCGTATGAAGGGATTGAATGATTAATGGTTTATTATAGTGAGAATCTTGCCGATACAGATTACGATACCACTATAATAAACCTGCGTCAAGTCACCCCATCAAACGCAAACCTACACAAAAACTATGTCAGTCGTTTGTGCTTCGTTTGTGCTGCAAAAAGTTTCGTTTGTGCTGCAAAAAGTTTCGTTTGTGCGATTCTGGTTCTTAAGATATTTGCAGTTTTATTTTCGGCCGATGACGTCAAATGTTTGTATTTCGTTTTGTGTAGGTTTGCGTTTGATGGGGGCCAACTTCACGCAGGTCTATAATAATAATTTAAAAAACAAATAAAAAAAAAAACACTTTCATTGGCAATAGAATGTGATTTAAATCCTAGTACTTTCTTTTATATTCCCTTGTGGTCTTATATCTGTAATCCTTGTTCTGATCATTCTAAAACTATTCAGAAAAGCCATAAAATACTACAGATTAAAAGCTACACTACGTAACTTTTCCGGTGGGGGATGCACCTGGAATGTACCACTATATGGCAAATAATGTATCTCGTTTCCATTCCTTTTGTAACTGGCATTTTTATTGCTCAAAATGACCTTGAAGAAACATGCATTCTCCTTCCCTCAGACCTGAACTTTAACTTGACCTGCTTGTCCCCGTGCAGATAGATAGGGTTCAGGCCGCACTGTGAAACATTCCAGGCAAAGTAATGACATCTCCAGGGAGACGAGCAAGTGGGGGACACTGCAATAGTAAAGTTACGCAGTAAACCTTTAAGTTCCTCTTTTAATTACACTAAATATAGATTTCGGGACAATTTTAGTTACAACTTTCCATAAAATCTCTAGATTAAAACTCCACTTGACGACAGCAGTCTTAATACTTAGAACTGACCAACCTTTCCAAAGAGAAGAATAAGAAACTCAACCTCACACCACCTGGTTCAAAGTTCACATTTACAAAGTCACTTTCGCTAAAGGTTAAAGTTTAAACGTTGATAAGCAGAAGAAAGAGGGTAATAAATGTGAATCCTCCCTCCTGTGTAAATACAAAAGAGTATTTCAGTTTAGGGTCAGACACTAAAACTAGTATTAAAACTAGATACTCATCTGGGCAGGAATCAATACTAAAAATTCCCACTGACAAGACAGAAATGAGCCTTTTGAGAATAGATTTAAAATGATCTTGAGCTGACCTAGTAAAAGAGCAGACTATACGCCCACGGACCACTACCTGGAATGTACCTGGACCACTGAGGGATTACACAGATACAAAACCACATGGTAATATAAAAGAAAGTGCTATGATTTAATGCTGAAGATCACATTCTATTCTTTAAAGAGTATTTTTTATTCATTGTGGTATGAGAATTGATATTGTGCATTGAGCCTATGAGTCCCTGGTATCGAAATCAAGTTTGACACTTTTGTATCTTGTCATAACAACAGTCAAATCTTCGGCTGTCACTTCCATTCCCACATCCTAACCCGCGGCATGTCGTGATTTGTTTATGGTTTCAAATTTGAATGTTTGATTTACACTGTGCTACTCAAGAACTTCATTTTCTCAACAAATAAGCAAATTATTTTATACCAATGTTGCCAAATCTATGTCTACAAGATCTAACAGTTCAATTTATGCAGCAAGACTTATTCTTATTCTCAATAGACAAAACAAACAAACACACTACAATTTGTCGTAGATCTCCTCAAGACTAGTAATAATGATGATTGCAACTTGGCAAGGGAATATCATATTGAATGTCCATATAGAATACATTTATATATTGGCAGGCATAGCATTTCTGATGTCACCCACCCATTCACGGCTTCAAAGCTAGCGTCAAATGCCAAATGCTATATTGCCAACACTAATTTTTGACACTGACATTAAATCTTAGACTAAAGATTAAGCACCTTGAAATATATGAGTCTCTTACTGAAATGAGAGCATAGTCATATCGAGTCTAAATCTGATTTGAAGAGAAGCCATTTACCTTACAACAGACAATGTTATTCTGAGAAAGCATCTGAAGCTTCATAGACCTACATGTGATTATTATAGCATTTTAGGCATTTAAGGGACCGTATTATGCTTTTCAGATCTGTTATGTTGTTTCCTCATCAAATACATTCCTGGAGTTATGTTTTGTTTCATTCACACATGTTTAACACTCAAACCCTGCATATTGAGGCTCAGAAAACACTCTGTTCCACCTTGTGATATCATATGGTAATACAGGATGTGCTCCACTGTGTTTTTAAACTCAATACACCTTCACTAGAACCATTTGGATGAGTTTAGGCCTGGAATTGACCATCTTTACTGAACAAATGGTAAAAGGTAACTTGAAAACTGCCATTACATGACATCACAAGGTGGAACAGAACATTTTGAGCTATGGAAATGTAGATAGAATAATAATAAAGTGTTACTTGTATATTTTTGTTGACTATAACATGCCTTAAAATTCACACGAGTCAATTTACCTAATAAGGAGCTTTAAAATGTATTTTGAGGATGCAATGAATCAAATTAGATGGCATTACAGTTACTTAGTGAAATGTTATGAGTCTCTAATGGGAAATGAATTCATGCACGATTGCAGATAGGGGAATTGGGGTTTTTAAAAGGGTATTATGTCAAAATGCTGGACAAATTGCATGCCAGTGTCAAGATAATCCGCCATAAGGTGCATGAAGTCGCCATGTACTGGTGTGGTCGTCCTACAAGACACGCTAGACTCCTATGCCATTTTAGGCACGCAGCTAAATGCATAGGTCTAACATTACACTTTATCACGTAAGCTGCATGTTCACGTTTCTAACACCAAAAAGAGAATTATAGGCTTAAATTATAAACCAGTTTTACCTCACAAACGTTACCCTAATGTTGTGCCACATCTGGTTTTAGATCAGCAGCAGGGATCGTGAGAACTGTCCCTGTTGGGCCTCCGAGATTCAAAACTTGACAGCGCCTCAGTGCGTTAGCTTAGCAACATTAGCTCCGATTCACGCCAACAACGTCTAATTTTACACTTTTGCCGACAGACAGTTCACTTTTAGATGCGTATAAAATATCACGATGGGGTTGGTCAGTTGTTCGCGTCGGTTCTGATAATAAAAATGGTCGTTTTGTAGAGAAAATACTGTTTTTCTGACCTAGCTTGCGTTGGTGCTAAGGCTATCGCGGGTTAGCTTTCCGATTAGCCACCTGAAGCTAACGAGCATTCAGAGCAACGGGCTTATTTGGAATCGAGACAAACATAAACATTCGGCGCACCTATATTCAACTCAATGCATGCTAAAACACTTGTTATCGTATATTTATCAAGTGCTGAAAATAAATTATAGTGCATTCTTGTTTTTCACCGCCATTCTCATTGAACTTATTTAATAGATCTTAATGGGTTCGCTGTTATTGGAAATACTTACTATAATTTAATTAGCAATTTAGCCAGAACTGTCCTAAATAACCTATGCAAACTCTTATTAAAGCAAGTAGGCTGAAAAATGTGCACATTAGGACAGAGTTGTGGGATCAATAATTAGAGAATTGGTCAGGGCATGTCCCCAGACTTCCTACTGCCCATTACTTATGCAACACAAACAGTAGTAAAAGCCGTGCGTAAAAGTGGTTGGCAGCGTGTGCCAGTGGAGCAGCTTTACCTGGGCTGGTTTGGGCGATCACCCATCATCCCAGGCAGATGTAATTCCAGGTGCTAGCAATGCTAATGCTACAGGCTGACAGACAGAGCAGGAGTCCCGAGCTGCAGCCGAGGTCTGTGGATGATGGTCCCAATCCGCTCCGAGCGCACGACCTTTCCTGGATCCTCTGTGGAGACGGAGGCGGAGGTTTGTGTCCTGTTGTTATTAAATCTAAACGTATGATTCCTCCAGCGCGGGGCAAACAGCAGATGTCTTTCCCGGAGCAACGCAGCGGCCTGGAGCAGCCAAACCCACGAGTAGCAGCACTGCAACAATCCTCAAACTCCCATTAAAATTACAGCAAAATACGCGTAAAACAAAGTCGCGGTCTATTCGCTATGACATTCCTGTTGCTGATTGGTCTGTACGTCCTGTCCCGAGCCCCGGTTTTGGAGTTTTCTTGGCTCGTTTTGGTTCGGGGCTGTTCTTTTCACCCTTTTGTCAACACTGTTGGGCAGAGACCATGGCACACAGACGCAGCGCAGCGTGCTGGACTCGGCGCACACAGACGCACGACGCGCAATGGCCGCTGGTGTACCGTAGCAGTCTGCACCCCGGACTGACTGGCCACTGGCACTAACACTGGAAGGAAATACAGAGGAAATATAGAGGAAATACAGAGGAAATACAGATTTAAAGTTGGCAAGAGGTCCCCACAAGATCAAAATTATTTTATTATACCTTCCCATTTCCTTATTTTATGGATATGGATAATATAAGTATGTAAAAACAGAATTTTCTACAGGATTTTCTAAGCCAATATTAAGGCACTTTGTTCATACTACTAGTAGTTATATGCAATTATAGACATTGGATTGCACAAGCATTTATTAGGTTTGCTATGTATGTAAAACGTCATTCCCTTAGAAGTTTTCACAGTGAATTGTTTTATAATTTTTAAGGACAGTGCATATTAAAGGTGCACTGTGAAACTTTTCCACATGCTCTGCTCCATGGAGATGTTATTGCTTTGCCTGTAAAGTCCAACAATGTGGCATTAAACCTTTCTACTTTGCATGAAATTCAATTTGTTTTATTATTATTATTATTTTAATCAAAATTGGATTGTAATTTGCTGTGAACGGGCTTGCCTCTTCATAGCTCTGACCCGTACATTTGCATGGTGGGGTTTACCTACTTCTCTTTATGGAAATAGTATAATACCATACTGTGGAACATTTCAGGCAAGGCTGTAACATCTCCAAGAAAAACAGCATAGGGCAGCTTTAGTGAACATCTGTAATTATATAGTAGTAGTAAATATGATTATTGCAAATATAATGATAATTTCCATCTGTTTCCCAAGCAGATAACACACAGGACACAAATGAACTCCTCTGCCCCATCTGACCGTCTCCTCTTACAGACAATTATCTTTATTTTCCACTCTTAAACCAGCCAGGACAGCTCATTTTACTCGGGGTACGCATTTCCTCACAACCTGCGCCGCTGCGATTGGCCGAAGAAAAACGTCAATCAGCGACGTCAAAACGGCGCTCCTGAGGTTGGTGGAGAGGAGCGAGAGATCGGGGTAAAAATCCTAAAGAGTGTCCCAGTTTCAAGCCTCTGTTAATGAGGCTAAACCAGAGCGCTGCCCGGGGCCTGGTCTGGACCGTAAAAGCCCCGGGAGTTGGCTCCACAGCTGCCCGAGGAGGGAGAGGGGATCCCGGGGAAAGGTGACGGGAGCGCTCGGGAAAGGCAGGCAGATGGTTATGTAACAGCGACATAACAGGTTGTGGCTGTGAGAGGGCAAAAAAGGGGGGGAGAGAGGGAGATCTATATAGTATTGAATTAAAATGAACACAATATACAAAAAATCTTACACTTTAAACTTAAATTTCTTGATCAGATGTGGAAAATGTGGAAAATGATGGGATGAGAGTGAATAATTTGAAATAAATCCCACATTTATGTATAAAGCTTCTACCTTGGTCTGACCTTCATGTAGCTATAGCTTATATCAAGGAATAATCACACACAAAAAGTTACTCATTGAAGAAAAGTGAGACCAAGGATCCAGCCGAAGGAGTGGGCGAACGAATGAATTAAAACGAATTAAAAGCTAAAAGCTAAGAAAATAAGGGCATCTATGACTGTACAGCCTTTTTATAGTTGTAAAAACTGTGGAATATCAGATACTAATCAAGACTAAAACGAGTATTGAAACTATATACTCATTTGAGAAGGTATTGATATTAAAAAGCCACATTCACACGACAGAAATGAACCTTTGGATTAGTTTTATGATGATTTTGAGCCGTATCAGAGCAAGTTTAAGAGCACAAAGACGAGTATACGCCCATGGACTACTGAGGGATTACACAGATATAAGACCATGTGGTAAAATAAAAGAAAATACTACAGTTTAATGTTGAAATCACATTCTTATATCAATATTGAGTGGATTTAGATGTTGCATAATAGTCTCAATTCCAAAATTCCCAACTCAGTTCTGATACTAAGGTAAAAAAAACATAATAACACAATGATGGTAAGAAATGTAAAGTTTCTAAAATAGGATGTGATTTTTAATACACTATAATAGTTTCTTGAGTATGTGGTCATGTACTAGTTGTTCTTTTTTAGATTCTAGGCAAACTATTCAGGAAAGGTCTGTCCAAAGGTTTGTTTAAGTAATATCAGTATCTATACTTGTTCAAATGAGTATAGTTTTGATAGTTTTGAGTTTTGGTTTCATCACCCTTATGCATAATAAATAATTTACAAAAAAACAGATTAGAGCATTTCTTGTTTCTCTGTTTATTAAAAGTGTTTGACACAACTGGGTATTTCAGTATTTCATGTGTATTTTCATTTGTTTTCTTTCCATTCTTCACTCTTGTGTTTGTAGTAAACTGTATGGACAAACCAGTAGAATAACTCCAATTGATGTGCACAGAAAACTTCATGGCTGCCAAGTAAGAAAAATATTTGGCATTTCTAGTGTATAAACTGGAGATAAACTGATTTAATTCTTTTTGCACAGATAAATAATTTAGCTAAAATAAAAAAAGCACAGGTCGTGTCACGTGGGTTTCTTGTCTCTGTTGAACTTGTGTTTCTTGTGAGGTCTGGACTTAAGTCTCATCACAGAGTCACTCTTTAAGGACTCCAGTTTCCTCTGCTCCCGTCGGCTGCTCCCAACCTCCGGCTCCACAACTAGAAAAAAAATAACAGAAATGTAATGTAAAGTGGCAGTACTATATGTATTTTTTAAAATTAAGTCAAATTTCTTTTTAGGGCTGCACAATTTTGAAGAATAGAGATTCTGAAATGCCGCTTGATATGACTTTTGTAGGACTCATAGCACATTGTAAACTCTCACCAGAAAAGTTACACAATAATAATAATAAAAATAATAATACATTTTATTTATTAGGCGCCTTTCTGGACACCCAAGGTCGCCTTACAACAACATAAACAATTTAAGTATGATCAAAACATACAGTTAAAAGCCACAGTTAAAGCGGGACAGTATTTAGTTGATTGATTGTTTTTTAGTATTGTATTTAGTGTTGTATTTGATTAGTATTTAGTAATTTATTAGACAGTATTTGAAGTGACTGATTGTATTTACTTGACTTGCACACACACAATTGCACAGTTAACACAGTGCACCTTTAAAGCTCCTTTTCTCCTCACCTCCTCCGCTTCTCTCCTCCGGGCTCCACCGCAGCAGCGCTCCGTCCTCTCCTCCCGTGTACAGACTCAGGCTTTGGGAATCGAACCCGAAACTCCTCACGGTGGCTCTGTGCCCGGCCCTCAGAGTCCGGACCAGGTTTAGACCCGGTTTATCGCAGGTGAACAGGTGAATGTCTCCCCCGCCGCTGCCTCCCACCACCAACAGCTGCCCCTCGAAATCCAACCAGCAACCTCCGATCAGGTAGTCCACTGCAGAGCCAGCCTGGAAGAGACACACCGTGAGTTTTCAGGTGGAAATAATAAAAAAGATCTGCTTTATTAACTGGTGACATGCAGAGGATTCGGCAGCGTCGCACAGAAGTCAGCGAACTTGTGTCTTTTATTAAGTCGTTTTAGAGGAATATTGCGATTTAAAACGTCCAAATTACAACACGATGATCCACAGACGTCATAGATTATAACTACAGACCAGACACAGGCACTACACACATTAAGGTGCGCCGCAGAATGGTCGCACTGATGGGAGCTCCGTGTCGACTCGTTTTATTTACATTTACTTTTTACTATATTGTTTACGTATTTCCCTTGTATTCGCAAACACTTTTTAACAGTACATGCTATTAATACTTGTTGAATATCAGCGAATCAAACGGTTCTTCTCATCCTAAGCATTTCATTGCACTTTTGACCTTGTGTTGAACCCGTATATGATAAATAAACAATCTTGAATCTTGAATCTATACGTCTTCTTTAAATGGTTGGGCAATACTGTTTCAATTGCATCTGGGGCTGAGCTAGATGTAAAACTGGACTACATCAAGCTACAGTAGTTCTACGCCAGAAATGACCCAAAGAACGACCAAAGGCTGGAAAAAAAAAAGACTCTAAATTGAGCAAATATTACAATTGTAGAGTTGTCCACCAGATGAAGCTTGTGCATCATTATTATTTTAAGTGAGAGTGGATTTAATAGAACCTGTTCACACTTACGTCACAAACCGGGAAGACGTTTGGAAACATAAAACCCCTTGTGGCTTCGTACCCCCGGTCTGGTGGGCGGGTCTGTTTCTGGACAATCTCCACCTCCTCTCCTGCTACCGGTCACAATGTTGTGTCATAATTTAATGTTGTGACATAATGTCTATATAGGTTCTTTTTGTTGTTCTTCCTCTATTTTCCTTCTTTCTCTGTAGTAGTTAGTTATAGTTAGTATAGAAAGTTATGAAAGAGACAGTAGTAAATAAAGATAGTTATGTCACAGTTAGGCTCACTTGTTCAGTTCAGTTTTATGTGGGATTATAATCTCTAGACTCGTCTGTTTAGCTTCGCTTTGTGGGAGGATGGAGGGGAAATGTGGGAAATGTGGGACTGTTCTTTTTTTAATCACTGTAAAGCGCTTTGTGTTGCATTTTTGTATGAAAAACGTTCTATAAATAAAGTTTGATTGATTGATAAATGTGATTGTTGGTAAAATGAAGATTGCAAACGTATGTGGCGTTTGGAATCATCTGGAATTTGGCGCCCTCGTCTCTTCTAATCGCATGTACCCAGTGCGCTCAGAGTTGTACGTCAGTGCGGAAATTATGAAAACTGAGGTATGGTTGTAAAAGTCGTTTAGCCGAACATAACAGAGATGAAGAAACCTGGACATTTTCTAATTTTTCCTAGATTTGATCAGACTTACTACTGCGAACAGAGCCCAGAGGAAGCTGTCATCGCATGTTTCCAAACGTCTTCCTGGTTTGTGACGTAAACGTGAGAAGAGTCTATTTAATGTTTTCAGTGACACATTATTCTGGTGATTGCATTATAACTTTTAGCAATAGTTTAACGACTCACGGTGCCGTTGTGTCCGACCGTGGTGCGTGCGTCCTGGGTGCTGTAGACCGTCAGCTCCTCCTCTGTCTCCAGACTCTCCAGGTCCCACAGCTTCAGTCCTTCATCGTGAGAGACGCAGAGGAGCCGAGTCTGCTCCCGCCGCCCCTGCCCCTCTCGCCCCTGCCCCCGCCCCAGCCAGCAGAGGGTGCTGACGGACGATTCGCTGTTGCACGTGGCCACCAGAGCGTCCTCCTCGGCGCCTTTCGTCAGATCGAACACATTCACCAAACCGTCCGTGGAGCCTGAAGCCAACCTGAAAATCATTTAAAGGTGAGCTGTGTAACTTTTCTGGTACAGGGTCCACCACCTCCTTGACTCCATGTTGTTTTTCCAGAAAATTTAACTATCTCCATGGAGACGAGCGGCCCACATCACCAGTTACAGCTCAGATCTGTGGAGAAGTGGACCTGCTCACAATAATAATGCATGTTTTTGCGGAAGATTTGAGAAATAAAAACCACCTGTAATTAAATAAATACAATATTTCTTTAAGGCCATACTGTGGGACATTACAAGCAAAGCAGTAACATCAATGCAAGCAAAGCAGTAACATCACCATAACAAGCAGATGGCCAGTAAAGTTACACAGTGCACCTTTACAGGTATTGTAATGATAAATTCTCCAATATGGACAATAAAAAAGGACTGAACACTGGAATAAAAGGCTGAGATATATTTAAAAACATGAGTCAGTATCTCAGAACATGTTTGCAGAGGTTTAAACTACAGGGTGAGCAACTTTTACGCCGAGTAAGACCCCACGGAGACACAGGGAGGGCATCTGACACACAGGAACAGTTCAGAACATGTTTGTAAACGTCTAAACTACAGGGTTAGCTTTTACACAGTGAAGGGATATTTTGTTTGCAGATTAATTACTTACATAAATAATTACAGCATGGGTGATTAATTTGTACATATACTTATTCACTTGATTTTATTATTTCCATTTTTGTATTATTATTGTTTATCTTGACTGCATCACACTTTTTTCCTTTTTTGCACTAAACTGTCCTGGAGCTACTGTGACTGTTGAATTCCTCCACTGCGAGATCAATAAAGTCCTATCTTATCTTATCTTATCTTATCTCTCATAATTTTATTCCAGTGTCTCTGAGAACTAAATGTCCCTGTGTGTCAAATGCCCTCCCTGTGGCCCTTATTCTGTGGAAAACCCTGAACATGTTCTGAAATACGTGTGATTCCTGGATTAGTTTAAAGTTCACATTTCCGTCTTCTCTCAAATGTTAATGGACAGGTTTAAAATGTGACCTATGAACTGAATCATACGGTGGCTGAATCACTGGCTGCACTCACGCACATTTAAAAATGGTTTAAGACCGAAAAATCCTGTAGTGTGTAGCGGCCTTTAATGTGTTGATTCATTTTAGTTTTCAAGCCTCAATCTTATTTTTCAGTTTAATATCTGTTATTATGTTTACACTCTGTCTATATAACCATACACCTTACCTGTCCTTGTCTGTGGGATGGAAGAGCACCTGTGTGACATCATCAGAGTGCGACTCGGAGTAGACGCCTAACAAAGCTCCTCCGGGTTTCCTCGCATCCCAAAACACCAGAAAACTATCCTCGTTGTTTATCTGCTCCGTTCCCGCGCACAAAAGGGAATCGTCGCAGCTCAAATCGAAACTGGAAAAACTATGATTCGGATCGCTCCTGAAAATCTGATCCGATTCTTTCCCGGGACATCGAGCATCCCACAAACGCACCGTGCCATCTAAAGACGCAGAGTAGAAAGTGTTTGCGGACTTGTGAGTGAATCTGACATTTGAAACTGGACTTTTGTGGCCGCCGTAGCTCTGCAGAAGGCGTAGAGTTTGTTTGTTGTGGAGGTGAAGAGTGAAATCGGAGCAGGACACGACCACAGCGTCACCAGGAGGGGGCGCTAGAGAGAGGTCCAGGAGGTAAACGGAGTCAGAGGGAGATGAGCGGCCGCAGATGGACAGAGAGGAGAGTCTGTGCTCCAACGCCTCCATTTTAAAGTCTGGGGAGAAACAAAGATGTCAGATGCCTTTCCAAACTCCTATTCATGTGTTGCAGCTTCATGTTATAGACATATTTTTGAGGATTTTTTTTCCCCCATTCAGAAGATCTAATATTTTGTTTTTAAATTGTTTACAACTATGGCAATGGTCTTAATCTTTTATTATTCTGAGACGCCTAAATATGAACAGAGATGGGGCTACGGGTGTGTAAAAATATCTATATATCGCATCTTTTAATGTGATGATACAGTATTGATGTCAGGTGCTGTATCAATATAACGCCAAGAGTATTTTTTTGGTATATTTTACTAAATTATTTTGTTACAGCGCTACAGTTTTGTTGCTTGTTCAGAGGAAGGAAACTCATTCATGCAACATTTTTTGACATTTTCAGAGTTTTGATGATTACAATTAGTGTTTTTCATATTAACTTTGCACAAGAAGTGGTTTAACAAAGACTTTTTGTATCACAGAAATGATTTAGTCTTTGTTTTTTATTGAACCGTATTGAATCGATTTGAAATATAACAAATCGAATCGAAAGTTCACTGTATCGAGATATATATCATATCGTGGCCTTTGTATGTATCGTATTGGCAACTTCTTAATGATACCCAGCCCCAGTTACTAACAATAAAAATATATACTACTGGTTTTGAATAGACGAACACCTATAATACGGGTATTGGGCTAGAAGTCAAACCATAAAATTTTATCTTTGAAAACATAATTCACATAACATAACATCAGCTAACAGCTTTATCATTACTATTAAAATGCATTTACTGATAACAGTGCATGTTTATAATCCAGTAAAATAAGTTTAGTGGCAAGTTTATGAGTTAAAATTGTGTAAAATACAGTTGTAATTCACGTGTTAATAACAGTCTTACCTTTCTGTCCCTAATCAGGAGCTAAGACTTTACGAACAATTCAGCATTTTGTCCGTCTTCACCGTAACATGTCCGTAAGTTTCACAGAAGGGACATATGTTATTTAAAAGCATAAGTAATAAGCAGTAAGTATATTTATAAAGAAAATAAGAAAAATTTTGGGCTGAACTCGCGTGGAGGAAGTGGCTCGTGTTGCAGTGTTTACAGTCCGAAGAGGAACGATGTCGTGCTAAAAGAAAGGTTCCGCAATTTACTGTGGCGCTCAACTGAAGTTAAAATGTTTTATTATTTTCAACCTCAATAAAAAGTATAATAATATATTGACTGTAATTTCACGCTGTAATAAATATGTTAATGTGAAAACGAGGGTAAAAGTGACATGTGGGACGCGTTCTCGCTGTTCTCCGGCAGAGGGGGCAGTTGCATTGGTTTATAATAAACTCTCTGGTTAAAGTGTCTATGACAGATTAGACTGGTTATTTTTCTACAACACAGATAGAATTATAAACTTTTTCAGTTTGTCCATTCTTTAAATTAACTCAAATTGGCAAGAGCTCAGAGATGAAATGAACTGCAATATTTTTTCCCAAGTTTTGAATAAAAGACTGATAAAAATGCTACTTAAATTGCATTAAAATGTTAAATCAAACTTTGAGTAGTGTATTTCATATGTGTAGGCCCAGTCACACTTGTTACTTTTACATTAATCACTTGTAATTGTCATTTTAAACCATGCAACTGTACTGATCCTTGAGAATTAATTTTCGGTACCCCAATGCCCCTGCCTGACACCAGTTTATCACTTGTTAATCATCAAAAAATAAAAATCATACTTACATTTTTTATTAGTGGTTATAGTAGGAGTATTTGATGTACCAGAGTGTAGTAGTAGCACTACTAGTAGTAGTAGTAGTAGAAATAGTAGTTGTCATAGTGAAGAAAAACTCCAAATGAATTTTTTGAAAACACAATTTTTATTTTTATTTTTCTCCTGAGACCAGAACAAATCAAACACAGAAATCTCAAATCAAACATCTACAGTGTCAAAGAATCAAAATGTGCACGAACATTCTAAAATATGTGCCGCGTAGAGTCCGTTTCTCCAAAACAAATGTTGAAATCCTTTGGAATAAATGCACTTAAAAGTCCACAGGTGGTGCTGTATTGCTTTAGAAACAGTTTTAAAAAGCATCTCTGAGTTTTGACTTTAAGGTTTCTTGGTTTAAAATGGCTAAAATAATACAAACTGATACTTTGCAGCTGATGGCATCAACGTTACCTGGGGGTGTGAAAGTGGTGCGCGAGTGTGTGTATAAAGAGTGAATGAAGAATGTGTCTTTAAGGACATGTGTCTGTGAAAAGAGCTAAAGCTGTTGTTGTGAGGCGACTGTGGGTGTCCAGAAAGGCGCCAAATAAATAAAATGTATATAGGGTGACCAGACGTCCCTATTTACCCGGAACAGTCCCAGTGGATTTATCAAAAAACATTGATTTGTCCCAATTTTATATAAGAAATGTCCCAGGTGTCCCTATTTTTGACCAATCTGACCCTGCCAACAGTAAAGAAAGGCAAACATCATCATTTGTTTACGTTTACATGCAAAAAATCTGCTTAAAAACGACCAAAACACAAAGAAAATGTGACTATACTGACTCACATGTTCGTCACAACTGGTCTCTGCATAACAATTTTCCTTAATTACGCACTGATTTTATTATCATCAACCACCAAAACACCGGGGACGTCCCAGTTTTTTTATTTTTGAAATACTGTAGGCACCATCATCTGTTACTCGAGTTAGACTTTAATCTGAGTTTTGTTTTAACTCAGTCTGACCAGGAGGAGCAGACGTATTTGGAGCTACAACAGGTGGTCTGATTTATGCCTTTAAAGCGTCAGACAAACAGTTTTTCAGTCGCTCTCAGCTTTTTGTTGAAACTCGGACTCCTAAACAGGACGGCGAACGCTCGGACTGATCACAGCCTCCTGAAAAACCTTGACAAATCCATTTTGTATGATTTTTTTCAGCTTTTTAGTCCATGTTTGCTAATGTGTCGCCATGGTAACTGCTCTGCCAACTCCTCAAATTTTTTCTTGTATTTAATTTCTTGCATCTTCTTTTGTTACGTAAAGGTATTTTTGTTTCATGTGTCGCGCTGATGAATGACTACTCCTTGTGTTGAAAAAAAACAACAAAATAAACACTAACTGCTAAATATCGTGCCATAGACAAACAGGCAGAACACCCCCCAACGTGATGCCATTGCAAAGTATCAATATGCACATAACAGTCGTAGTAAAAACAGCATATTTTTTTAAAGGTCAGACTAGAAAATGTATTTGAAAGTAGTTATTTTTATGTCTAAGGCAAAATTAAATGCATTTTTGAGACAATTCTGGATATTTTGTGCAAAAGGCAGTTTAATTCTTAGTGGTCCATCCTCAAGTTTAAAATGCATTTGTTACCTGGAAGTTAATTTATTTTATTTATTTATTATTATTAAAGGGGCATTCTGTAAGTTTTTAGGTGGAGGACGAATGTTCCACTGTACGGCATTAATATTATCTACCAAAATAGAGAAAAGCCACTTATATAGGCCAGGTCAGAGGTCAGATCTGTGGAGAGGCCACCCCCACTCACAATAAGAATACATGTTTTCCAGCAACAGAAATGGCAAAATAAATGTGAGATTGATGTAAGCATAATGCCGTAGTGTGGAACATTCGAGGCCACGCAACCGCATCTCCATGGAGACAAGCAGGTGGCAGACCCCCGCACCAGAAAAAATTACACAGTGCAGCTTTAACGGCAGTGCAATAAGTACAAAATATCAAAACGTTTTATCTCCCAATAACAGTCGAAGCCACAGTCGCGAACAAGGCCCCGAAAGGATAAAAATCTGGGTCTGGAAAAGCACAGTGGAAGATCAGTGGTCCGCATCAGTGCATCGTGGGAGACGTAGTTCAGAGTTGTATGACGCTGGAGACAAAGGCATCATGGGTTGTGTAATTTAAAGTTATAAATAGCTAGTTTAGATAAAAGTCAGTGTTGCAAAAGGCTTAAAGTTGAACTCCGGCACGTTTGAAGCTAAAGTCCGTTTCTAGAGGAGGTCAAATTCTGTCAGAAGACAAAAAACGGCACAGATCAGTGTTTCCTCGGTGGAGATCTCACTGTGGCAGTGAGTCTGTCAAGGCAACAAACTAGTGTAGTGATGGGGGCAAGTTCTGAACTTCCACGTAAAACACCAAGAAGCTTAACTCCACTTTAACCCGTCTTACAACAGCCACGAGTCTAACAAACAAAACGCTCTGCCTGGTTCACTCATTAGTGTCTGGAAACGTTAGAAAACAACTTTATAAGCACCTCACACTTCCCTCTGTTGATTTCCCACTGCACAGGCCAAAGCCCAAAAGACTCGACTGTCGACTCCAGCGGCGACGAGAGGCTCGAGTCAAGTGAGAATCGACTGACGGTGAAGAAGAGAAACTGAAAGTTGTTGAATGAAAATGGTTCAGGATTGTATTTTTGTTTTACCATTCTTCAAAAAATATAATTCACTCGTAAATAAAAGGGATTAGAAATTACATTGGCAATCGAGTCTTTTGGGCTTTGGCCTGTGCAGTGTTGCCTCCACCGAGGAAACACTGATCTGTGCCACTGTTTTGGCTTCTGACAGAATTCCACCTCCTCTAGAAATGGACTTAAGCTTCAAATGTGCCGGAGTTCAACTTTAACTACGGTGTATTCTGGGTAGTACAAGTTTGGGGGAAAAACAAACACCAAAAAAAAAGATAAAACATCATATTTCACTGATTTGTATTAAATTATATGAACAGTTAAGCATGTTTTTTATCGCTCACCTCACTGAGAGTTAATACAATAAGTGCCCCTTCCACAAGTAGTAGAGTAGAGATGCAAAGATACAGCGTTTTCAGCTGATAAAACAGCATGTATTTCCTTAAAAGATGCACTACGCAACTTTTTGGTTGAGGTTTGAGGGTTTGTTTCTATGGATACGTCATTGCTCTGCCTGGAATGCACCACAGTGTGACATGAAACAGCTTTATCTTACATTTATTCAATTACAAGTGGTTTTATAGCTCAAAAATACTGAGAAAAACAGGCATTCTGACTGCGAAACCCTCCACCAGAAAAGTTACACAATGCACCTTTAAAATAAAATAATTCAGAACTGATCCAAATGTGTTATGTAGCTGTTAATTGTGTCCCACGTAACTACAGAACAGCTTTGTGTACGTAAAAGTTCAAATATTATGAGATTTCCTATAGTGAAAACCAGAAATCGTTTTACTACATCGATTTCTATGCCCAGGATGTCGACTGAACCAATATTTTAAAACCGATATTCGATCCAGCAATTTGTTTCTAGGATCAGTGCAAATATCTGACACCGGTATTGGATTGGTGCATCCCTAGTGACGGGTTTGGAGTAAAGCTACAGTCTGGTACCTGCATCTTTGCTTTTAATCTTAATGTGATTGTACAGAGTGTCCCAAACTATTTTTTACATCATTTCTCAGGCCAATTTTGACAATTCTTTGACAATTTCTTTGACAAAACAGATCAAGATTTTATATTTAATGTTTTATTTTTGTTCTGTTTTCAGGTTGAGCCGTTCACTCGCAAATAAAAGTAATTTTGTGTCTTGGAATCTGCTCGCACACAGTCACCCAAGACAGTGAAACCTTAGACGCAAAATTTGGAAAAACTTCACCGACTGGCAAACAAACTCCCATAAAAAACCTATGATGTTCAACACCTAAACGGTTCTATTTCATTGAGCTAAATTTTGTAGTTTTTAAGATAACTGCTTTTAAAATTATGTCAAATTTTTCGGGACACCCTGTATATTGTCCTAATGAATTAATAAATGAAATGAAGCTTCAGAGAAAAGCATTGTGGGGGCTGTAGTTTAGTCTCACAGATCTGTATTAGGCTGTGAAATATTTCCTGTACTTTTTCTCACCTGCGGGAAGTCGCCCCATCAAACTCAAACCTACACAAAAACTTTGTCAATCGTTTGTGCTTCGTTTGTGCAGCTTGACTTTTGGAGAAATTAACGATTCTTTTATAGGTGAAATTGGGGTCAGCGAGCGCCTCAGGAAGCTTCAAAATGCTCTAAAACGCCCAAAATGGAGTCAATCATTTGTGCTTCGTTTGTGCTGCAAAAAGTTTCATTTGTGTGATTCTGGTTCTTAAGATATTTGCAGTTTTATTTTCGGCCGATGACGTCGTCCAGAACCTCAGAATGTGAAACAGCCTCAAAACAGCAGAAAATTATAGAAAACGGTTGTATTTCGTTTTTTCTGTGACAATTTTCATTTCTGCGAGATTATTTCTAAAATTATTCATTATTATTTCTGCGGTAATTATAGGACATCATTTCCGCTTAGCTGACGGCGGCGACTTTAGCAAAACTCCACAAAACTAGTGTCGATAAATGATCTCAGGCTGTGGAAAAGTCTGTAATGGTCTTTAGTCATTTGCTTTTGATTCATATTTTATATAATGACACAGACTTTTCCACAGCCTCAGATCGTTTATCGACACTAGTTTTGCTAAGTTTTTCTGTCAGCTGAACGGAAATGACGTCCTATAATTGCTGCAGAAATAATAATGAATAATTTTAGAAATAAACTCACACAAATAAAAACTCACAGCACAAAACAGCACAAATGAAATACAAATGTTTTCTATAATTTTCTTCCTGTTTTGAGCTCTATTTAACTGAGGGGCTGGAGGACGTCATCGGCCCAAAATAAAACTGCAAATATTTTAAGAACCAGAATCGCACAAACAAAACTTTTTGCAGCACAAACGAAGCACAAACGAAGCACAAATGAAGCACGACTGACATAGTTTTTGTGTGCAGTGCATCCTGGGAGTTGTAGTTGTCTCAGGGCAGTGGATTGTGGGTCGTGTAGCTTCTGAGCCACGCAGAGTTTGAGAGAAAAACATTGTGGGGCTGTAATTAAAATGTCTCCTTCTTCTATAGATCTGTTATACGTTGTGTAGTTTTCTGTAGTTTTCCCTTAGAGCAGTGCATCCTGGGAGTTGTAGTTATCAGCCTGCAGCGCGTTGTGGAGGCTGTAGATTCCTTTCACAGAGCTGTGTAGTTGTCTGGCGTTTTTCTCTCAGCGCAGTGCATCTTGGGAGTTGTAGTCATGTCGTGGCAGTGCATCGTGGGAGCTGCAGTCACGTCGCCACAGTGCATTATGGGCCGTGTAGTCCATTTCAGAGCTACACGTAGCTGAACAGCAGCGGCACGAGGAACAGCACGTTGAAGCCCACCGTTCCGTAGACGATGTACCTGTACGGCAGCTCCACCTCCATGTGCTGCCGCGCCCGCCTCACGTCGCCGCCGCCGCCCAACCGCAGCACCCGGCACAGCGTCGTCAGGGTGACCGCTTTCATCACGGCGCGCGTCAGCATCAGGACCGCCACGCCCGCGACCAACCGCACCAACGCCGAGACGCCGAGCGAGAGGGACAGGGGAGGCAGGGAGAGGGGGAGGGAGGCGGGGTCACGGCTGAAACCGAGGCGGAAGTTGGCGTGAGATGCCAGCGCGACGCCCGCCCCGGTGCCCACGATCTGCGCCGTGTCGCCCCTCGACGTGCTCCAGGCGTCCAGGTGGAAGCTGAGCAGGGACAGGACGAAGGGGACGCCGATGACGAGGAGCGGAGACCAGCGGCTGTGGAGGACGACGAGGTCTAAGGAGTCCAAGGCCGGAAGAGTCACGAGCAGGATCAGAGCGGAGTACAGGACCCCCGCAAATACATCCTGAGGAGAGGGAGGAAGGGTTAGACAGGAGGAAAAAGATTATATGTCAGAAACAGTGATCCACCCGGCTGGATTACTGTAACGCACTTTATTTTGGGGCGCGTCAGTCATCCATTTCCAGACTGCAGCTGCACGTCTTTTAACTGGCACTCGAAAATATCCCATTTATCCTCTCTTCTCTGGCTGCCTGTGCACTTTAGCGTCCATTTAAACGGCTTTAAGTATTTAATTTAATTGACCGCCATTTTACCGAAGCTTTCTCACAGTATCAGCGAGTGGAGATGCCGGACTTTTGCCCCGCACAAACAGATTGAACTAAGGCTGAACTAGGACTGAACCAGGTCTAAACCAGGAGTAAACCAGGACTGTGTATCGGGACGGCCTGCTGCCCCCGCGACCCAGCCGGATGATGAATAGCCCTGGTTCAGTTCTGGTTTAGTCCTAATTTGGTCCTGGTTCAGTCCTGGTTCAGTCCGTTTGTGCGGGGAAAAATTTCAGCATCTCCACTCGCTGATACTGTGAAAAAGCTTCGGTCAAATGACGGTCAGTGACACTTTAAACCAGGGAAGTCTGCACCAAGATCTACTGTTCATAACTGTGTGACGTGATGACGTATTTTTGACAGTCAAGTCGCATCTGTGAATTCGTATTCGTATTGAAGAAAGCGTAATCGTAACTTTTCATTTCGCAATTGTAATTCTTGATGTTGTAATTTTTCAATTCGTATTCTGACGGAAAAAAATACACACAACACAATTTATGTACGACTGGACTCATTCGAGAGTTTACGAATATTTATTTTATGCTAAACTACAGCCAAATATGCACAGATTTCCCAAATATGCACAGACTTCTATCCTAAGCAGACAAATACTTCTGACAGCTGTGTATCTCCATACATTTACCCTACAACAGAATAGGCGTAAATGGGTTAAACAGGCCTCTTCTCTATATGTTTTTTAATCTCTTACTAAAACGCACTTGTTCACTTTGGCCTTTGACACAGTTTGAGATGTTGACATTTTATTAGATTGTTTTTATTAGATTCTGTTTTTATTCATGTGGTTTTATTGTTTTATAATTGGAATGTTTTTAGTCATATGTTTGTTTGTTTTTTTAAATTAGATTCTGTTTTTATGCTGTTTTTTATTCTGTTTTATGTTTTATGCTTTATTGCTTTTATTGTCTTTATTAGATTCAGTTTTTATTCTGTTTTGAAAATTGAATGTTTTTAACAATTTTGTTCTCTTTATTTTGTTGTTTCTTTCTTTGTTGAATGTTCTGTAAGTATGGAGATTATATGTTGTGCCTTCATAACTTTAATACCTGAAATTTCCCCATTGTGGGACAAATAAAGGATATCTTATCTTATCTTAAAAAGTTCAAATAAATAAACTCTCAAATTAACTCTCTCCAAGAGTCATATCTCGTTTTATTGTTTTTATTGCACTTTGGTCAAACTGTTGTTTTTAAAGTGTGTTATACATAAAGTTGCAGCTGCAGATATTGAAATCAATATATGGAAAACAGAAATGTGCTGTGAGTGGACATTAAAAATTAAACATAAAAAGTGCAGAAAAATCTCTTAAACAACGCGTTCAGTGTTTATTCAGTCTCTATTCAGTCTTTAACACCCAAACTGGTTATGATCACCTTATTCTTTCACTCTCTGATGTTTTTAAGCACCATTTTTGTCTTTCCAACTCTTGTATATTATATTTTTATGACCTGATTGTAAAAGTGTGTGGACTGATTTGTGTGAACTTTGTGGGACTGTAAAGTTGCACGTGACTAATAAACGGCCAAACAATAAAAGAACAGCGTAGCGCTCCACTATTGTGACATTTGCGTCGAGATAAGAGCGCTCAGATTAGATAAACAGGAAGTCTGACAGTGACCTCTGACCCCGGCTCCAGAGTCACATGTTGGACTCACCTGTGTGAACTATGATCCTGATACGACTCCATAAATCCTTTTACAGGCTCTGAGGCTAAATATTTGTTTTACCAAGTTACGGCCAAGAAAATCAGAGCTAATCACCACATCAAAACTGGAGCTGAACCTAGAACTAGACCAGGACTAGACCAGGACTATAAATGACCCAAACCGAGTCTACACGAGGATTTAAACCATAAAAAGTGTGACCCAAAAGCAGGACTAGACCAGGGACTAAACTAGGATTCAAATGACCGGTAAGTAAAGCAGGGAGTAAACGAACGACTAAACTAGAACTAAACCAGGGATGTGACCAGGACTAAACTAGAACTAAACCAGGGATGTGACCAGGACTAAACTAGAACAAAACCAGGGATGTGACCAGGACTAAACTAGAACTAAACCAGCGATGTGACCAGGACTAAACTAGAACTAAACCAGTGCTAAACTGGAACTAAACCAGGGACATAACCAGAACTAAACTAGAACTAAACCAAAGATGTAACCTGGACTAAAGTAGAACTAAACCAGGGATGTGACCAGGACTAAACTAGAACTAAACCAGGGATGTGACCAGGACTAAACTAGAACTAAACCAGGGATGTGACCAGGACTAAACTAGAACTAAACCAGGGATGTGACCAGGACTAAACTAGAACTAAACCAGGGACATAACCAGAACTAAACTAGAACTAAACCAAAGATGTGACCAGGACTAAACTAGAACTAAACCAGGGATGTGTCCAGGACTAAAGTAGAACTAAACCAGGGATGTGACCAGGACTAAACTAGAACTAAACCAGGGATGTGACCAGGACTAAACTACAACTAAACCAGGGATGTGACCAGGACTAAACTAGAACTAAAGCAAAGATGTGACCGGGACTAAACTAGAACTAAACCAGGTATGTGTCCAGGACTAAACTAGACCTAAACCAGTGATGTGACCAGGACTAAACTAGAACTAAACCAGGGATGTGACCAGGACTAAAGTAGAACAAAACCAGGGATGTGACCAGGACTAAACTAGAACTAAACCAGGGATGTGACCAGGACTAAACTAGAACTAAACCAGGGATGTGACCAGGACTAAACTAGAACAAAACCAGGGATGTGACCAGGACTAAACTAGAACTAAACCAGGGATGTGACCAGGACTAAAGTAGAACAAAACCAGGGATGTGACCAGGACTAAACTAGAACTAAACCAGGGATGTGACCAGGACTAAACTGGAACTAAACCAGGGACATAACCAGAACTAAACTAGAACTAAACCAGGGATGTAACCAATACTAAAGTAGAACTAAACGGACGAGACAATTTAACAGCCTGGAGTAACCTCTCTATCTCAGATCAATAAAAAGCCAATGGTCTGTAAAACCCGTCCAGGACTAGCTCTAGACTAAATCAAGACTAAACAAGGGCTGAACCAGGACTAAACCAAGGGGAAACAAGGACTAAACCATTAGTTAACTAAAACTAAACCAGGAAACTAGGACTAAACAAGGCTTGAACTAGGACTAAATCAAGACTGAACCTGGTACTAAACTAGGACTAGACTAGAACTAAAAGACCAACTAAACCAAGAATAAACCAGGACTAAACAAAGACTAAACCCAAATTTAACTGGGACTAAACTAGGATCGAACCATTACTAATGAACCAAGACTAAACCTGGTACTAAACCAGGACTAAAAGACTGAACCAAGTCTAAACCAGGACTAAAGCAGGATTAAAGCAGGGCTAAACCAGGACTAAACCAGGACTAAACCAAGACTAAAGCAGGATTGAAGCAGGAATAAAGCAGGACTAAACCAGGACTAAACCAAGACCAAAGCAGGACTGAAGTAGGATTAAAGCAGGACTAAACCAGGGCTAAACCAAGACCAAAGCAGGACTAAAGCAGGATTAAAGCAGGGGTAAACCAAGACCAAAGCAGGACTGAAGCAAGACTAAACCAGGGCTAAACCAGGACTAAACAAAGGCTAAACCAGGACTACATCTGCACTACATTAGAATTTACTAGAATAAGATTAGATTTGTTTGTCATTTTTATCTTGCATTTATCTTAGGAAAATTGTTTTTCACAGCTTCCGCAACTCAGTGAGGCAGTAGATGTAGTAAAAGTCTGATTTACCGTCCTGACTGTTCAACCTTTTCGATTTAAACTTTAAACAAACTTTATTGATCCACAAGGGAAATTACTTGGACACAGTCGCTCACACATCCCAATATAATAACAAAGAGAAAAAATATATAAATGGTCATGATAAATTGTAAATAAGTAGCAAAAGTAGCTTAAGGCATGATTATATAAAACTGTACTAAGTATAAGTATTAAAATGTAAATGTTTTAGTTGATCTGATTGAACTGCAGTAACCTTCTGTATCTGATATCTGAACACACAGAAACTGACCCACAGACCTGAATCAGACCTGGATCATCACATTACATCATCCTGTAAACCAGACCAGATCCACATGTTTATCCTTCTGCGGATTTAGTTTATTATACCTTTATTTACATCTGGCGCCTGTTGTGCACTTGTATGATTTTGTAATGCTTGAAAATAGTTTATTTAGAGTCTAGAATGTGGTGTTTTCTGTGAATAAATTGAAAAATATCTGGGTCAAAGTGAATAGGAATTATATTGTAGTGTAAAATGTATATTTATTTTTATTTAGACACGGTTTAGTTAGTTTAGGCCTTGTCTGGTTCTGGTTTAGTAATTCTGTGTAATGCAACATGAGTGAGTTACGGGAGACGTCATGGGGCTTTGGGCGAAAAAACCTTATAAAACAGTCCTGGTTTGAACCTGTTTTAGATAGGGCTGGGCGATATGGACCAAAAAATATATCTCGATATGTTTTGCTATATCTCGATATACGATATATATCTCGATATCTTTACAGGAAAAAAATACAGCCCCCAAACTACTGCAAAAACAAAAAAACAAATTTTATCTGATTAATATTCATTTAGTTCTGCACTTAAACACTCTTGACACCCCTTTTTGGACCCTCACCCACAGTTTAAGAACCTCTTCTTTAAGAGGACTTCCACTGACACAAAACTGCTTCAAAGTGAATAAAGTGTGCAGGATTTTTAAACCTCTATTTTCAAATTCCAAACTGGAGTTACATTCTCTTGTTTTAAAGTGGTATTTAGTCTCTGCACATTTACCAAATCAAACGCACAGTGTGACAAACGGATTTATTTGGCATTTGGCACAGGCTGCAGAGAGAAGCCCCGCGCGCTCCCGCGCGCTCCCGCGCACTCCCGCGCACTCCCGCACGCCGGGATGAGTTTATTGGCAACAGCAGCGGCATTAATGAAAAATGACCGCACTCAGTATTCAGACCTTGAGTTCATGACAAGACCGAGTCCAAATGCGCTCGAGTCCGAGACAAGACCAAGACAAAAGCCAAAGCTCTCGCTTTGTCCAGCGGCACGCGGGTGTCTGTGAGTGGTGGGGCAGGTGTGGGTCCTGCTGCGGGGGCTCCTCGTTTAAGGGGGCGTGGGTGTGTTTTGAAGCGGAGTTTGTTCGTGATATCTGCACACACGCGGAGCTCGTGTGCTGGGGTCGTGCGCGATCGGAGGTGTCATGTGGTTGCGCTCGCACTGGGAAACGTGCATTTAGAAAGTTTAACTCGTCACGTTGCGTCTGTGCGCAGCTCCTTATTGTGGCTGCAGAAGCACTCGCACAGATGCGCCTGTTTGGTTTTCCACGTTCGCACGACGAAATATTTGCTCGCAAATGCGAGTGAAATGGGCGCACTGCAGAGCCCTGGTCCTAGACCTGGTTTAGTCCGTGGCCGAGCCCCGGGCCTTTGCGGCCGCGTTTAGTCCTGGTTTAGTTCTAGTCCTGGTTTAGTCCGCGGCCAGGTCCGGGCTCCGCGGAGGAGCTCAGGGGACAAAAGCAGGAGGCGGAGGCGAGCGCGGCACAGAGAAGGCGAAACAAGCGAAGCGGCGAAACCAGAAGTAAACATAAGCATTATAGCGATATATCGATATGTCAGAATTCATATCGAGTTTCAAAAATATCTCGATATATTTTAAATATCGAGATATCGCCCACCCCTAGGTTTAGATAAACGTTATACAGCTATTATTTTTGGCCCTGTTTCAGACCTAGTTTAGTCTTGGTTTACTCTCTGCTTTAGATCTGCTTCAGACCTTGTTTAGTCCCTATTTCAGACCTCGTTTAGACCTTGTTTAGTCCCTGGTTCAGACCAAGTTTAGAACTGGTTTAGTTCCTGTTTCAGTCTTAGTTTAATCCTTATTTTGATTCAGGGATCAGACCTTGTTAAGACCTGGTTTAGTCCCAGATTCAGACCTGGTTTAGTCCCGGGTTCAGACATGGTTTATTCCTGGTTTAGTCTCAAGTTCAGACCTCGTTTAGACCTGGTTAACTCCCAGGTTCAGACGTGGTTTAGTCCTGGTTTAGTCCCTGTTTCAGACCTCGTTTGGATCTGATTTAGTCCCTGTTTCAGACCTTGTTTAGTCCTGGTTTAATCCCTGTTTCAGAGCTGGTTTAGACCCGGTTTCATCCGATTTTAGACCCTGTAAACCTGTGAATTTCTTGTGAATAGTCTCTGCTTTGAGATAAACCCTCTGACTGTCTGAAAAGATCCGGTTTTGGTGAGATCTGGTCTCTGTCAGGTCTGGACCGGTTCATTTTCTTATTCAGCACAAATCCAGGGTTCACAGACTGAGCATGTTCAGACTGGAGACAGATCAGGAAAATGGAAACTGAGAGAGAGACGGAGTTTCTCAATAAACTAAAGATTTAAATGTTGGATATGAGGAGATTTGAAGATTAAAGCAACTCGAGTTTAGTCCCAAATAGGGTGCATATTTTTGGATTTTGGAATTCTTTTTGGATCAGTAAAGTAGCTCTCTTACAATACAATTATGATTTTGGTGAAAAGAAATGTGATCAATAAAAAGTAGGACTGTTCTCATCCTGGAGCATCCGTCAAATGATTTTCTTGTTACTGTTTTGTCTGGAATGTTTCACAGAACGGCACTAAACCTTTCTATCTTCAAGGAGACCAAGCCAGACCAAGTTACAGGTCAGATCTGTGGAGAGGCGACCCCACTCACAGTCAGAATATCTGGTTTTCTAGATATTTTTGAGCTATAAAACCACTTGTAATTTAATAAATGTAAGGTAGAGCTGTTTAATGTCACACTGTGGAACATTCTGGACACAGAAACACGCAGGTGACGGATCCCCAACCAAATAGTGCACCTTAACGTGATATTGTGTAACTTTCTGGTGGTGGAAAGTCACCTGACCATTCTCCAGGGTTTTGTTCCATACTGTGGAAAATTACAGCTAAAGGAACAACATTTCCATGGAAAAAAAGAGAAGAGATCCTCTAGATCAAGAAGGAGTCAGGTTTGTGGAGATGCAAGCCGCCTTTCAATGTTTTTCAGTGTAATAAAAACAGGCATAATGAAAAAAATTACATAATGAGGCTTTAGCATTTGAGAGAAGACTGAAATATCAGAATCCCATGTGTGTTTAGAACATGTTTGTAGAGGTTTAAACTACAGGGATCTTAGCTTTTACACAGAATAAGACCTCATGGAGACACAGGGAGGGCATCTGACACACATGGGACATATCAGAACTAGGGATGCACGATACCGATACTTAAGTAAGATACTCGTACTCATTAAACATTTGCCAATACCGCGCACCAATACCACTATTACACGACACATTCCGCAGTTTCCCGGTTTCAGTTTCCCGAATAATCCAATATCCTGGTTATGAGAAGCCAGAGCGACATAAATAAAGCGCCTGTAGCGACATCAGTGAAAGAGCTGCTGCACTTGTACGATCTCTGAAAAGTTTAACATGAACCATCTTCAACGCGACACACGCACAGAACAGACTCAGCATCAGCAGAACATCCTCTGTCACAGAGAGAACACTCATATTCACTGAGTCGTGTCCTGTAATCCCACAGAAGCTGAGGCATCAGAGCATGAGCTGTTTTGTTTTTTTTGCGCTGTGCTGTATGCAAATGAGCCATGCGGTTTTAAGTTTAGTTTCTGTAAAACGTAAACAAATGTGCGCAAAGCTGCATTAAACACATTATAAATCGAGATTCAGAGATTCAAAAAGTTTATTTCATATTCACATATGAAAAAGTTAAATTACGTTTCTCACTCTCAGTCAAATCTAAATTAAATAATAATAATAAAATGAAAGAAAAGTTCAAAGTTCTTCTTAGGGAGACAGCCTGGTGTGTAGAGGTAATATCAGGTTGTATTTTTTCCTGGTTTATTAAATATATATTTTTGGCGCATTTGTAGGATTGGTAAAGTATCAGTATCGGCAAGTACAGAAATGATTGTACTCATATCGGTTTTTAAAAAAGTGGTATCGGTGCATCCTTAATCAGAACATGTTTGTAGAGGTCTAAACTACATGTAGAAGATGTATTTATAAAAATACACTTTATATTTAGCTTTGCGCTGCCATTGTGATACAGAGTACAGTCGTGTGTGTAGTGTGTAATTGGACTCTGGAGCAGCGGAGGCACAGTTGGGTCTGAGCTCTCGTGTGATGGAAACTGGATCCTCTGATTAAAGTCAGACTTGGGTCCCGTTTCAGGTTTAAGTGTTTTTAGATTCAGGATCAGGACAAAGGGAAAGAGGGACTGGAGCTAATCCCTAATGGCCGCGGATCATCTACCAGTGTTTTTTTTTGTTTTCTTGGCCTCGAGTGGTGCACTTACTCACATTTTACTCAAGATCAAGATACTGTCATTTCTAATCATCAGTGATCCACTTGGGTCTGTTTAATGGAGAGTCTGGGATTTTCTGGTTGTGGTAGTGGTAGTAGGTGTAGTAGTGCAGTACTAATAATAGTGTAGGTAGTTTTTAGTAGTATTTGCAGTAGTATCATATGCAGTATTTAAAATAACAGTAGTATTTGTACGTACCATGTAGAAAGTGCATGTAGAGATGCAACGATACAGTTTTCCCACAATTCGATCCATATCTCGATACATGGGTCACAATATCGATTTGATTTTGATAAGTTTAAGATGCAAAAAAAAATCATATAATTCTTTCTGCTAATGAATATAATATAATAACACTATGACGTTAATGGTACATTACATACATAGTCTATATATGAAGTGCTTAATTCATTTGGTTCAGTGATTCACAGCTCAGAACTTTTATTCAGTGAAAATAAACATAGTGCTTTCCCAGGCCATTTTACATTTTATAATGAAGCCAGTCTACTCTTAAAATAGAGTGGTAGGGGAGTTAAACTATCAGACTTTTCCTTTTTTGATGATGATTTCTGTTCCTCCTGAGTCCTCTCCCTGCCTGCACATGCCTCATGCCTGTGTCGGTGCTGCTCCACCCTCCAGCAGCAGCGACAGGCAGTGGCTCCTCCTGCACTGCCCTGCTACAGTCTGTGCTCAGACACACTGAGCTCTAAAGGGCCTCTTTCTCACACCAAAACTGTGTTACATGACACAGAAATGTCCCAATAGACAGTTTTCTCACTAAAACTTAGAGAGAATTGTAGTATTTTATGTACCAGTAGAGAGTACATGCCTATGTAATATTTACAGTAGTAGTAGTAGTAGTAGTAGTAGTAGTAGTAGTAGTAGCAGTAGTAGTAGTAGTAGTAGTAGTAGCTTCGTATGCAGTAATAGTAGTATTTGTACGTAAAAGTAGAGTGCATGCCCATGTAATATTTGCAGTAGCAGTAGTGGTAGCAGTAGTAGTAGTAGTAGTAGTAGTATGGTATGCAGTAATAGTAGTATTTGTACATACCAGAAGAGAGTGCATGCCCATGTAATATTTGTAATATTTGTAGCAGTAGTAGTAGTAGTAGTAGTAGTAGTAGTAGTAGTAGTAGTAGTAGTAGTAGTAGTAGCAGTAGTAGTAGTAGTAGTAGTATGGTATGCAGTAATAGTAGTATTTGTACGTACCAGTAGAGAGTGCATGCCCATGTAATATTTGTAATATTTGTAGTAGTAGTAGTAGTGGTAGTAGTAGTAGTAGTAGTAGTAGTAGTAGTAGTAGTAGTAGTAGTAGTAGTAGTGGTAGTAGTAGTAGTAGTGGTAGTAGTAGTAGTAGTAGTAGTATGGTATGCAGCAATAGTAGTATTTGTACGTACCAGTAGAGAGTGCATGCCCATGTAATATTTGTAGTAGTAGTAGTAGTGGTAGTAGTAGTAGTAGTAGTAGTAGTAGTATGGTATGCAGTAATAGTAGTATTTGTACGTACCAGTAGAGAGTGCATGCCCATGTAATATTTGTAGTAGTAGTAGTAGTATGGTATGCAGTAATAGTAGTATTTGTACATACCAGTAGAGAGTGCATGCCCATGTAGATGCGGCTCACACAGACCAGGACACACCAGCTCAGAGCCACACACAGGCCAACAGCAAAAGGATACTGAGGAGAGAGGGGAATATATTAAAATATATTAAAGGACCTGTGTGTTTCCTGCACTCTTACAGGTTTAAAAAGGTTTTACAATTACAACTGAACCTGCATTTCCAGAACCTTCACCTGCAGATAAACACACAATCAAGTTCGTCTCATTCTCAGTTTATGGACAGGCCTCATGTGAAAGCTCAGAACCTCCAGAATTCACTCACTGAGCAGCGGAGGCTGCACTAGCACTGATTCATGACTGTCTACAGGTGCTGGGGTTTAGGCAGTGACCGTTCAGATCAGAGAGACATTTTAGGTTTAAACCAACTGGATTTCAACACTGAAACTCAAGACTTCAAGTGATGTTCATGCTGCTTTCTGACTGGAGAATCGGCTCTATTCACGTTTATGTCACAAACCAGGAAGACGTTTGGAAGCATGCGAGGACGACTTCATGTGTAGTTCCAGACACTGGGCTCATCGACAGACAGTGATCAAACCCACTGAAGATGAATGTGATTGTTGGTAAAATGAAGACTGCAAACGTATATTCTGTTTGGAATCATCCTGAAATTGGCGCCTTCGTCTCTTCTAATCGCATGTTCCCAGTGCACTCGGAGTTGTGGGTCAGTGGGGAAATGATGAAAACTGAGGTATAGTTGTAATTGTGGATGAGCCGAACATAACGGAACGCTACAATGACATGGAGATGAAGAAAACTGGAACATTTTCTCTTTTTTCCTAGATTTTGTTAGACTTAATACTGTGAACTGAGCCTGCTGGAAGTTGTCATCACATGTTTCCAAATGTCTTCCTGGAATTTAATAATGGATTCAGACTTGAACTTTAACAGCCACATCAAATCAATAACATCTGCAGCCTTTTACCATCTAAAAAACATGGCAAAAATCAAAGGTCTACTGTCTAAAGCACTTGGAGAGACTTATCCATGCGTTTGTCTCCAGTAGGTTAGATACTGTAACGGCCTCTCACTGGCCTCTCCAAACGAGCTGTGAGAGCTGCAGAACATGCAGAACATGCAGAACATCCAGAAGGCTGCAGCTCGAACCAGGAAGTACGAGCACATAAGTCCAGTGCCCAGGTCTCTGCACTGCCCCCTGTGGCTCAGAGACTTTAAAGCAGCTCTACTTGTGCACAAGTCTCTCCAGGGCCGAGCACCAAAGTACATCTGTGACATGTTAGTGCCACATGAACCATCTGCATCTGAGGAGCTCAGGGACCGGCCTCCTGCTGTAGTCCTGGTTTAGACCTGGTTTAGTCTTGGTTTAGTCCAGGCCTCCTGCTGGTCCCAGAGTCAGGACTAAACTCGGGGAGTCAGCATTTCAAATTCCTGCAGCTAAAACCTGGAACAGTCTGAACACGTGAGACAGACTCTGACTCTGTTTAAATCCAGGCTCAAAACGGTTCTGTTTAGCTGCGTCCGACTGAAAGGTTTTCATTTTCCATTCCGCACTCTTCTCTTCTCTCTAATTTAAAGTCCCATCTCTATTTTAAAATTTTCTGATGATTATTTATGTTTTGATTTGTTTGTATTGTAATTTTAATGTATTTCTTATTCTGTAAAGCACTTTGAATTACTTGTGTACGAACTGTGCTGTACAAATAAACTTGCTTTGCCTTTGTGACATAAGCGTGAATAGCGCCTGTTGTCTTCTTGAACCAAAACAACAAATTACAACATCATCAGCTTTCCTATTATGTCCAATGTTTTTGTGATTCAGAATAAATGAGTATTCAAACTGTTACCAGCAAAAGTTTGATATCTGATAATATGTTTACCTTGTATCCGTGGACACAAACAGGTCACGTTTATGGCATTTAAAACCGAAACCTTGCATACAGCTCCTTTACGGTACACTTAATTATCATCAGTATAAATAAATGTGTCCTTTTCAGTATTTAAAATATTAATAATTGGATTGCAAAAGGAGCATTTTGGTGACAGATGCTCTCAACACTAATCTGTGGTTTAGCTCCATCTCTTCCCACCCTTTGTGGAAACTATAACACGGTGATGTAATACTTTCTTGGAGTTTTATTTCAGGGAAACCTCTGAGCACTTTTCCTTCCAGTTTGAGCCGTATTATTAAACAATGGGTCCTAAAAACATGTGATCAGATGTTCAGAGGAGCAGAGACTTCCTCCAGACCAAACCCGGAGGGCAGGGTCTCTGGTCTCCCACGGCAACAGGACGTCCAAACAAAAGAGCTCCATGGGACATTCTCAGTACGTGACATTTCAGCGCCGGAGTCCCAATGGAGGGTGTGGGACGGGGATGTGACTGGAGATATTGGATAAAGGACTATACTGGGACTAAACCAGGACTACACTAGTACTAAACCAGGACTAAACCAGGACTACACTAGTACTAAACCAGGACTACACTAGGACTAAATTAAGACTAAACCAGGATTTCACTTAGACTTAGACAAATTTTATTGAGCCACAAGGGAAATTACTTGGACACAGGAGCTCATTCATCACAATATATTATCATAAAAAAGTCAATATAAATGCTTGTACAGTATTATCTAGTACATCAGGGTGAGTTCTTGTAGGGAGTATTATCCGTTACATAAGGGTTAGTTGTTGTACAGTTGTAGGGAGTATTATCTGTAACATAAGGGTGAGTTGTTGTACAGTTGTAGGGAGTATTATCTCTTACATAAGGGTGAGTTGTTGTACAGTTGTAGGGAGTATTATCTCTTACATGAGGGTGAGTATCTACTTCCTGCTTCTGAAGAGTGCGGACGCTATCCTTGCTTGCTCCTGCCGTTTCCTTCTTTACTTTGCCTTTTAAACAGTTTACCTCCTCCAACACTGGATAATGTGTCTATTTTTGATTTTCTTTCAAGTAAACAAAGACTTTTAAACCATTTTTACAATTTTTAACAAATCATCTGATGAGCCAGCAACATGTCGGCGGAGAGAAGCCAAGGGAATCTTATCTGTGAGCGCTGTCGGGACTATCAACAAGAAATTAATGAGCTACAAGCATGGATATTTGCTTTAGAAACCGAACAAGGACTTCAGACGACGCTACCAATGGCTTCCAGTGGTGAGCAGTGCCCAGTTACTTCCAGAGAAGAGGGTGAAAAAACTTTCAACTTAAACCTGAGTGATACTGTGTTTTTTCCAAAACTTGGTACAGACCAAAATGCTAAGCCAACACGGCGAGTGATAAAAGACAATGCTAATATCGTTATATCACCCACAATAAAGCTAACAAACAGATTTTTACCACTGTCACAGACTGATTTTGATGTACAAACAGAAAATGAATTGTCACAAAACAGGAACAATAAAGTTGGCAAAAGAGCGCAGGCAGACGGCAAATCTGTGCCAAACGTCAAGGTCAGAGATACGCTGTTGCTCGGAGATGATCAGCGGTGTGAGTCACAGAGGAATCCTGACATGCTGTTATCCACATTACACTGTTTCTGAGATGACAACACTCCTGCCGAAAGTTTTGTCAACACACAAAGGGATTAAGCAGCTGATTGTGCACGTGGGTGCAGTGGACGTCAGAATGGAACAGAGTGAAGTCTTGAAAAGGGATTTCACTAAATTACTCAAGGAGCTTAATAAAGTGAAGGTTAAGACATTTATCAGTGGACCTCTTCCTAACATAGACCTAAGGAGATGGAACAAATTTACCCGACTGCTTCAGCTGAACACGTGGCTGGTGAATGCGTGTGCACTCAGAGGACTGCACTACATTGAGCACTTTGATCTTTACTGGAAACGAAAGGACCTGTTTGAGGGAAATGGCCCACACCTAAGCAGAGGTGGAGTAAGAGTGTTGACGGGAAACCTCCTCCACGCTCTGAGGCATTGGCCTGGACAGGGTCCTGTGCAGCCAGCGAGAGAAAAAAGGAATGGGAGAAGCGTTCCTGTTGCGCCAACCAGACAACCAGCACCACCAACACTTAGAGCTGAGTCACTTTGCACTTGTAACTGACAAAACTGTCTTAGAGATTGTGTCCAGTCTGAGTTCATCCACATGCTGCCTTGATGTGTTACCCACAAGATTTCTAAAGTCTGTCCTCCACAGTTTACTTTCACCACTCGCTCACATAGTTAACATGTCACTTCAATCTGGAACATTCCCAAGAGCTTTGAAAACTGCGCTCATTAAGCCTCTCCTAAAGAAGAGCAGTCTTGATGCCACAGTACTGAACAATTTCCGACCCAACTCAAATCTGCAGTTTTTTGGCAAGGTCCTTGAAAAAGCTGTTTACCAACAGCTTACGGATTTCTCCAAATGAACAACTCCTTCGATGTTTTCCAGTCAGGTTTTAGAGCCACCACAGCACTGAGACGCTCTGATCAAGGTGACAAATGACATCCGCCTGAACACTGATGCAGGAAAAGTCTCAGTGTTGATCCTGTTAGATCTGAGTGCTGCTTTTGACACTGTTGATCATGGGATCCTCTTACAGAGACTAGATGACTGGGTGGACATCTCTGGTACTGCACTAAACTGGTTCAAGCCCTATCTAGAAGACAGGAAGTATTTTGTTGAAATTGGAAACTGTGTCTCAGATCACATGGCCCTGACCTGTGGGGTGCCCCAGGGATCGATCCTGGGCCCACTTTTGTTCAGTCTCTACATGCTGCCGTTAGGCCAGTTAATACACAGCAATAATGTGTCCTACCACAACTACGCAGATGATAACTCAGATCTATGTCTCACTGGCAGCAGGAGACTATGGACCAGTGGACTCACTCTGCCACTGCATTCAACAGATCAGTGTGTGGATGAAAACAACTTTCTCCAGCTAAACTCAGACAACCTGCAAAAAACCTGCAAATCAGGCTAGAAATCTAGAAGTAATAATGGACTCAGACTTGAACTTTAACAGCCACATCAAATCAATAACATCTGCACCTTTTACCATCTAAAAAACATAGCAAAAATCAAAGGTCTACTGTCTAAAGCAGACTTGGAGAGACTTATCCATGTGTTTGTCTTCAGTAGGTTAGATTACTGTAATTGCCTCTCACTGGCCTCTCCAAACGAGCTGTAAAACAGCTACAGTACATCCACAACGCTGCAGCTCGAGTCCTGACTCAAACCAGGAAGTACGAGCACATACGTCCTGTGCTCAGGTCTCTGCACTGGCTTCCTGTGGCTCAGAGAATAGACTTTAAAGCAGCTCTGCTTATGTACAAGTCTCTCCATGGCCTAGCTCCAAAGTACATCTGTGACATGTTAGTGCCGTATGAACCATCTGCATCTGAGGACCTCAGGGACCGGCCTCCTGCTGGTGCCCAGAGTCCGGACTAAACTCGGGGAGTCAGCATTTCAGACTATTACAGCTAAAACCTGGAACAGTCTGAACATGTGAGACAGACTCTGACTCTGTTTAAATCCAGGCTAAAAACGGTTCTGTTTAGCTGTGCATATGACTGAAAGGTTTTCATTTTTCATTCCGCACTCTACTCTTCTCTCTAATTCTCTCTAATTTAATGTCCCATCTCTATTTTAAAATTTTATGATGATTATTTATGTTTTAATTTGTTTGTATTGTGATTTTAATGTATTTCTTATTCTGTAAAGCACTTTGAATTAATTTGTGTACGAATTGTGCTATACAAATAAACTTTCCTTGCCTTGCCTTGTGGTACAGTTGTAGGGAGTATTATCTGTTACATAAGGGGGAGTTGTTGTATAGTTGTAGGCAGTATTATTTGTTACATAAGGGTGAGTTGTACAGTTGTAGGGAGTATTATTTGTTACATAAGGGTGAGTTGTTAGGTGTGTGCAAAAATACTGAACTATCGATATATTGTATAGTTTAATGTAATGATTCAGTATTGTTATCATGGTCTGCTGTATCGATATATCGCCAAAAGTATTTTTTGGTATATTTTACTAAATAATTTTGTTACAGCGCTACAGTTTTGCTGCTTGTTTAGTGGAAGGAAACTCGTTTATGCGACACATTTGACATTTTCACTGTTTTGAGGATTAAAATGTTTGTGTTTCATATGAAATTTGCACAAGAAGTGGTTTAACAAAGACTTTTAGTGTCAGCCAAGATTTAGCCTTTATTTTTATTGAACCGTATCGAATCGTTTTGAAATATATCGTATCGTAAACTCACTGTATCGAGATATGTATCATATCGTGGCCTATGTATCGAGGTATGTACCGTATCGGCAACTTCTTAATGATACCCAGCCAACCCTAACCCAACCCTACCCAAGTTTGCACATATTTCCTTCTTCAGTCCTGGTTTAATTGAGTCTAAATGTTTAGTTTTGTCTTGTTTTGGACCAAGTTAGATCCTGGTTTAGTTCCTATTTTGATTAAGTTCTCATATTTTATTCTTCTAGCATTTTATTCTTGCATTTTAAATACTTATAACAGTTTTCTGAGTTTATGATGTACAAGTTGGTCTCTTTCCCGTGACCCTTTGCTGTTTTCTTTCTTCAGTGTTCTGTATTGTGTCCGTGTGAATGGGTGAGTTTGATTTACGGCTCGGCGCGTCACTGTCGGTTGCCCGGGTGGAGATAACAGACAGGCCCTGACCTCTGACCCCTGGCGGCGGGCGCTCTGATAAAACTGCAGAGTGAGGGGTTTGGGTTTAGAGAAGTGGGTCAAATTCAGAAGAGACGTGTGAGCAAAACAGAGCCGGATGGACGGCTATACCAGGACTGAATCAGGACTAAACCAGAGCTAAACCAGGACTGAATCAGGACTAAACCAGAGCTAAACCAGGACTGAATCAGGACTAAACCAGAGCTAAACCAGGACTGAATCAGGACTAAACCAGAGCTAAACCAGGACTGAATCAGGACTAAACCAGAGCTAAACCAGGACTGAATCAGGACTAAACCAGAGCTATACCAGGACTGAATCAGGACTAAACCAGAGCTATACCAGGACTGAATCAGGACTAAACCAGAGCTAAACCAGGACTGAATCAGGACTAAACCAGAGCTAAACCAGGACTGAATCAGGACTAAACCAGCGCTAAACCAGGACTGAATCAGGACTAAACAAGAGCTATACCAGGACTGAATCAGGACTAAACCAGAGCTGAACAAGGACTAAACCAGGGCCGAACCAGAGCTAAACCAGGACTGAATCAGGACTAAACCAGAGCTATACCAGGACTGAATCAGGACTAAACCAGAGCTGAACAAGGACTAAACCAGGGCCGAACCAGAGCTAAACAAGGACTAAACCAGGGCTAAACCAGGGCTAAACCAGGACTAAATCAGGTCTAAACCAGAGATAAACCAGGACTAAACCAGGGCTAAACCAGGACTGAATCAGGACTAAACCAGAGCTATACCAGGACTGAATCAGGACTAAACCAGAGCTAAACCAGGACTGAATCAGGACTAAACCAGAGCTAAACCAGGACTGAATCAGGACTAAACCAGCGCTAAACCAGGACTGAATCAGGACTAAACAAGAGCTATACCAGGACTGAATCAGGACTAAACCAGAGCTGAACAAGGACTAAACCAGGGCCGAACCAGAGCTAAACCAGGACTGAATCAGGACTAAACCAGAGCTATACCAGGACTGAATCAGGACTAAACCAGAGCTGAACAAGGACTAAACCAGGGCCGAACCAGAGCTAAACAAGGACTAAACAAGGACTAAACCAGGGCTAAACCAGGGCTAAACCAGGACTAAATCAGGTCTAAACCAGAGATAAACCAGGACTCAATCAGGTCTAAACCAGGACTGAATCAGGACTAAACCAGAGCTAAACAAGGACTAAACCAGGGCTAAACCAGGATTAAACTAGGACTAAAACCAGGCCAAAAACCAGGGCCAAAACAGGACTAAAACAGGGCTAAACAAGAGCTAAACTGGACTGAACCAGGGCTAAAGCAGAACTAAACTAATGCTAAACCAGAAT
This sequence comes from Odontamblyopus rebecca, assembly GCA_030686955.1. NCBI lineage: Eukaryota > Metazoa > Chordata > Actinopteri > Gobiiformes > Gobiidae > Odontamblyopus > Odontamblyopus rebecca. The sequence continues at coordinate 7,030,775 of CM060670.1, read as the reverse complement.
TAGATTGGGAGCCGGCGTTCTGTTTCATTCTCTGGTATTTTCATCTGGAATCTCAGAAAGTTTTTCTGATAATTTCTATCAGTTCTCCAACCACACCACAACCTCTGGGAGGGCATTTGACACACCACAACATCTACAGATTAGCTAGCGGCATTTTACCTCAGTTAAAGCAACGCTATTTTAACTTCCTTCCGTATGTGGCACGTCACTGGCATCACTCCATGGAAATAGAAGGTTAAAACCGGACTTTGGAAAATTCTCCAGGGACACAGATCAGTTTTATGCTTTACTGTGAAATATTACAAAGGAAGAACATTTCCATGGAAATGAGCAGGAAGAGGCGCTCCTCCAGGACAAACAAGTCTTTCAATACAATAAACAAATCACAAAAAACACCACAGAGATACAGGAGGATGGGAGGGCATCTGACACAAGCAACAATATTATTCGTCACAAGTTTTTAGTGATAATAACCGGAAAGACTTTTAACTTCAAATAACTTTGGGTAAATCTTAAGGGGAAGTCCTGATTTCTTAACTCACAAAAACAGAGATCTTGTAACTTTCCAAGAACCCAGTTTCTTATCAAACCTCCCAAATCTGTGTGTTCATTTTACCTTGGGGAAAACGGATCTTTTCAACACAAAAAGCACATCTGAAACGGAAACTGATGCAGAGAGGAAATACTGGACTGATTTAAGGAGAAGCAGATCTGCTTAGACAAAACCAGAACTAAATCAGGTCTAAACCGGAGCTAAACCAGGACTAAACCAGGACTGAATCAGGGACTAAAGTAGGACTAAAACTAGGCCTGAATGAGGAATGAACCAGGGTTAAACCAGGGTGGAATCAGAGCTAAACCAGGACTAAACCAGGACTAAACCAGGTCTAAACCAGAGCTAAACCAGGACTGAATCAGGGACTAAAGTAGGACTAAAACTAGGACTGAATGAGGAATAAACCAGGGTTAAACCAGGGCGAAATCAGAGCTAAACCAGGACTAAACCAGGACTAAACCAGGTCTAAACCAGAGCTAAACCAGAGCTAAACCAGAGCTAAATATGGACTAAACCAGGATTAAACTGGGGCTAAATCACGATTAAGACAGAACTAGACCGGGAATAGCTGGGACTAAATCCAGGGCGAACCCGGACTAAACCAGAACTGAAGCAGGACTAAACCAGGACTTAACCAGGACTATACTTGGAGTAGTTTATGTATCTTGAGTCCAGTTCTAGTTTGCACATGTTTCCTGGTTCAGCCCTGATTTAGTCTGGGATAAACTTTACTTTAGTCTCGATTTGGATCAAGTTTAATCCGTCCCTCCTCTGTACAGTATATTCACTCTTCCTCTGTACCTTATTCACTGTTGCTCCTCTGTACCTTATATCCAAAATGTTCCTGACAACATCTAAACGCTAAGCTTGAACTCTGTATAACAGTGCTCCTGTGCATCTTGTATGTAGGCCAGATCTGTATCAGGACTTGGCTCGGCACCCGGTCTGTCTGAGATCTGGTTTTTGTTCAGACTTGGTTCAGTCCTGCTCTCGTCTTTCTCATGAATACTTCAAGAAGGACCAAAGTTCTTGTTTGCTCTGAGCTGTTTGCACTGAGGGAGTCCACATCTTTAATAAATATAACAGGGAAAACACTTAAGGCGAAACATGTCAAAATTATAACTTGTCTCCATGGAAATGGCATTAAACTTTGGGATGTACTGTTCCAGCTTTTTCTGTTTTGATACCGATGTCAATACTTTGGCTGAAAAGGTGCATTGTGTAACTTTTCTGGTGGAGGGTCTGACACCTGCTTGTATGTATGTTCCACAGTGTGACATTAAACAGCTCTACTTCACATTTATTCAATTACAGGTGGTTTTATAGCTCAAAAATACCACGAAAAACAGACGTTATGACCTCTAACTTGACCTGCGTGAAGTCGGCCCCATCGAGGTTAAAAGATTATCCACTGTGTTTTGTAAATGTTGTTAATCATGTAAATAACTACAGAAAAGCTGTAAAAATACAAGTTTAATATTACAAGAAGTTTTGGTCCAACATTGACCAGTAAATTGTCCGACCAAAATACGAAATCGACTGAACCGATATTTTGGAATCAGTATCCAATTCATCAAAATCGTCAGTATCGGTACAGTATTTTTTTTTTTAGATGCAACAAGAGGAATTTTATTTTCCAAGAAGCCAATCTCTTATCAAATTTCTCCCAAATCTTTGTCTTCATTTTGACCATGGGCCAAATCATTTGACACTGGAAGCTCAGATTTACACAGATACGTTTGTTAAGATACTCAATTATTAATTTCAGCAGGTAACAATACAGAAAATGTAACTGCACAACCTTTTCGCCTATAGAGAATTGAATTATTCTTGATGCTTTCATTTAATTGTCCCGAAGTCGACAGAAATCATAAAATGGGAACCAAAACAAAACAGTTTCCTTCTTCAAATGAGGAACTGGACTTTGCTTAAGTCACAATGTTACAAAAAAGCAAATAAAGAAAGGGAGAGGATTAGTCTAAGGTAAATGTGATAAGGTAACTGCATATGTCCGTGTGTCCTTGACCTTGGGCAAGACACTTCACCCACTTAGCCCGTGAGACTGCAATTATTACTCCTGTGTCAGATCAATAAAGTTATCTTATTTCTTATCTAAAGTCAGTGTCTTATATGCTGGGAATTGTGGACTCAAGTGAAACTGCTGCAGCCCAGTTTCCCTGTTCGGGTTGTCCAAAGTACAGTTGTGCTCTTAAGTTTCCATACCATGGCAGAATTTATGATTTCTTGGTCCAGAAGCTGCACATGGGACGTACTTGGATATTCCAACATGATAATGATCCAAAACACAAAGGCAAGTGGACTTGTCACTGGCTCCAGCAGAATAAAGTGAAGGTTCTGGAGTGTTCGTCTCTTCTGACCTCAGTATCACTGAGCCTCTGGGCAGATTCAAGCTGCAGTTCAGACAAGAGCCCAAGAATTTACAGGAACTGGAGCCTTTTGCCAAGAAGAATGGGCAGATTTACCATCAGAGAAAATAAAGAGCCTAATCCACATCTATCACAAAAGACTCCAGGCTTCACTGGGTCATTTGTGTAGTTTCTGTTCTCATTATGATTTAAAAAGAGTAAACACAGTTGTTTGATAATAAACGGCTTCATCAAAACACTAACCATGTGTGAAAGAAAAGCTTTTGTGTTATCATTCATATTCTGTACAGTACATCTCTGTTTTATGAGCATAATGTCTCTGTACATTGTCCCTTCAAATAAAGACTCACTAATTCTCTGAAAGATTGCCAAGAAATCATAAATTCTGCCAGGGTATTAGGGCTGGGCGGTATACCGTTTGAACCGGTATACCGGTAATTTTATTTTTATGATATGAATTTTTTATTTACCGCCATACCGTGTGTGCGCGCATATGTCGGCAACACAGAGCGGCGGAACGTCGCACAGCGGTAGATTGAGCGGGGCTGTTTTTCAGTGTTACACCAAACAAGCCAACAAGCCAGGTAAGGATAGCGAGTTGAGTAGAAAGTAAAATCTGCATCTTCTCCCCAATCTCTGCGTAACGTTGGCACTGCAGCACAAAACACTACACAGACGTCCCTGGTAGGCGCGTTTGCTAAAAGGGACCGTCTGTGTAGTGTTAGGCGCGTTTGCTAAAGGGACCGTCTGTGTAGTGTTAGGCGCGTTTGCTAAAGGGACCGTCTGTGTAGTGTTAGGCGCGTTTGCTAAAGGGACCGTCTGTGTAGTGTTTTGTGACACGGGCGAGAGCGCGGGTGCGCGGAGCCGCGCACTCCGTCTAAAGGGACCGTCTATGACAAGAAAAGCAAACGTTGGAATGATATTACCAACTCTATCACACTCCACTTAGCCAAAGACAAAAATACCGTTAAATACCGTGATACCGTGATAATTTAAAAAAATACCGTGATAACAATTTTTGGTCATACCGCCCAGCTCTACAGGGTATGTAAACATATGAGCACAGCTGTAGCTGTCAGATACTAAAACTAGTTTCAAAGCTAGATACTATTTAGAGCAGGACAGAAATGAACCTTTCCTGAATAGTTGTAGAATGATCTTGAGTTGTATCAGACCAAGTATAAGAGCACAATGACTCTTATATGCCCATGGACCACTGAGGGATTACACAGATATAAGGCCACATGGGAACAGAAAAGAAAGTGCTCCGTTGAAAATAACGTTCAATTGTCTCAGTAAAGAGTGTTTTTTATTATCATAGTGCTCTCAGAATCGGCATAGAGTATCGAGTCCTTAGAAACAAAGGAATCTGGAAATCTAATTTGAAATTTTTGTATTGCAACAACAGTAGAAGCAAGAACATCTTTTTATGAAAATCTATTACAATGATAATTAGTTTGCTAATATCTGAATTGCAAGTTTTAATATCAAGTTTGCCACCAGTCCGCCCTGTTTTACGGTCTAAAAGTCGACTATTATGGGTAGTCTGACCAACTCTTGTGTTATAATCAAGTCAAAACTGTGTAATTTAATCTGAATACAATCACATCCAGATATTGCATAACATTGGCTACTTCTTCTGCTTGTAGGTTTCCCTTTGCTTGAAATGTTTCACCGTAGTTAGGCATTTATCTATCTACGAAGAAACACTGTCAGGCCAAATTACAGGTCAGTACTGTGGAGAGGTCACACATGTTTTTGAAGCTATTAAACATCAGTAATTAAATAAATCCATGACAGATAAGTTTAATGACAAACTTTCTAGGCAAGCAGGTGATGCTACACTATCAGGTATGGGTCAGATCTGTGAAGAGATGACCTCATCACCTCATTTTTCCAAGGTATTTTGAGCAATAAAAACACATGTAATGGAAAAAAATATATAAATAGATACGTTTAGAGTTATACTGTGGGACATTTCAAGCAAACCTATAGAAGCCCCATGAACACACTGAGCTGCAACTAGAAATGATGAATTATTTTAGTTAGTCCAACAGTCAAGCGATTATGACTAGTTTTTGTAGTCCAGATACAATTATCCACACAGGACTGAAGGTATTTTAATAGTCGACTAGTCACAGTTATTTAGATTAATCGTTATAGCCCGAGAAAAACAGAAAAGTTGCATAGTTGCATTTGTTCTTTTGACTTTACACTTTAATTACTGCATGTTTTGCCTTTCTTTGCAGGCCCATTTTGACCATAAGAAAGCTGTACAGAACCAGCTCAGAAGGACCTTGCGTTTGGTGCCCAGTTTTAGTTTTTTAACATTCAAAATACTGTCAATGCATTTACTGTATTCTCTTTTAAACAAAAGACCTTATTGTGTATTGTCCTGCTGGAGCGGCTGGCGCATACATACGGAAATAATCATAACAGCCTAATGAGAACTTGACAGAACGCTGTAGTTGCGTGAAAGACATACTAAAATTATTCTATTATATATCTATTATAGCTATTCTATTTTTATTTTATTCCATTTTATTTGTTGCATGTTTAGTGTTTGTCTACATTTCGCTCCCAGTACCGCAGCAATTTCCTAATTCCTGTTGTGAACCTGTTCACTCATATGGCAAAAAAACCTTTCTGACTCTGATTCTGAAAATGCCATGACTTTTCCAAAACTTTCATTGAATTTACAAAATGTCATGACTTTTCCAGGATTTCCGTGACTGTGGGAACCCTATGATTTGCACACACTGTTTTCTGTAAAGTCAAAAATTGTGCTAGTCCTGGTTTAGACCTGATGTAGTCCTGTTTTAGTCTTAGTTTAGTCCCAGTTTAGATCATATTGGTCAAAAATAGGGACAACTTGGGCTAAAACTAGGACAGGAACCAGGAATGAACCAGGGTTAAACCAGGGTGGAACCAGAGCTAAACAAGGATGGAACCAGGACAGGACCAGGGCTAAACCAGGACTAAACCAGGGCTAAACTTGGACTAAAACTAGGACTGAACCAGGGTTAAAACAGGGCAAAAACAGGGACAACTGGGACAAATCTCTAGTTTTGCATAAATCTGCTGGCATAGGGGACACTGGGCTCAAAACTGAGACTGTCCCGGGTCAGTAGGAGGGTCAGGTCATCCTAACCGTGCGTAAAAGTTCCTAAAAGTCTACCCGGCTTGTACCTACCTCCCAGCGGCCGAGGGTCATGTAGAAGAGGGCGAAGGGGATGGCGGTCCCGGACATGGCGTGCGTGGAGGGCATGCTGTACTCGGAGTTGTAGAACATCTCCACTTTAACCACGGGAGGAGAAGCGGGTCTGGACCAGCCGAGAAGATCCTTGGTGCATTGTCCAAGATACATCACCCAAGCCCACACCGTTATGACCCTACGCGCCACAAAAGCATCAATATTCCACATTACAAAGGGGAAAAACGTGATATAAAACAGCTCATTCCCTAGTTCAGTCCCAAAAGTGAATAGGTAAAACAAAAAGCGGTTTTCAATGATAAATTCTTGCCCGGCATCCCCAGTAAGCGAGTTTTTCCGAAGCGGCTTCACGGCGCTGCCCGCAGTCTCCCCCCCCGGGTTCGCTGCACCATTTTGGGTCAACTTTTCCCCACCTTCCCCTGGTTGTTTGGATGCATTTACACTTTTAAACCTTTTGTGAAGTCCCTGTGAACTGTTTTCGCGTCTCTGCTCATCTCCAGCCCCAGTACCACAGGCTGTTTCCCCGTGGCTTTCCCCGGGCGAGTGGTGAGGACATGCCCCGTTGCTGCGCGCTTGTTTTCGGTCACATTCTCCTCTGTCCCCGCTGGTGTTACACTCCTCCGCGGGGGTCTTCGGAAACGTGCCCCGGACTCCACAAATGTGCTGGAAACGAGCAACAAGGTAAGGGTCTTGGAGATAGCGAAATAATCCTCCCAAACGACTCGGGTTTTCCATGTTTAATCCACGGTTCTGTGGATTACATGTAGCCGAGAAATGGAGCTCTGACCCCGGCTACTTTCTCTGCTAGCACCCGGCTAACATTAGCTTCTCGACCGTTGCATCGTTATTAGCAGCTAATTAACTGGACTAAAGTGTAGAAACGAGCTAAACACGGTGGTAAAAGTTATTAAAAGTGGTCAAACTATAAAAACGTGGTGTAAAAGAGTAAAAAAAGGAAGTGAGCGGTGGTTGTGTCCGATGTCCTGCTGCTTCTGACAGTTGAGAGGGAGGGAGCTGCGCTTTTACCCGGACAAAACTTCACTTCCTCCGCCTTAAAGCAGAAGGTGGGACAGAAATAATACTTAATAATACAATTTAATAAAGAAAACAGATCAAAGTCTTCTCCTACTACTACATTATTTAACCTCTATTACTAGGATGAGTAGATTTTTCAACGTTAAAAACTGGGAAACACCCGGGTTGGGAGGGTAGGTATAAGAATCAATGACATAAGGAATTTCAACAATTTTAAAGTATAAAAAATATTAGTTTCTATTGAACTTTTTCAAATATTTACAGTCTCAGGTGCATAAATCTATGTTTAACATTTATATTAAGCATTTTTATTGTTTTTTTAAATGTACATGAATTGGCTACGAACTTAAAAAATGTCATGTGGTGCGACCGAGAATAACCTTAAATTTGTTTTATTTTCTAAAACTTGGTTGGGATATTAATCTAAAACATAAAGTTCTGAGTAATATGAAGTGTATAGAAACAAACTGTTGGCATTTCTTTTGATTTTTTATGCATATTGATATTTTCTTTTGCTGTCTATTACGACAGTCACCTGCTTGTGTACTGCCCTGTAAAATGCATCAAATGAAGAAAAATGCCTAAAGAATAACATTCACTCAAGTCGACTTTCTCAGTTATTAAAATTCCAGCCATAGAATGGAAATACCATATTTTTATTTTGCGAAAATTACTGCTATTATTAGTCGCACCGTATGATGCACGGTCGCACCACATGACATTTTAACACTTGAGTTGGTTCCATGGAGGTCAGAGGTGCTACAGATATGTGTTGAATTATTATGAAATTTGAACCTTTTTAACTGAGGAAATTGCAACTGGACAGAAAATGTAGGCGTCATGTCACTGACCCATAAATAAAATAGTGAACAAAGTGAGTAACATTGTGCATTCTCGACTCACGTGTGGGTCAGTGTCAAATCTGAGACTAAATACAGAAGCGCAGTCTTCTGAATTATTATTATTCTTTACACTAAAGCAATGTACTTTATTGTCTCCATAGGGAAATGTGTCCTGTGCATTTGACCCATCCTTCAGTGCCTCTGGGTTACACCTGTCAGGAGCAGTGGGCAACCGCAGACCAGCGCCGCAGGGACCCACCTCCAGATCTTCATCAGGAGTACCAAGCTGGAGGAGTTTGATGTATTATTAGGTATGTGACATTGTTTTGAAGTTAGAAGTTCTTTATAAGCCTGTTATTGACCTACAAAAATAGTTCTCATAATTTGTGTCTGAAATGAACAGATGAACCCTTTAACTTAAGCCAGGCCAGGATGTTCCCAGTTTGTTGAATGTAAATGCATTGTATAATTTATTTCTATAAATCAGGGACTATATATGGAATAAAACTATTTAGCTATAATCTGATACGGCGAATCTCTGACTAAACTAAACTAAAACTATTGCAGCTCAGTTAAGTGGACTCACCTCATAGATTTAACCTGTAAATTACCTGCTGGTCTCATCTACTTTCCATGGGGATAGATAAGTCCACTGTCAAACTGCGGAACATTACAGGAAAAGCAATAACGTCGTACTCTCCACTACAAAGGTAACGTGTGCATCTTTAACTATTAGCGAGTTACTGTCGGCTGCCACAGAGAGACTCAGAGTCAGTTATGGAGAGAGTTTTTGATGAAATTGTACTTCTAAGATAGGGTGACCAGAATTTCAATATAAAACAGGGACACCCCTGGTTTGTGGTGGTTTGTAATAATAAAATTGTGAATCAAGTAATTAAGGAAAATTTGTCAGTATAATCATATTTTCTTCGTCTTTTAGTCATTTTTAAGTAGCCTTTCTGTATTTTACCTGAACTAATGACAATGTATGCCTCTCTTTACTGTTGGCAGGTGTAAAATTGGTTAAAAATAGGGACACTTGTGACATTTCTTGTATAAAAGTGGAACAAATCACTGGTTTTGGTGACAGGGGACACAGGGCTCAAAACTGGGACTGTCCCTGGCAAACATTGTCCATTCTTAACTTACTTTGTGGGTCAAAATCATAATCTGAGGGACTTCTGACAACGCTTTTTTCTCTTATGGTCATTTTCAAGCTCAATTTTATGTATTTTAGCTAAACAAATGACAATATATCCCTCTTTTTACTGTTGGTGGGGCTCAAAGCGGTCAAAATAGGGACACCAGGGACATTTCTTATATAAAACTGGGACAAATCACTGGTTTTGGATAAATCTGCTGGGACAGGGGACACAGGGCTCAAAACTGGGACTGTCCCGGGTAAACAGGGACGTCTGGTCTCCCTATTCTAAGAGTAGTTTTACCACACTGTACTTATTCGCACTTGAGTAACACATTTGAAACAAAGGCTTTATTGACATTAACAGTGAAGCTTGCATTTTTTCCATCTTGCTTCCTTTTTTTCAGAGTTGTGTGGTCTCTTCTTTCAAAACACCCACTATTATGAATTATTTGCAGTTCCTCATACAGTATTATTCTTTACAAAACCGCCCGTGTCCTCGTATTGTTGTTAGGTCACTTTACGTTCCACCTCAGCTCTGACAGGACCACCACCAAGTGAAGGCCTCCATAAAAGAGCATAAGAGAGTCCAGACTCCACATGTTCTAGACTATAGTTTGGACCTCTCCTGTGTCATTAACATTTTTGTGTTTCATCCCAGCGACACAGAACCAGATGGTCATTACACAAGAAGTAATTTACTACTACTACTAGTACCACTACTACTGCTTTACTACTATTGCAGTGTTTGTTATGCAGAATATTTTATGTAAATATATCATTATTATTCTGTGAAGCACTTTTAATGTTAATGTAAGGTGTATTTTATTGTATTTACACTGTGTATTTAATGTGTCCTCTGCATCTGACCCACTCTTCAGTGTCTCTGGGTCAAACCTGCATTGGATTAGACCTGGGACGACACTGAAATTTGTCACGATTATCATGGCCAAAATAATTGTGATCAACGATTACTGAAAAAACAACAACAACAACAATGATCTAGAAGAAAACATCAAAGATAAATAGTATAGCATTCTGCATATGGCGATTATTTGTGTTGGCGATTTTCATGATTATATCAAATGTCTCACGAACGATTATTGTGTAACCTTTTTTATCAAGATAAACAATCCCAACCATCCCTACACTGGACCCATCCTTCAGTGTCTCTGCTTTCTTCAGTGCCTATGGATTAAACCTCTTAGGAGCACAAATCTACTCCTGCAGCGACTTGTTTCCACTGTTCTGTTGCTTTATAACCAACTACATGTTCATTTGAACCCATTCTCATAATTATACAGTGAAGTTTGATTGTATGAGTTGAGTTTTGCTAATTGTAGTGACCGATGCATTCCCCTCCTTACCACTAGAGGGCAGCAGACATGTTTTACTGCTGTAGAATGGGACAGCTTTGGTGGCTGATGTTTTTAGGCACTAGATGGCGCAATTGTTCTATATAAACTTCTTTGCCGTGGTTTTTTGGTTACTTCAGTTCAGTGCTTTTAATTTATTTTTAATTTTTTTACTTTAGTTTTTAAAATATGTTTTCTAGTTCTAATACCCATAAACATCCCGTTACAAAAATACAATTTTATTTAAAATGTTTACTTCCTGGTTGGACACAGGCAGCAGATATAACGTGTAGTTTTAACTTTAACTCATCGTTACTTTCTGCTTTTTTATACTTATGTTATAAACTAATGGTCAAATGGTCAAACTAATACTAATATTGACTAAAGTGTTAAAAAATAATACCATTTCTCATAGGCTAATGTTTTCTTTATTACATGATTATTTTATAAAATACAATGTTCAGATAAAGAAATATTGATTAAGTCTGTCACTGTGTTAAAACTTAAAATGCATTTAGGCTATGACTTATAAGGTTATACAAATGCAGAAAAATACAGTCTCAACAGAATAATAAGAATTTAAAGCTAAAAAACATGACCAAAATTGTGGATTAATCTGATTATTACAGTATAGTAAATAATCTCATGTCTTGTGAAAATTCTGTCTCTTTCCGCCCCTAGTCTTAAGCAGTCTATTTATTTACATTTAACACAGCAGGGATTGTCTGCTTGTATTTTATATTAAAGTAATGTATTTTTCATCCTTCCACTGCAGCTAATTGTTAAAGCTACACAACATTTATCCTCTAACACAGTTAGTATAAAACCTGAATTCTTGTGATCACCAAGATGTTGGTAGCTCAATTTTTTTTTTTTTTCACACATCTGTATTCAACCCCAAACCTTTCATAAAAACCCGATGTGCATCTTCTGTCAGTGAGTTTAGAATGTAATTTAGTGCTCTGTAGGTTGTAAAACTCGAACGATCCATTGCAGCTGGTGTTCCAACAAATGGCATAAACCTGAATTTTCCCTCTATAGCTGCTGCTGTAATGAGAACGGCAGACTTGGACAGCACTCTTAGTACTAGACCTCTGGTTACATCATCTACTGCCAGAGGACATTTTATCTCTTGATTGAGATCATCCAACGACACACCACTAACATCAGAAAGTTTCTGCAAAGAATCAGGAGTAAGACCCAGTGAATTCCGACATGTTAGAGTAAAACCTAATATCATGGACAGATCAAGACTCTCAGAAAGACCAGGGACCGGCACAGCTGCTCCAGCTGCAGATGCTAAAGTGAGCCATTTTATTTTGCTCCCTAAAGTTTTTTTCTTCTTCTCAATGACTTTTGTACTGATGACTGGCAGAGCGAGGAGCAGCGCATCTCGTTGGAGTTCAGGAAGTTCTTTCTCTAAGGTTTCCCACAGCAGATTGAAATCGTACAGGTGAAGTCTGAGACTGGACAGCAGGAAGACTTTTGGAGACTGAATGCCAAGGTCCTGAAGTCCTGTATCATAATAAAACAGAACATGGATGAGCATGTAGAGCAGCCTCAAACAAACAAAGACACTTACCTTCAGTGCAGTAATCTCTGATGGTTTTAAGGAGATCCTCTTCATTTAGGTTTGGGTCATCGTACTTCTCATCTTTTATGCTGTGGTCAACTTTGGATCGAACAAAGTAGAATTTTTTTTTCATCTTCTGAATTTCTTGAGCCAGTTTTGCATCATTTTGTCTGAATCGGTCACTGGAAACGATGATGAAGAAGTCGTACTTCTCAAACTCCACATGCTGCAGGTATTTGTCAGCTGTAAACTTGGTGGTACCGATCCCGGGCAGATCCCATATTCTGATATTTGGGTTTTGTGGGTGGAGGTACTCTGTGGGCTCCATCGTGGTCTCCTCTACTCCTGTAGGTGCTGCTCCTGAAGCTTTGTTTTTGATTCCTCTCAGAGCGTTCACCAGAGAAGATTTACCAGAGCCAGACTCTCCAGTGATCGCAATGGTCAGAGGAACATTGTTTATCTGGTCCAAATATTTCAGAGCTGTTTTAGCTGCTAGAGCCCGGTCATTGTTTTGTAGAGCTCTTTGAACTTCTTCTTTCCACTGGTCGGCCATGTTGATCCCTGAAACAAAGGAATGAAATCATACAGATGTCTGTCTGTCTGAGGATGTCGGTACAAATTTCTGTATCTTGGAACAGACAAATAAAATTCTATTGCATCATAGAGTACGGGTTTAAAGCAAGAACTTTGTGAGTGGTACCATAATCCGTTACCTTTTGAAGTCAAGAGTAGGCAGATTATGGGGCCTTTTTAAATTTAATAAAGATGGGCACAAATTTGATGAACACCGCCATTCATTAAAATTATACATTTCTTTAACCTATTTGACATGTTAAAAAAAACTTCAATATGTGGAAAATGACCCATTTTTTTGTGTCATTGGTTTTTGAATAGCCTTAGGAGCTCAATCCTGAGAGGATCGTTAGGGCATTTTTATTTGATGCAGAGCCATTAGTTACATATTCTTCAATGTCTTGTTGAAATAAAAACGCTCACAGGCCTTTTTGTCATAGCTGACATGACCCATATCATCGTGCAAGCTCTTTAACACCAGCGGCTTTAACTGTTCAGGAGGGTAACGTGTTTGTTGTGTTGTTTTTCTGTGCTATGGTCCATTGTCAATTTCCATCTTAATCCACTCGTCGTTTATTTACTCATGTGGTGTTTTTTGTCACACTGCTTCATGTTGTTCATCTCCTAAAATAATGCAGTGTTGCTTTCCTCCCTTAGGTAAACATTTTTACTCCGATACAGTAAGGCTGTCTTTAGTGACAAGTACCAGGCTTAATTATCTCTATAAGTCATAATTCAGCCCTTCATCTGTTTACACAATGTGTCAAATCAGAATCAGAATCAGAGAGTTCCCCACCACTGTTCTCTCTGTGTGGTAAAAGCAACTTGAGTTCAGACCATAGACCAGGTGTGTCCAAACTATGGCGTGGGGGTCAAAAGTGATCTGAATTTTTGTTAGCCCTCAGGCCTTGTGTTGAAGTGGCCTAAATAACCCTGAACATAACTTTTTAGTGTAAATTGAAGTAATTCTACCACTCTAAACTCAAGGACATTCACACTGCATTGTGACACAGACATAAAATTAGGGTGCACTCACACCAGGACTTGGGCTGTGCTCAAAGCATGACTGTGTAGGCTTCTATGGGCCACACTCACCTGCACAACTGAAGCCACAGCCCAATGACGTCATCACACACGGCTGTTTGTTTACACTTTAGTGCAGAAAAAAGTCTAGTGACCTGAAATATGTCTTAAATAGTGAGACAGATCTGAGTCCTGCTGCGATACCTCCTCTGTGCGTTTATGGATTTAACAACAGTTAAAGGAGTGAGGACAGATGGAGGAGAGAGCCTCCAAAACTTCTGTCTGTCACAGTTCTTACTGAAGGTAAGTGCAGATTCACTGTTTGTTTTGGAGAGGAGTTTCTTCACTCTTTTCACTGTGCATCAGTGCATGACAGGGCTGGTGTAGTAAAGTTGTGCGAGTTGTGCATGAGCTCTGTGCCGTGCTTCAGCCCACCTCCTCTGGGCCAAAGTCCCAACTGTGCCGTGACTGGACATGGCACAGTTTGACTGGGCTACTGTGAGTGGACCCTTAATGTCCAACCCAAACCACATTAAAGTGTAAGTGGCTTTGTCAACACTGTGTAAAATGCACCATCTGAATAAATCACTGTACTGACCACTAATCTATGGCCCTCCACTTCAAATGTGTTAAAATATGCAGCCCTCAGTGAAAACAGTTTGGACGCTCACGTCATCAATAAATAATAACAAAGACGAACCTGTCAATGGATCAGAGACTGCTGATGGTGATGTCAACTTCACGTCTGAAGGTGCAGCCTCTCCCACAGCGCCCTCACCCACAGCGCCCTCTCCCACAGCTGATGGTGGTGATTGTAGATCTCTGATGAGGTCACGGAAAGCGAGCAGGCGGGACATCCCCTGGTCCTCAAGGCCCTTCAGTCGTGGGCTCCTCAGAAAGTCGACGATGAAGTCGAAGAGTTCCACTTCGGTCGATTCTGCACCTGGCAGTTCTTCTTCCGCCTCATCTTTGAACGACTCTGCCAGTTTGTAGAGAAGATCTCTGCTGTGGGCACAGGTCAGCTGATGAAGTTCTTGCTGGATCTCCCATCTCAGGTCACGCACAGACATGGCTGGTTCTCTGGATTCTGTTGCTTCGGTGATCGGCTCAGGTTCTTCAGTGATTAGCACTGGACAGTAGATGGCGCTAATCTCGGATGAGTTCCCAAAATTATTGGTCCTCTGACAAGCGGTTCAGAGGGTGTATGCTTCAGTGAAGTAAACCTGTTAATAAAAGAATATACAGAGCAAATGTGTTGAGCTGCTGTACTTCACAACAAGGACTGATTCTCCATAGAAGTGCAATAATATTTAACAATCAGTACAAATGTGTAATTATTAAACTCGATTAATCTACTTCTATTTATCTTGAGCCACTCCCATAAAACAGACCACACAGGTACAGTGAAAGAAATAGTCCAGTGAATAGTCAACATGACACTGAATAAATGCCCTGTGCAGTGCATGATGCCCTGTGCATTTACACTCCGCGGTGCCAAATTACTTGAACCATAATTAATCTGCCTGCACTGCACGTTTACACTGATGTTCTGCCCATACTGTATATATTATATCTCTGCGTATATAGTCAAAGTCTACTCTATTTACATTTTTATTATAGCTTATTAGGTCAAGAGCCACAAGTTGAAGGACCTATTAACACTGTAAAGCATTCGCCTTCGTACAAACACTCATCCAAGACACTGTCCTGCCCCCTGTGGACACAAATCTGTACTGCACAAATGGAACATTATAATGGGTGAAGCCCACGTGAAGTGTGCATAAAACAAGTACTTCAGGAGGAAATGGTGGGCATGTTTTTCCAGCATTTGTAAAGTGTTGTAAACATGTCCGCTGCCTGCTCTGTCAGGATTTATTGCTTTTACCATGACTCAAAAGTCACAGACATCACATTACAGCAGAAATGACCGCGCAGGTCGTCCCTCTGAACAGAAGTAACCAGCTGCCATTGTGCACAGAGCCAATTAAAATAGTTCACACTGGACTGGTCACTTTTCCAGTAATATCCACAAGATGGAGCCACAATTCTACGCAAAGCTAATCTTTTTCTTTCTTTTTTTTATATTTACCTTTAAATCTTGTATTAACACATCATAACACTTCACAACTCTTAAACAATGAAAAAGTAAAAGAGTTCAACTTTTTAACTAGTGCTGCCTTAAGTTGCCTTTCTAATTGTGACTTGGTTTGGTGGGAATATGACCTGTTTGTGTGTGTTTGTTTTCATTTGCATATGTCGCTGTTGAACATGTTATTTTGAAGTTTGAAGCACAGGCCCAACCCACGACCTGAGACTTTTAGAGAACCTCTCCCAATCTAAACATCAGGCACCAGGTTAACTGGTGCACAGATAAAAGCACAGCAGACCCATGGTTGTTTATTGTCACAGTAAATAAATACAAATAATTAATTCTAATTAAATAGTTTAGATTCCCACGATGCAGCTGGGCCCAGATGAGCTTTGCAGAAGCTCGTATGGTTCAGTTCTGTGCCAATACATCAGCTCTCAGCTGAGCAGGGCCCGATGCACAACTATAAACCAGCCTTAAGTATTGTAGCAACACTTCAATGCAGCCTAAGGCCTAAATGTCCCACACTCTCTGCTGGCCTATGTGTTCTGTGTGTCATAGGTGACCTGGTGTGTGTGAATGAGGGGGACAGTCTTTCATTGCTCTCTGTCTAGTATGATTTCAGTTGCTTCATTGCCTTAGCTTAAACCCAGACTTGCCTTATGCATTCTAGGGGTGGTTTAGGCACCCTTAATGTCCCAACCCAAACCATATTAAAGTGTAAGTGACTAAAATTTGAACCCTAAAATTTGCCAAACTGGGAAAATAATTTAAGTATTTTAGTAAAATCATAAATTTCATGATCTTACAGTGTCTTAGTAAAATGAGTAGTTCACTTTAGGTTTGAGGTAAATCTCCTCAGGTGAACCTCCTGTTATGTCTTTGTCTTATATATTTGTTTCTGTTACATAATCATTGTAAATCCAGAACTTTCAGACTTAAAACCTTTTGTTCGGTGTTTGCTAATGTGCACTGATTTCTGCAGAAATCTTTAAACTCTTAAAATTGTGTGTATTTATATATTTATAAATCATATGTTACCAATCTGATATCAATCGTGATATAAATCTGTACAAATAATACAGAGAAAGATCCGTCTGGATTTGGAATAATCAACAGAAAATTCAACAGACCTGAATCCTCTTTTACCACTCACTCAAGAGTATTGTTACATCACGTTTCCATCACCGAAGTATCTAAAAATGTCACAGTTTAACTTTACCATCAGACAAGAGGAGCCTGTTGGCGGTGACGTCCTGTGATACGTTTACACGTCTAATGTCTGTTTTAAGCCCCTTTCTGCCAGTTCCTGCTCTTCACTGTTTTCCATTCAGATTTTTCAGGTTATCTCACTCTGTTTTTATCAGTTACGAAGAACATGCCTAAAAATATTAAAATAAAATCATACCTTGACCCTTCGAGTCTGAAGTCTGTCTAAGAGAAGACCTGTCTTTCCACACTGTAATGAACCACACCCTTGATATGAACAGGAACTGGGCCAATTTGTTTTGATATCACAACATTCTAATCTGTTTACATCTTAGAGAGGAAGGACCTGTGGTCTTTTTGTTTTGTTTAACATTCTGCCATGTTTTAATGTTGTTTAATGTGTAAACATGCCTGTAGAGGTGTTAAGGCTCATTTATGCTAGACTCATATGGACACATGGAGGCTTCTGTTTGCTCTGGCTGTCATCTGGTTCATCTCAAAACGTGACATTTTAGCTCCAGAGCTGTACAGGAGCCACTGGGGGCAGTAGTGAGCACAGCTCCACAGTGGAAGCCAAACATTTAAAAAAGCGACTCAAACCAACTACAAAACCAATAAATTCTTCCCTCATCTAATTTTTTAAAACTCTTTTCCAATAGATCTGCTCTAAATCCTCCCGTGGGCACCTCCATGTTGTTTGTTTGTTTGTTGCTCTATTTTGTCCAATTTGGTAAATTTTCAAACAGACTTTTTGCGCCCTCTGGTGGTTGTTTAACAGAACACATCTTTGTCATTAGAAAAGGGACCCCGGGATGCCTGGGACCCAACACAAAACAGTTCTTTTCTGTTTTTGACCTGTTTTAATCAGCACAGTTGCTGCCGTGTTAAAAGGCTCTGTTCGGAAAGAATCTGTTCAGGTACATAAATGTACATTTACAGTACAAAATCGTTCTGTATATGCAGTAAATATCTCATTTTTCAACATAGATATCAGCGGCTTATAGCCCGGTTGCGACTTGTATAACTTTTTCTTAATTTTTTTAAAAATATAGTGAGATGTGGCTTTTATACTGGTGCCTCTATAGTCCGGAAAATACGGCGTATATTGTATATAGCAGCGGGTCCCAACCCCGGGCCAGGGACTAGTACCGGTATCGTTTGTCCGCACAGAAAGAATAAATAACTTACATTATTTCTGTTTTATTTATTATCCGAGTCTGTTTTATTTTGAAAAAATGGCCGTTTCATCGGTTTGTGCCTCACTCTTGACGCATTTCAAGATACTCGTCTTGGTCACGTGAGACATTAACGCTAATATTAAAACCACAAGCTGCAAAATGAGTAAAAAACAGATGTCTTTGGAAACATTTCTTATTATATTTACAAAAGACCACAGGTTTTGTGTTGGTCGTATCACTCTATTTCATCATATTTATCCACCACACCTTAAAGGATGGTCTGTGAAAATATTGTCTGACATTAAACCGGTCCGTGGTGCAAAAAAGTTGGGGGCCGCTGGTATATAGGAACTGAACTCCTTGAATATCTGCCAACACATCAGGTCCACCTTTTACAATTCATTCATTAAGTACAGAGCTGGTATAACTTCCAACTCTGTGTAGAATAAAAGCAGGATGCAGAACAGGATGTCTTACCAAAACCATTTTTCTTGTACTAAGTGACATCGTTTTGAAGTTAGAAGTTCTTTATAAGCCGATTATTGACTTATAAAAATACTTTTCCTACTTTGTGTCTCAAATGAACCTGATTTAACCCTTTTACTTAAAGTATATCACAGCCTGTAGCCAAATTCTAACACTTGTACAGACACAGAAGTTTCCATGCTCCGAGAAATGGAGTTTTAACCCCGGCTAACATTAACTCCTTGATCATTGCATTGTTATTAACAGCTAATTAACAGGACTAAAGTGTAGAAACGAGCTAAACATGCTGGTAAAAGTTATTAAAAGCGGTCAAAGTATAAAAACGTGGAGCAAAAGAGTAAAGAAGGAAGTGAGTGGTGCTTGTGTCCAATGTCAGAACTTCACTTCCTCCGCCTTAAAGCAAAAGGTGGGACAGAAGGAACAGGTAGGTCAGTCTTGTGATTTCATAAAGGACAATATATTACTGCCAATAATGCTAACCTACTGCCCTTAAAATTTTAACTAGCTCGTGTTAAACCTCCTAGGCAAATTAAAGGTGCACTATGTTACTTTTCTGGTGGTGAGTGAGTCCATAATCTACTGGTCTTCATGTAAATTTGTGGGTTTCAGTTTCCTCTTATATGCAACATTTTGAGGATTTTTCCCCAGTTTTTCCTATTTTACTTTAACAGTCCTAATTTGTCATCATTCTGAAACCCACGCACCGCTTTAGTTACTTTGAACGGTCCAAAGTGTGACATTAAACATATTTATCTTGCCTTTATAAAATGACAGGGGATTTTAGTCCTGATAAATACCTTGAAAACAGTTTAAGTGGACTCACCTCATAGATTTAACCTGTAAATTACCTGCTGGTCTCATCTACTTTCCATGGGAATAGATAGAAGCAATAACGTCTGTCCTTGGTGAAAAGCAGGTGTCGTACTCTCCACTACAAAGGTAACGTGTGCATCTTTAACTATTAGCGAGTTACTGTCGGCTGCCACAGAGAGACTCAGAGTCAGTTATGGAGAGAGTTTTTGATGAAATTGTACTTCTAAGATAGGGTGACCAGAATTTCAATATAAAACAGGGACACCCCTGGTTTGTGGTGGTTTGTGGTGGTTTGTAATAATAAAATTGTGAATCAAGTGCGTAATTAAGGAAAATTTGTCAGTATAATCATATTTTCTTCGTCTTTTAGTCATTTTTAAGTCGCCTTTCTGTATTTTACCTGAACTAATGACAATGTCTGCCTCTCTTTACTGATGGCAGGTGTAAAATTGGTTTAAAATAGGGAAACTTGTGACATTTCTTGTATAAAAGTGGAACAAATCGCTGGTTTTGGTGACAGGGGACACAGGGCTCAGACCTGGGACTGTCGCTGGCAAACACTGGCCATTCTTCACTTACTTTGTGGGTCAAAATCATAATCTGAGGGAATTCTGACAAGGCTTTTTTTCTTATGGTCATTTTCAAGCTCAATTTGATGTATTTTAGCTAAACAAATGACAATATATCCCTCTTTTTACTGTTGGTGGGGCTCAAAGCGGCCAAAATAGGGACACCAGCCATGTTTCTAGTATAAAACTGGGACAAATCAGTGGTTTTGGATAAATCTGCTGGGACAGGGGACACAGGGCTCAAAACTGGGACTGTCCCGGGTAAACAGGGACGTCTGGTCTCCCTATTCTAAGAGTAGTTTTACCACACTGTACTTATTCGCACTTGAGTAACACATTTGAAACAAAGGCTTTATTGACATTAACAGTGAAGCTTGCATTTTTTCCATCTTGCTTTCAATTTTTTTTCAGAGTTGTGTGGTCTCTTCTTTCAAAACACCCACTATTATGAATTATTTGCAGCTCCTCATACAGTATTATTCTTTACAAAACCGCCCGTGTCCTCGTATTGTTGTTAGGTCACTTTACGTTCCACCTCAGCTCTGACAGGACCACCACCAAGTGAAGGCCTCCATAAAAGAGCATAAGAGAGTCCAGACTCCACATGTTCTAGACTATAGTTTGGACCTCTCCTGTGTCATTAACATTTTTGTGTTTCATCCCAGCGACACAGAACCAGATGGTCATTACACAAGAAGTAATTTACTACTACTACTGCTTTACTACTATTGCAGTGTTTGTTATGCAGAATATTTTATGTAAATATATCATTATTATTCTGTGAAGCACTTTTAATGTTAATGTGAGGTGTATTGTATTTACACTGTGTATTTAATGTGTCCTCTGCATCTGACCCACTCTTCAGTGTCTCTGGGTCAAACCTGCGTTGGGTTAGACCTGGGACCACACTGAAATCTGTCACGATTATCATGGCCAAAAGAATTGTGATCAACGATTACTGAAAAAACTACAACAACAATGATCTCGAAGAAAACATCAAAGATAAACAGCATTCTGCATATGGCGATTTTCATGATTATATAAAATGTCTCATGAACGATTATTGTGTAACCTGTTTTATCAAGATAAACAATCCCCACCGTCCCGACACTGGAGCCATCCTGTCTCTGCTTTCTTCAGTGCCGATGGATTAAACCTCTTAGGAGCATAAATCTACTCCTGCAGCGACTTGTTTCCACTGTTCTGTTGCTTTATGTTCATTTGAACCCATTCTCATAATTACACAGTGAACTTTGATTGTATGAGCTGAGTTTTGCTAATTGTAGTGACCGATGCTTTCCCCTCCTCACCAGCAGAGGGCAGCAGACATGTTTTACTGCTGTAGAATGGCACAGCTTTGGTGGCTGATGTTTTTAGGCACTAAATGGCACAAATGTTCTATATAAACTTCTTTGCCGCGATCTTTTGGTTACTTCAGTTTAGTGTTTTTAATTTATTTGATTTTTTATTTTATTTTAGTTTTTAAAATATGTTTTCTAGTTCTAATACCCATAAACATCCTGTTAGAAAAATACAATTTTATTTCAAATGTTTACTTCCTGGTTGGACACAGGCAGCAGATATAACGTGTAGTTTTAACTTTAACTCATCATTACTTTCTGCCATTTTATACTTATGTTATAAACTAATGGTCAAATGGTCAAACTAATACTAATATTGACTAAAGTGTTAAAAAATAATACCATTTCTCATAGGCTAATGTTTTCTTTATTACATGATTATTTTATAAAATACAATGTTCAGATAAAGAAATATTGATTAAGTCTGTCACTGTGTTAAAACTTAAAATGCATTTAGGCTATGACTTATAAGGTTATACAAATGCAGAAAAATACAGTCTCAACAGAATAATAAGAATTTAAGATAAAAATCATGACCAAAATTGTGGATTAATCTGATTATTACAGTATAGTAAATAATCTCATGTCTTGTCTTGTGAAAATTCTGTCTCTTTCCGCCCCTAGTCTTAAGCAGTCTATTTATTTACATTTAACACAGCAGGGATAGTCTGCTTGTATTTTATATTAAAGTAATGTATTTTTCATCCTTCCACTGCAGCTAATTGTTAAAGCTACACAACATTTATCCTCTAACACAGTTAGTATAAAACCTGAATTCTTGTGATCACCAAGATGTTGGTAACTCAACATTTTTATTTTTTTCACACATCTGTGTTCAACCCCAGACCTTTCATAAAAACCCGATGTGCATCTTCTGTCAGTGAGTTTAGAATGTAATTTAGTACACTGTAGGTTGTAAAACTCGAAAGAGCCATTGCAACTGGTATTCCAACAAATGGGATAAACCTGGCTCCTCCCTCTAAAGCTGCTGCTGTAATGAGAACGGCAGACTTGGACAGCACTCTTAGTAACAGACCTGTGGTTATCTTATCTACTGCCAGAGGAGATTTTATCTCTTTCTTGAGATCAGCCAAGGGCACACCACTAACATCAGAAAGTTTCTGCAAAGAATCAGGAGTAAGACCCAGTGAATTCCGACATGTTACAGTAAAACCTAATATCATGGTCAGATCAAGACCCTCAGAAAAACCAGGGACCGGCACAGCTGCTCCAGCTGCAGATCCTAAAGTGAGCCATATTATTCTGCTCTCTAAAGTTTTTTTCTTCTGATTAATGACTTTTGTACTGATGACTGGCAGAGCGAGGAGCAGTGCATCTCGTTGGAGTTCAGGAAGTTCTTTCTCTAAGGTTTCCCACAGCAGATTGAAATCGTACAGGTGAAGATTGTGACTGGACAGCAGGAAGACTTTTGGAGACTGAATGCCAAGCTTCTGAAGTCCTGTATCATAATAAAACAGAACATGGATGAGCATGTAGAGCAGCCTCAAACAAACAAAGACACTTACCTTCAGTGCAGTCATCTCTGATGGTTTTAAGGAGATCCTCTTCATTTAGGTTTGGGTCATCGTACTTCTCATCTTCTATGCTGCGGTCAACTTTGGATCGAACAAAGTAGAATTTTTTTTTCATCTTCTGAATTTCTTGAGCCAGTTTTGCATCATTTTCTCTGAACCGGTCACTGGAAACGATGATGAAGAAGTCGTACTTCTCAAACCCCACATGCTGCAGGTATCTGTCAGCTGTAAACTTGGTGGTACCGATCCCGGGCAGATCCCATATTCTGATATTTGGGTTTTGTGGGTGGAGGTACTCTGTGGGCTCCATCGTGGTCTCCTTTACTCCTGTAGGTGCTGCTCCTGGTGCTTTGTTTTTGATTCCTCTCAGAGCGTTCACCAGAGAAGATTTACCAGAGCCAGACTCTCCAGTGATCGCAATGGTCAGAGGAACATTGTTCATCTGGTCCAAATATTTCCGAGCCAGTTTAGCTGCTAGAGCCTGGTCATTGTTTTGTAGAGCTCTTTGAACTTCTTCTTTGCACTGGTCGACCATGTTGATCCCTGAAACAAAGGAATGAAATCATACAGATGTCTGTCTGTCTGTCGATGCCGGTACAATTTTTTGTATCTTGGAACAGACAAATAAAATTCTATTGCATCATAGAGTACGGGTTTAAAGCAAGAACTTTGTGAGTGGTACCATAATCCGTTACCTTTTGAAGTCAAGTGTAGGCAGATTATGGGGCCTTTTTTAATTTAATAAAGATGGGCACAAATTTGATGAACACCGCCATTCATTAAAATTATACATTTCTTTAACCTATTTGACATGTTAAAAAAACTTCAATATGTGGAAAATGACCCATTTTTTTGTGTCATTGGTTTTTGAATAGCCTTAGGAGCTCAATCCTGAGAGGATCGTTAGGGCATTTTTATTTGATGCAGAGCCATTAGTTACATATTCTTCAATGTCTTGTTGAAATAAAAACGCTCACAGGCCTTTTTGTCATAGCTGACATGACCCATATCATCGTGCAAGCTCTTTAACACCAGCGGCTTTAACTGTTCAGGAGGAACGGGTTTGTTGTTTCTGTGCTTTGGTCCATTTTCAATTTCCATCTGAATCCACTCGTTTATTTACTCATGTGGTGTTTTTTGTCACTGCTTCATGTTGTTCATCTCCTAAAATAAAGCAGTGTTGCTTTCCTCCCTGAGGTAAACATGTTTACTCCGACACAGTGAGGCCGTCTTTAGTCCCAGGCTTAATTATCTCTAGAAGTGATAATTCAGCCCCACATCTGTTTACACAATGTGTCAAATCAGAATCAGAATCAGAGAGTTCCCCACCACTGTTCTCTCTGTGTGGTAAAAGCAACTTGAGTTCAGACCATAGACCAGGTGTGTCCACACTCTGGCCTGGGGGTCAAAAGTGATCTGAATTTTTGTTAGCCCTCAGGCCTTTGTTGAAGTGGCCTAAATAACCCTGAACATAACTTTTTAGTGTAAATTGAAGTAATTCTGCCTCTAAACTCAAGGACATTCACACTGCATTGTGACACAGACATAAAATTAGGGTGCACTCACACCAGGACTTGGGCTGTGCTCAAAGCATGACTGTGTAGGCTTCTATGGGCCACACTCACCTGCACAACTGAAGCCACAGCCCAATGACGTCATCACTCATGACTGTTTGTTTACACTTTAGTGCAGAAAAAAGTCTAGTGACCTGAAATATGTCTTAAATAGTGAGACAGATCTGAGTCCTGCTGCGATACCTCCTCTGTGCGTTTATGGATTTAACAACAGTTAAAGGAGTGAGGACAGATGGAGGAGAGAGCCTCCAAAACTTCTGTCTGTCACAGTTCTTACTGAAGGTAAGTGCAGATTCACTGTTTGTTTTGGAGAGGAGTTTCTTCACTCTTTTCACTGTGCATCAGTGCATGACAGGGCTGGTGTAGTAAAGTTGTGCGAGTTGTGCATGAGCTCTGTGCCGTGCTTCAGCCCACCTCCTCTGGGCCAAAGTCCCAACTGTGCCGTGACTGGACATGGCACAGTTTGACTGGGCTACTGTGAGTGGACCCTTAATGTCCCAACCCAAACCATATTAAAGTGTGAGTGGCTTTGTCAACACTGTGTAAAATGCACCATCTGAATAAATCACTGTACTGACCACCAGTCTGTGGCCCTCCACTTCAAATGTGTTAAAATATGCAGCCCTCAGTGAAAACAGTTTGGACGCTCAGGTCATAAATAAATAATAACAAAGACGAACCTGTCAATGGATCAGAGACTGCTGATGGTGATGTCAACTTCACGTCTGAAGGTGCAGCCTCTCCCACAGCTGATGGTGGTGATTGTAGATCTCTGATGAGGTCACGGAAAGCGAGCAGGCGGGACATCCCCTGGTCCTCAAGGCCCTTCAGTCGTGGGCTCCTCAGAAAGTCGACGATGAAGTCGAAGAGTTCCACTTCGGTCGATTCTGCACCTGGCAGTTCTTCTTCCGCCTCATCTTTGAACGACTCTGCCAGTTTGTAGAGAAGATCTCTGCTGTGGGCACTGGTCAGCTGATGAAGTTCTTGCTGGATCTCCCATCTCAGGTCACGCACAGACATGGCTGGTTCTCTGGATTCTGTTGCTTCGGTGATCGGCTCAGGTTCTTCAGTGATTAGCACTGGACAGTAGATGGCGCTAATCTCGGATGAGTTCCCAAAATTATTGGTCCTCTGACAAGCGGTTCAGAGGGTGTATGGTTCAGTGAAGTAAACCTGTTAATAAAAGAATATACAGAGCAAATGTGTTGAGCTGCTGTACTTCACAACAAGGATTGATTCTCCATAGAAGTGCAATAATATTTAACAATCAGAACAAATGTGTAATTATTAAACTCGATTAATCTACTTCTATTTATCTTGAGCCACTCCCATAAAACAGACCACACAGGTACAGTGAAAGAAATAGTCCAGTGAATAGTCAACATGACACTGAATAAATGCCCTGTGCAGTGCATGATGCCCTGTGCATTTACACTCCGCGGTGCCAAATTACTTGAACCATAATTAATCTGCACGTTTACACTGATGTTCTGCCCATACTGTATATATTATATCTCTGCGTATATAGTCAAAGTCTACTCTATTTACATTTTTATTATAGCTTATTAGGTCAAGAGCCACAAGTTGGTGAAGGACCTATTAACACTGTAAAGCATTCGCCTTCGTACAAACACTCATCCAAGACACTGTCCTGCCCCCTGTGGACACAAATCTGTACTGCACAAATGGAACATTATAATGGGTGAAGCCCACGTGAAGTGTGCATAAAACAAGTACTTCAGGAGGAAATGCTGGGCCTGTTTTTCCAGCATTTGTAAAGTGTTGTAAACATGTCCGCTCTGCTCTGTCAGGATTTATTGCTTTTACCGTGACTCAAAAGTCACAGACATCACATGACAGCAGAACAGAAGGAACCAGCTGCCGTTGTGCACAGAGCCAGTTCAAATAGTTCACACTGGACTGGTCACTTTTCCAGTAATATCCACAAGATGGAGCCACAATTCTACGCAAAGCTAATCTTTTTCTTTTTCTTTTTTTTAATTTACCTTTTAAATCAACACATAAATTAACACATCATAACACTTCACAACTCTTAAACAATGAAAAAGTAAAAGAGTTCATCTTTTTGACTAGTGCTGCCTTAAGTTGCCTTTCTAATTGTGACTTGGTTTGGTGGGAATATGACCTGTTTGTGTGTGTTTGTTTTCATTTGCATCTGTCGCTGCTGAACATGTGATTTTGAAGTTTGAAGCACAGGCCCCACGACCTGAGACCTTTAGAGAACCTCTCCCAGTCTAACATCAGGCCCCAGGTTAACTGGTGCACAGGTAAAAGCACAGCAGACACATGATTGTTTATTGTCATGGTAAATAAATACAAATAATTCATTCTAATTAAATAGTTTAGATTCCCACGATGCAGCTGGGCCCAGATGAGCTTTGCAGAAGCTCCTATGGTTCAGTTCTGTGCCAATACATCAGCTTCAGCTGAGCCTGATGCACAACTATAAACCAGCCGAGCAGTGTCGTAGCAACACTTCAATGCAGCCGAAGGCCTAATGTCCCACACTCTCTGCTGGCCTATGCGTTCTGTGTGTCATAGGTGACCTGGTGTGTGTGAATGAGTGGGACCCGTGGGGAGATCTACACTGCACATTACCCCAGATCGGTGCCTTTTAAACAAACTTTTAACCATTTTTAGCCCACGTTTTTATTGACTTTTAGTATTTTTGTCCAAAACCTTCAATATCTGTGGGCCACTACAGAAAGTAGCACTGAGTTCTGAAATAATCCTGGAATTACCTCTACATATGTTATATCTGCTGCCTGTGTCCAACTAGGAAGTCAAATCAAACTAGAATTTTAGCCTGTCATAGGCGCTTTAGTGCCTTGTACATGTTTGTTATACAAACACTGGTGTAATTAGTTTCATGAGCAAACTCCACAGGTCATCAGGTAAACTGCTGCTTTATTTGTATGTCAAAGGCTTCTTTCATTGCTCTCTGTCTAGTATGATTTCAGTTGCTTCATGGCCTTAGCTTAAACCCAGACTTGCCTTATGCATTCTAGGGGTGGTTTAGGCACCCTTAATGTCCCAACCCAAACCATATTAAAGTGTAAGTGACTCTGTCAGGAAGTAAAATTTGAACCCTAAAATTTGCCAAACTGGGAAAATAATTTAAGAATTTTAGTAAAATCATAAATTTCATGATCTTACAGTGTCTTAGTAAAATGAGTAGTTCACTTTAGGTTTGAGGTAAATCTCCTCAGGTGAACCTCCTGTTATGTCTTTGTCTTATATATTTGTTTCTGTTATTGTAATGCCAGAACTTTCAAACTTAAAACCTTTTGTTCGGTGTTTGCTAATGTGCACTGATTTCTGCAGAAATCTTTAAACTCTTAAAATTGTGTGTATTTATATATTTATAAATCATATGTTACCAATCTGATATCAATCGTGATATAAATCTGTACAAATAATACAGAGAAAGATCCGTCTGGATTTGGAATAATCAACAGAAAATTCAACAGACCTGAATCCTCTTTTACCACTCACTCAAGAGTATTGTTACATCACGTTTCCATCACCGAAGTATCTAAAAATGTCACAATTTAACTTCACCATCAGATAAGAGGAGCCTGTTGGCGGTGACGTCCTGTGATACGTTTACACGTCTAATGTCTGTTTTAAGCCCCTTTCTACCAGTTCCTGCTCTTCACTGTTTTCCATTCAGATTTTTCAGGTTATCTCACTCTGTTTTTATCAGTTACGAAGAACATGCCTAAAAATATTAAAATAAAATCATACCTTGACCCTGTGAGTCTGAAGTCCATGTGAGAGATGAGTTTTCAGTCCACACTGGAATACACCACACCCTTGATGGGAAGTGGATTTGGACCAATTTGTATTGACATCACAACATTCAAATCTGCTTACATGTTAGAGAGGAAGGACCTGTGGTCTTTTGGTTTAACGTTCTGCCATGTTTTAATGTTGTTTAATGTGTAAAAAACATGTCTGTAGAGGTGTTAAGGCTCATTTATGCTACGTTCTAGACTCATATGGACACATGGAGGCTTCTGTTTGCTCTGGCTGTCATCTGGTTCATCTCAAAACATGTGGCATTTTAGCTCCAGAGCTGTACAGGAGCCACTGGGGGCAGTAGTGAGCACAGCTCCACAGTGGAAGCCAAACATTTAAAAAAGCGACTCAAACCAACTACAAAACCAATAAATTCTTCCCTCATCTAATTTCTCTAGACTCTTTTCCAACAGATCTGCTCTAAATCCTGCCGTGGGCACCTCCATGTTGTTTGTTTATTTGTTGCTCTATTTTGTCCAATTTGGTAAATTCTCAAACTGACTTTTTGCGCCCTCTGGTGGTTGTTTAACAGAACACATCTTTGTCATTAGAAAAGTTTAAAGAAGGTGGGACAGAAATAATACTTAATAATACAAATTAATAAAGAAAACAGATCAAAGTCTTTCCTACTACATTATTTAACTCCTATTACGAGGATGAGTAGATTTTTCAACATTAAAAACTGGGAAACACCCGGGTTGGGACGATAGGCATAAGAGTCAATGACATAAGGAATTTCAACAATTTTAAAATATAAAAAATATTAGTTTCTATTGAACTTTTCCAAATCTGTACAGTGTCAGGAGCATAAATCTGTGTTTAACCTTTAGATTAAGGAGGAATCGGCTACGACCTTAAAAATGTCATGTGGTGCGACCGAGAATAACCTTAAAATTGTTTTATTTTCTAAAACTTGGTTGGGATATGAATCTAAGCCCTAAAGTTCTGAGTAATATGAAGTGTATAGAAACAAACTGTTGGCATTTCTTTTGATTTTTAATGCATATTGATATTTTCTTTTGCTGTCTAATACGACAGTCACCTGCTTGTGTTTAATTAACAAACTACTGCCCTGTAAAATGCATCAAATGAAGAAAAATGCCTAAAGAATAACATTCACTCAAGTCGACTTTCTCAGTTATTAAAATTCCAGCCATAGAATGGAAATACCATATTTTTATTTTGCGAAAATTACTGCTATTATTAGTCGCACCGTATGATGCACGGTCGCACCACATGACATTTTAACACTTTAAGTACAAAAAACATGTATAATAACTTTTACAATAACATTTCTGAGAAAAAAGATCCATGGAGGTCAGAGGTGCTACAGATATGTGTTGAATATTATGAAATTTGAACCTTTTTACCTGAAGAAACGGCAACTGGACAGAAAATTTAGGCGTCATGTCACTGACCCATAAATAAAATAGTGAACAAAGTGAGTAACATTGTGCATTCTCGACTCACGTGTGGGTCAGTGTCAAATCTGAGACTAAATACAGAAGCGCAGTCTTCTGGATTATTATTATTCTTTACACTAAAGCAATGTACTTTACTGTCTCCATAGGGAAATGTGTCCTGTGCATTTGACCCATCCTTCAGTGCCTCTGGGTTACACCTGTCAGGAGCAGTGGGCAACTGCAGACCAACGCCGCAGGGACCCACCTCCAGATCTTCATCAGGAGTACCAAGCTGGAGGAGTTTGATGTATTATTAGGTATGTGACATTTTTTTGAAGAACAGTTGTCCTACTTTGTGTCTGAAATGAACAGATGAACCCTTTAACTTAAAGTATTTCACCTGTACACAAAAGTTCACATGTTGCAAAATTAATTTTAACCAACCAAGCAGTGATTGTATTGGTGTTTCGGTCAAAGAGAACTCCAGGCATTTACATTTAGCCTCATAGGAAAAAGGAAAAGTTAGTGACCTTAACTGGGCTGCAATAGTTTAGTTTAGTTTAGTCGGAGATGTTCTGCACCAGATTATAGCTCAATACCTTTTACATTCAACAAACTGTGAACATCCTGGCCTGGCTTAAGTCCTATTTATCAGATCACTCTCAGTGTGTCGGCATTAGTAACACCATCTACACAGGCCCATATTAAACTGCCACAGGGCTCAAACACCAGCCCACTTCTCTTCTCCCTCTAAACTCACTGTAGTAACGTCTTAGACTAGGTAAGGCCAGGCCTCCCTGTCTCTCACCAACTGAACCATGGGGTATTTTAGAATTTGGTGCTTGTGAACTGGCTGTAGATAACACAACAACTATCCATGGTGACTGTGGAAATAGTAGAAGAGGAACTTTGTAAGTATCTAGGGACAAACAATATTGTACCGTATTTTCTGTTCTATAAGCCGCTACTTTTTTCCCAGGCTTTGAACCATGCGTTTTTACAAAGGAACGGCTAAATTTTGGATTTTTCTTCCACCGCTAGGGGCGCTCTAACCGGAATTTCAAAAACAAGATAGACGGAAAATTAATGCAAAGAAGAATACGCTACTTTTTATTTAGCAGATATAATACGCACGACAAATTACTAACTGGTAATTATTTTCAAACCCTCGCTCCTTCATGAAAAGCACACGAAGGAGTTTGTATGATGCAAGTTTTAAGTTGAAGGCATCGATCTTGCTCCAGGAAGGAAACCGTGCTGTAGAGCCCTGCACCCGCGGGACCCGCGGGACCCAACACAAAACAGTTTGGCGCAGGACCATGGATGTATAATAAGAGCATCTGAAAGAACATTCTGAAAGAACATTCTGAAAGAACATTTTGAAAGAACATTCTGAAAGCGACGCAGGAACGGGACTGAAAATTCTGTCCCGCGCAGACCTCTACCGTGCTGCTGCACGTAAGCTCGGCGTCAATTTCAGCGGAGAAGATTAAAGTGACTTGTGGTTTCACTGCACAGGAGAAATGAAGGTAAATCAATTACCGGTTCTTTTCTGTTTTTGACCCATTTTAATCAGCACAGTTGCTGCAGTGTTAAAAGACACTGTTTGGAAAGAATCTGTTCAGGTACATAAATGTACATTTACAGTACAAAATCGTTCTGTATATGCAGTAAATATCTAATTTTTCAACATAGATATCAGCGGCTTATAGCCCGGTTGCGGCTTGTACAACTTTTTTCTTAATTTAAAAAAAATAGAGTGACATGTGGCTTTTATACTGGTGCCTCTATAGTCCGGAAAATACGGTGTATATTGTATATAGCAGCGGGTCCCAACCCCGGGCCAGGGACTAGTACCGGTATCGTTTGTCCGCACAGAAAGAATAAATAACTTATTATTTCTGCTTTATTTATTATCCGAGTCTGTTTTATTTAGAAAAAATGGCCGTTTCATCTGTTTGTGACTCACTCTTGATGCATTTCAAGATGCTCGTCTCGGTCACATGACACATTAGCACTAATATTAAGCCCACAAGCTGCAAAAGGAGTAAAAAACAGAGGTCTTTGGAAACATTTCTTATTATATTTACAAAAGACCACAGGTTTTGTGTTGGTCGTATCACTCTATTTCATCATATTTATCCACCACACCTTAAAGGATGGTCTGTGAAAATATTGTCTGACATTAAACCGGTCCATGGTGCAAAAAAGTTGGGGGCCGCTGGTATATAGGAACTGAACTCCTTGAATATCTGCCAACACATCAGGTCCACCTTTTACAATTCATTCATTAAGTACAGAGCTGGTATAACTTCCAACTCTGTGTAGAATAAAAGCAGGATGCAGAACAGGATGTCTTACCAAAACCATTTTTCTTGTACTAAGTGACATCGTTTTGAAGTTAGAAGTTCTTTATAAGCCGATTATTGACTTATAAAAATACTTTTCCTACTTTGTGTCTCAAATGAACCTGATTTAACCCTTTAATTAAGTATATCACAGCCTGTAGCCAAATTCTAACACTTGTACAGACACAGAAGTTTCCATGCTCCGAGAAATGGAGTTTTAACTTGACTAACATTAACTCCTTGATCATTGCATTGTTATTAACAGCTAATTAACAGGACTAAAGTGTAGAAACGAGCTAAACACGCTGGTAAAAGTTATTAAAAGCGGTCAAAGTATAAAAACGTGGAGCAAAAGAGTAAAGAAGGAAGTGAGTGGTGGTTGTGTCCAATGTCAGAATTTCACTTCCTCCGCCTTAAAGCAAAAGGTGGGACAGAAGGAACAGGTAGGTCAGTCATGTGATTTCATAAAGGACAATATATTACTGCCAATAATGCTCACCTACTGCCCTTAAAATTTTAACTAGCTTGTGTTAAACCTCCTAGGCAAATTAAAGGTGCACTATGTTACTTTTCTGGTGGTGAGTGAGTCCATAATCTACTGGTCTTCATGTAAATTTGTGGGTTTCAGTTTCCTCTTATTAACTAACATTTTGCGCATTTTTTCCCCAGTTTTTCCTATTTTACTTTAACAGTCCTAATTTGTCATCATTCTGAAACCCACACACCGCTTTAGTTACTTTGAACGGTCCAAAGTGTGACATTAAACATATTTATCTTGCCTTGACAGGGGATTTTAGTCCTGATAAATACCTCGAAAACAGTTTAAGTGGACTCACCTCATAGATTTAACCTGTAAATTACCTGCTGGTCTCATCTACTTAGTTCCATGGGAATAGATAGAAGCAATAACGTCTGTCCTTGGTGAAAAGCAGGTGGCGCACTCTCCACTACAAAGGTAAGGTCTGCATCTTTAACTATTAGCGAGTTACTGTCGGCTGCCACAGAGAGACTCAGAGTCAGTTATGGAGAGAGTTTTTGATGAAATTGTACTTCTAAGATAGGGTGACCAGAATTTCAATATAAAACAGGGACACCCCTGGTTTGTGGTGGTTTGTGGTGGTTTGTAATAATGAAATTGTGAATCAAGTGCGTAATTAAGGAAAATTTGTCAGTATAATCATATTTTCTTCGTCTTTTACTCATTTTTAAGTAGACTTTCTGTATTTTACCTGAACTAATGACAATGTATGCCTCTCTTTACTGATGGCAGGTGTAAAATTGGTTTAAAATAGGGACACTTGTGACATTTCTTGTATAAAAGTGGAACAAATCGCTGGTTTTGGTGACAGGGGACACAGGGCTCAAAACTGGGACTGTCGCTGGGAAATATTGTCCATTCTTAACTTACTTTGTGAGTCAAAATCATAATCTGAGGGACTTCTGACAACGCTTTTTTCTCTTATGGTCATTTTCAAGCTCAATTTGATGTATTTTAGCTAAACAAATGACAATATATCCCTCTTTTTACTGTTGGTGGGGCTCAAAGCGGTCAAAATAGGGACACCAGGGACGTTTCCTGTATAAAACTGGGACAAATCACTGGTTTTGGATAAATCTGCTGGGACAGGGGACACAGGGCTCAAAACTGGGACTGTCCCGGGTAAACAGGGACGTCTGGTCTCCCTATTCTAAGAGTAGTTTTACCACACTGTACTTATTCGCACTTGAGTAACACATTTGAAACAAAGGCTTTATTGACATCAACAGTGAAACTTGCATTTTTTCCATCTTGCTTCCTTTTTTTCAGAGTTGTGTGGTCTCTTCTTTCAAAACACCCACTATTATGAATTATTTGCAGCTCCTCATACAGTATTATTCTTTACAAAACCGCCCGTGTCCTCGTATTGTTGTTAGGTCACTTTACGTTCCACCTCAGCTCTGACAGGACCACCACCAAGTGAAGGCCACCATAAAAGAGCATAAGAGAGTCCAGACTCCACATGTTCTAGACTATAGTTTGGACCTCTCCTGTGTCATTAACATTTTTGTGTTTCATCCCAGCGACACAGAACCAGATGGTCATTACACAAGAAGTAATTTACTTCTACTACTACCACTACTACTACTACTGCTATACTACTATTGCAGTGTTTGTTATGCAGAATATTTTATGTAAATATATCATTATTATTCTGTGAAGCACTTTTAATGTTAATGTAAGGTGTATTTTATTGTATTTACACTGTGTATTTAATGTGTCCTCTGCATCTGACCCACTCTTCAGTGTCTCTGGGTCAAACCTGCATTGGATTAGACCTGGGACGACACTGAAATTTGTCACGATTATCATGGCCAAAAATAATTGTGATTAATGATTATTTAAAAGAAACAACAACAACAATGATCTAGAAGAAAACATCAAAGATAAATAGTATAGTATTCTGCATATGGCGATTATTTGTGTTGCCGATTATCATGATCATATAAAGTGTCTCACGAACGATTATTGTCTAAACTTTTTCATCAAGATAAACAATCCCAACCATCCCTACACTGGACCCATCCTTCAGTGTCTCTGCTTTCTTCAGTGCCTATGGATTAAACCTCTTAGGAGCACAAATCTACTCCTGCAGCGACTTGTTTCCACTGTTCTGTTGCTTTATAACCAACTACATGTTCATTTGAACCCATTCTCATAATTATACAGTGAAGTTTGATTGTATGAGTTGAGTTTTGCTAATTGTAGTGACCGATGCATTCCCCTCCTTACCACTAGAGGGCAGCAGACATGTTTTACTGCTGTAGAATGGGACAGCTTTGGTGGCTGATGTTTTTAGGCACTAGATGGCGCAATTGTTCTATATAAACTTCTTTGCCGTGGTCTTGGTTACTTCAGTTCAGTGTTTCTTTTTTGGTTTTTTTTTAATGTTTTCTAGTTCTAATACCCACAAACATCCCGTTAAAAATGTTGCCTAGTTTTATTTTTATTTTGTTTTAATTATTATTATTATTATTATTTAAAATGTTTACTTCCTGGTTGGACACAGGCAGCAGATATAACGTGTAGTTTTAACTTTAACTCATCGTTACTTTCTGCTTTTCTATACTTGTGTTACAAACTAATGGTCAAATGGTCAAACTAATACTAATATTGACTAAAGTGTTAAAAAATAATACCATTTCTCATAGGCTAATGTTTTCTTTATTACATGATTATTTTTTCAAATACAATGTTTAGATAAAGAAATATTGATTAAGTCTGTCACTGTGTTAAAACTTAAAATGCATTTAGGCTATGACTTATAAGGTTATACAAATGCAGAAAAATACAGTCTCAACAGAATAATAAGAATTTAAGATAAAAATCATGAGCTAAATTGTGGATTAATCTGATTATTATAGTATAGTAAATAATCTCATGTCTTGTGAAAATTCTGTCTCTTTCCGCCCCTAGTCTTAAGCAGTCTATTTATTTACATTTAACACAGCAGGGATAGTCTGCTTGTATTTTATATTAAAGTAATGTATTTTTCATCCTTCCACTGCAGCTAATTGTTAAAGCTACACAACATTTATCCTTATATATAAAACCTGAATGATTGTGATCATTTTTTCAAAAACTCGATGCCACAGATCTCATAAAAACCCGATGTGCATCTTCTGTCAGTGAGTTTAGAATGTGATTTAGTGCACTGTAGGTTGTAACACTCGAAAGAGCCATTGCAACTGGTATTCGAAAAAATGGGATAAACCTGGTTCCTTCCTCTATAGCTGCTGCTGCAATGTGAGTAGCAGACATGGACAGCTCTCTTAGTATTAGATCTGTGGTTACTTGACCTGCTGATGCCAGAGGAGATTTTAACTCTTTCTTGAGATCATCCAACGACACACCACTAATATCAGAAAGTTTCTGCAAAGAATCAGGAGTAAGACCCAGTGAATTCCGACATGTTACAGTAAAACCTAATATCATGGCCAGATCAAGACTCTCAGAAAAACCAGGGACCGGCACAGATGCTCCAGCTGCAGATGCTAAAATGAGCCATATTATTTTGCTCTCTAAAGTTTTTTTCTTCTGAATAATGACTTTTGTACTGATGACTGGCAGAGCGAGGAGCAGCGCATCTCGTTTGTGTTGAGGAAGTTCTTTCTCTAAGGTTTCCCACAGCAGATTGAAATCGTACAGGTGAAGTCTGAGACTGGACACCAGGAAGACTTTTGGAGACTGAATGCCAAGGTCCTGAAGTCCTGTATCATAATAAAACAGAACATGGATGAGCATGTAGAGCAGCCTCAAACAAACAAAGACACTTACCTTTAGTGCAGTCATCTCTGATGGTTTTAAGGAGATCCTCTTCATTTAGGTTTGGATCACCGTCCTTCTCATTTTGTATGTTGTTGTCGATCTTCGATCGAACAAAGTAGAATTTTTTTTTCATCCTCTGAATTTCTTGAGCCAGTTTTGCATCATTTTCTCTTAACCGGTCACTGGAAATGATGAAGAAGTCGTACTTCTCAAACTCCACATGCTGCAGGTATCTGTCAGCTGTAAAGTTGGTGGTACCGATCCCGGGCAGATCCCATATTTTGATATTTGGGTTTTGTGGGTGGAGGTACTCTGTGGGCTCCATCGTGGTCTCCACTGCATGTGTAGGTGCTGCTCCTGGTGCTTTGTTTTTGATTCCTCTCAGAGCGTTCACCAGAGAAGATTTACCAGAGCCAGACTCTCCAGTGATCGCAATGGTCAGAGGAACATTGTTTAGCTTTTCTAAATAGTCCAGAGCCTTTTTAGCTGCTTGAGCCTGGTCATTGTTTTGAAGAAACATTTGAAGTTCTTCTTTCCACTCTTCAGCCACTGGAAAAAGAAATGATAATTAACAATTATAGTGAGTTATATTATTATCATTTAACATCATTCACTGTCCTCAGTACCATCCACCCAGTCTTCAGCCTCCATGTTTGACGTCTGACAGCACTGGGGCACCTCAAGACTGTGTTCTTTCCCCTCTGCTCTTCTTCACCTGCTGCACTTGAGGTCACAAGACTGTCAAAGACACATTTACAGATGGTATCAGGAAGTTACGGGTGGCACGGTCACAAAATTTACAGTTTGGTTCGTATTGTGGTTTAAGGGTCACAGTTTTCGGTTCTGTATGGTTGTTTCATTTTGTTATTTAAAAAAAACAAAAAAACCCATCATTTTCAGTACAAACATAAAGGCACCAGCCCAGTAAAAATCAGTAATATTTGATGTTTCTTTTTAGTCAAAATGATGCGGAATCATGTTATTAACAAACAGGGTGGCGTATGGGAGGAGATGCAGTCTGTGCAGAATGGTTTAGTCCTGGTTATTCCTGTTTTAGTCCTGGCTGAGTCATGGTTTTAGTGCTGATTATAGTCCTGGTTTAGTTCTAGGTTAGTCCTGGTTTTAGTTCTGGTTTAGAGGCTCACGGGTAGAGGCATGGTCCATGTGTCGTACAGGAGGAGACACGGCCTGCGGGAGCGGGAGGAGACGTGATGTGAGCACGTCCAAAATCGCTTGTTATAGTTGAAAGATTCTGGTTCCATAAGCAAAATCAAGGGGAAGGAGAAATGGTAGCACAATACAGAACGTTGCGGTGCTTAAGAGACTTTGGAACACTGTGAGTTCAGTGGTTCCTTGGAAGACGCTCTAATACCCCTTTTCCACCGGGGCAGTTCCGGTGCTGGTTCGGAGCCAAAACTTGAACCAGTTCTTTGTTTTTCTGCACAAATAAACCGGCTCTGGCCCCGGAGAACTGGCTCCAACTCAGCACCAACTAAAGGCTGGTCCAGAAACAAGAACCAGTGACGTAGGGTTCTAGGGGCGTGGTTATAGTGATGCACGTCCATAAGAGTCATGTGTAATGGTTCATGATGCCTTTGCGTTTGAATTCAGATGCCCGACATGCGTCTTGGCCGCTGTGTTTTTCCCGTTGAGAGAGTGACTTTAGTGTATTTATTACATAAAACACAACAGCAGAGCAACGGCCCACGGAGCGGAGGACCGCTGAAGTTTATTTGATGTTTTATGATTATTATATTTGATGTTTAATTATTGAAGTAGACGTGATGCTTAATGAAGCTTATATTTGCAGTATTACACATGACACATGCTGACTTCACAATAACCAGTAATATTTCACTCTCTGAAATGACTGTTTGAAGTGTGACTTTGTGGTGAGACTTTGTGGTGCGTCGTGACTGAGCCAACTGAGGAAAGGGTGTATTTCTGTTCTGTGTGCAGGAAATAAGAAATACGGAAGTCGTGTAACCCAGACAACCTAGGAGACAGACAGATGAAAAACACCATAAATGGAGTGGAAAATACTGGCTGCTGATACAACGCACTCAATTTGCATATTCATAAACCAAATGTATAAATATGAGGGTCTCAGATAGGAGGGTGTCTTCACATCGTGTCTGATGTAAGCCCCACGTACCGTGTGCAGTCAGGGATCGATTCTTGGAGACCCAGATATCTGTATTAGATTGTACTGTCAGGGAACAAACTTTTTGGATCTTTAACTGGATTGAGTTCTGACCTTTCTTCCATTTGAATGCACACCCCAACACCGCTTAACCTCAGGCCCGTGGTGCTCCCGCCCTTGAGAACGCATTCTTTGCCCATAGCAATGATGAAGAGCTGTATGTTTCATCTTTGGACTGATAAGAACGTTTGTAAAATGAATATCAGCAGAATAGATCTGTAGCGATCGTCCTCCAGTGCCGTTATCAGAGCTGACAGCTGTTGGGTTGCTAGTACAACAGTAGCTCGTGCAGTGACATAGCGACGTAGCAGTTCTCTGGCTCTCAACTGGTGGAAAAAGGAGCTGGTTCCTAGATAATCGGCAGGAAGCACCAAACCAGCACAGGCACCAGCCCAGAACCAGCACCTGGTTCATTGGCAGTGGAAAAGAGGTATCAGAGACAGATCTGTATGTGGATTAAAGTGCAAAACTGTTCAGAAGCGTCTTTTGACTGAGAAAGATCTCATGTTCCAGAAAGCAGTCGATCATGCCATGTAGGCAGAAACAGCAGCATGCGATTTGCAACAGTTAAGCAGTTCCCTGAAAGTGAACGCCATGTTTTCACAAAGAGGGGATAAATGCTGCCATTGTGGGAAATCAAATCATACTGATGATGACTGCGATCGGGACTGTCACCAGTGGGAGGAAAGGCCACACAAAACGAATGTGCAGGAGCAAAGTCAAAAGCAGCCAAGACAGAGAACACCAACAGAAAGATGGAAATCCTGAACAGAAAGATCAGGAGTGTGAAAGACAAAAAGAAAAAAATTCATCATGTGGATGCACGCAAAATTAAAGTGAAGAAAGTAAAAAAACTGTCAGTGATTTGGGACTTTATTTGGGAAATATTCACGTATATCAGTAATGCCTTTAGTGAATGGAAAGAAAATGGAGATGGAATTGGGCACAGGGGCTGTGTCCAATTATTCCTTGGGAATAGTACAAAAGAATCTGATGGATTCATGGATGTCATGCTAAAGACATACAGAGGAGAACCTCTGGCACCAGGAGTCATTAAAGTGCAAGTAGAATTAAACAAGCAATATGCTGTTTTGCCCTATGTGGTGAAAGTGGAGGCTCCACCATTGTTTGGAAGAGAGTGGCTGAGAGTCATTAAACTGAACTGGAGAAACTTAAGGACTGTACATGCCATTGAGCAAAGACAAACAGACAATCTAGACATGATGTTAAAGAAAAACTCAGCTGAAATAAGTTAGGTACAATGAAAGGGATTAAAGCCAGGCTCACACTAAGACCAAATAGTACACCAAAATTCAGCCCACCATGTAAAGTGCCTTATATTCTTCGACGCGAGTGGAGGCCGAGCTAAAACCACTTACTGAGCTTGGGGTAATCTCACCAGTAGTGCATAGTGACTGGGCTACACCTGTGGTGCCTGTCAGCAAAAAGGACAACACTTTGAGACTCTGTGGAGATTTCAAATTCACCCTCAACCCAGCTTTCTGTGTGGATAAGTACCCAGTCCCACACACTGAGGACTTGTTTGCTTTTGTAGCAGGAGGCCAACGCTTCAGTAAGATAGATCTATCAAATGCCTATCTTCAGATGGAAGTAGAATAACAATAATAATCATAATAAGACATTTTATTTGAAAGCACCTTTCAGGAAACCCAAGGACACTATGCAAAACAAAGTTAAAAACATAATTGCAAAATACAAAGGTAAAAACAGAGATACAAAACTGGAACATGGTGAAATTGACTGTTATGTGGTGCAGGATTGTCTGAACAGGTGTGTTTTGGGTCTGGATTTGAAAAGAGCAAGAGAGTCAATATTGCGGAGGTCAGGAGGGAGAGAGTTCCAGAGCTGGAGCAGAGCAGCTGAAGGCTCTGCCCCCCATGGTGACGAGACGGGCAGAGGGGGCAGAGCTGGAGAGAGGAGGAGGAGCGAAGGGAGCGAGAAGGAGTGGAGATGTGGAGGAGGTCAGTGATGTAAGGTGGGGCCAGGTTATGGATCGCTTTGAAGGTGG
This sequence comes from Odontamblyopus rebecca, assembly GCA_030686955.1. Taxonomy (NCBI): domain Eukaryota; kingdom Metazoa; phylum Chordata; class Actinopteri; order Gobiiformes; family Gobiidae; genus Odontamblyopus; species Odontamblyopus rebecca. The sequence continues at coordinate 6,990,151 of CM060670.1, read as the reverse complement.
TTAGGAGAATTTTAAAGTGACTTCTTTGTTTTATGGGAAGCCAGTGCAGTTGTTGGAGGATGGGGGTGATGGGGTGGAAGGAGGGGGTCCTGGTGATGATGCGGGCAGCAGAATTTTGTGGAATCATGGATATAGAGAAACTGCAGGATTTGGAGATAGTGGAGGGAGTGCCTACTGGGAGGACTTCAGTTTTAGAGCTGTTAAGTTTAAGAAAGTTGGAGGAAAACCAGGAGTGGATTTCTTGTAGACAGAGGGTAAGAGAGGATGGAGGGAGAGATGAGGAGGGTTTGGTAGAAATGTAGAGCTGGATGTCATCCGTGTAGCAGTGAAAAAGAATGTTGTGTTTACGGAATAGAAAACCAAGTGGAAGGATGTAGATGATAGAAAGAAGCAGACCTAGGACAGAGCCTTGGGGAACACCAGCAGAGACAGGAAAAGTGTTGGATTTGTAAGATTTGAGTTGGATGAATAGACTGCGATCAGAGAGATATGAAATGAACCAGGAGAGAACCAGACGGATATCAAACAATCAACAGAAAATTCAACAGACCTGAAGAATACTCATTTACCATTCACTCGAGTACTGATGTCCGTTTCCATCAACTAACTTATATTTAAAAAATCATAATGTAACTTGACAGTAAGTTAAGATCAGCCTAAAAAATATATTATTGAGGGTGATGTCCTTGGATGTGCTTGTCAGTCCACACTTTATGAACCACACCTAATAACATTATTCAGATCTGCCCACATTTGAAAGGTCTCTTCTGATCTTATCTGTGAAATGTTTTTTCTTCATCACTGAAGTGGCAAGGTAGCTGATCATCTGGTCTCTGTCACCATAAAGGTCAGAGGTGCACAAGCTCTCTTCCTGTTCCTTATCAGGCCGAACACATGGTTATTTCTGGTGAGCCACATAAATCTGTTTTGTATATTTTAATCTTGCTGTCAAATAACTGAATAATTTGTACATTTTGCAAATATAATTGTAAAGTGTCCCAGCAGTGCTGATTGTGCTTTTAAGTATTGTAGCAACACTTCAATGCAGCCGAAGGCCTAATGTCCCACACTCTCTGCTGGCCTATGCGTTCTGTGTGTCATAGGTGACCTGGTGTGTGTGAATGAGTGGGACCTGCGGGGAGATCTACACTGCACATTACCCCAGATCGGTGCCTTTTAAACTTTAAACGTTTAACCATTTTTAGCCCACGTTTTTATTGACTTTTAGTATTTTTATCCAAAAACTTCAGTATCTGTGGGCCACTACAGAAAGTAGCACTGAGTTCTGAAATAATCCTGGAATTACCTCTACATAGAATAGAATAGAATGCCTTTATTGTCATTATACAAGTATAATGAGATTACAAGCTTCTCCATAACGTGCACACATAAATAAACAATAAAAGATATGTACAATAAAACTACTAGAAAAAACTACTAAGTGCAAGAATTAACATAGACTGTACAATAACTAATATGAGCTACTGTCTGTAAAAAGTTGCATAGACTGTGCATAGACTTGTGCAAAGCCTGGAGGTAAACAGGCACATATCAGCAGCAGGTATGACAATAAAGTTCCTCAGTGCAGGTTGGAGTTGAGAATGGTGACTGCCCTACATATGTTATATCTGCTGCCTGTGCCCAACTAGGAAGTCAAATGAAACAATTCAGTAGAATTTTAGCCTGTCATAGGCGCTTTAGTGCCTTGTACATATTTGTTATACAAATACTGATGTTTCCAAACTCCACGTCATCAGGTAATCTGCTGCTTTATTTGTATGTCAAAGGCTTCTTTCATTGCTCTCTGTCTAGTATGATTTCAGTTGCTTCATTGCCTTAGCTTAAACCCAGTCTTGCCTTATGCATTCTAGGGGTGGTTTAGGCACCTTAATGTCCCAATATTAAAGTGTAAGTGACTCTGTCAGGAAGTAAAATTTGAACCCTAAAATTTGCCAAACTGGGAAAATAATTTAAGAATTTTAGTAAAATCATAAATTTCATGATCTTACAGTGTCTTAGTAAAATGAGTAGTTCACTTTAGGTTTGAGGTAAATCTCCTCAGGTGAACCTCCTGTTATGTCTTTGTCTTATATATTTGTTTCTGTTACATAATCATTGTAAATCCAGAACTTTCAGACTTAAAACCTTTTGTTCGGTGTTTGCTAATGTGCACTGATTTCTGCAGAAATCTTTAAACTCTTAAAATTGTGTGTATTTATATATTTATAAATCATATGTTACCAATCTGATATCAATCGTGATATAAATCTGTACAAATAATACAGAGAAAGATCCGTCTGGATTTGGAATAATCAACAGAAAATTCAACAGACCTGAATCCTCTTTTACCACTCACTCAAGAGTATTGTTACATCACGTTTCCATCACCGAAGTATCTAAAAATGTCACAATTTAACTTTACAATAAGATAAGACGAGCCTATTGACGGTGATGTCCTGTGATACGTTTACATGCACGTCTAATGTCTATTTTAAGCCCCTTTCTACCAGTTCCTGCTCTTCACTGTTTTCCATTCAGATTTTTCAGGTTATCTCACTCTGTTTTTATCAATTATGAAGAACATGCCTAAAAATATTAAAATAAAATCATACCTTGACCCTTCGAGTCTGAAGTCTGTCTAAGAGATGAGTTTTTACTCCACACTGGAAAACACCACACCCTTGATGGGAAGTGGATTTGGGCCAATTTGTTTTGACATCACAACATTCTAATCTGCCTACATCTAAGAGGAAGGACCTGTGGTCTTTTTGTTTTGTTTGTCTGCCATGTTTTCATGTTGTTTCATGTGTAAAAATGCCTGTAGAGGTGTTAAGCTCATTTATGCTCCGTTCTAGACTCATGTGGACACATGGAGGCTTCTGTTTGCTCTCATCTGCTTCATCTCAAACATGTGGCATTTTATCTCCAGATCTGTACAGGAGCCACTGGGGGCAGTAGTGAGCACAGCTCCACAGTGGAAGCCAAACATTTAAAAAAGCGACTCAAACCAACTACAAAACCAATAAATTCTTCCCTCATCTAATTTCTCTAGACTCTTTTCCAACAGATCTGCTCTAAATCCTGCCGTGGGCACCTCCATGTTATTTGTTTATTTGTTGCTCTATTTTGTCCAATTTGGTAAATTCTCAAACTGACTTTTAGCGCCCTCTGATGGTTGTTTAACAGAACACATCCTTGTCATTAGAAAAGTTTAAAGAAGGTGGGACAGAAATAATACTTAATAATACAAATTAATAAAGAAAACAGATCAAAGTCTTCTCCTACTACATTATTTAACTCCTATTACGAGGATGAGTAGATTTTTCAACATTAAAAACTGGGAAACACCCGGGTTGGGAGGGTAGGTATAAGAGTCAATGACATAAGGAATTTCAACCATTTTAAAGTATAAAAAATATTAGTTTCTATTGAACTTTTTCAAATATGTACAGTGTCAGGTGCATAAATCTATGTTTAACATTTATATTAAGGATGAATTGGCTACGAACTTAAAAAATGTCATGTGGTGCGACCGAGAATAACCTTAAAATTGTTTTATTTTCTAAAACTTGGTTGGGATATTAATCTAAGCCATAAAGTTCTGAGTAATATGAAGTGTATAGAAACAAACTGTTGGCATTTCTTTTGATTTTTAATGCATATTGATATTTTCTTTTGCTGTCTAATACGACAGTCACCTGCTTGTGTTTAATTAACAAACTACTGCCCTGTAAAATGCATCAAATGAAGAAAAATGCCTAAAGAATAACATTCACTCAAGTCGACTTTCTCAGTTATTAAAATTCCAGCCATAGAATGGAAATACCATATTTTTATTTTGCGAAAATTACTGCTATTATTAGTCGCACCGTATGATGCACGGTCGCACCACATGACATTTTAACACTTGAGTTGGTTCCATGGAGGTCAGAGGTGCTACAGATATGTGTTGAATTATTATGAAATTTGAACCTTTTTACCTGAAGAAACTGCAGCTGGACAGAAACTGTAGGCGTCGCGTCACTGCCCCATGAATAAAATAGTGAACAAAGTGAGTAACGTTGTGCGTTCTCCACTCACGTGTGGGTCAGTGTCAAATCTGAGACTAAATACAGAAGCGCAGTTTTCTGAATTCTTCTTCTTCTTTACACTAAGGCAATGCACTTTATTGTCTCCATAGGGAAATGTGTCCTGTGCATTTGACCCATCCTCTGGGTTACACCTGTCAGGAGCAGTGGGCAACCGCAGACCAGCGCCGCAGGGACCCACCTCCAGGTCTTCATCAGGAGCACCAAGCTGGAGGATGTGTTATTAGGTATGTGACATTGTTTTGAAGAACAGTTGTCCTACTTTGTGTCTGAAATGAACAGATTAACCCTTTAACTTAAAGTATTTCACCTGTACACAAAAGTTCACATGTTGCAAAATTAATTATAACCAACCAAGCAGTGATTGTATTGGTGTTTCGGTCAAAGAGAACTCCAGGCATTTACATTTAGCCTCATAGGAAAAAGGAAAAGTTAGTGACCTTAACTGGGCTGCAATAGTTTTAGTTTAGTTTAGTCGGAGATGTTCTGCACCAGATTATAGCTAAATAGCTTTTACATTCAACAAACTGTGAACATCCTGGCCTGGCTTAAGTCCTGTTTATCAGATCACTCTCAGTGTGTCGGCATTAGTAACACCATCTACACAGGCCCATATTAAACTGCCACAGGGCTCAAACACCAGCCCACTTCTCTTCTCCCTCTAAACTCACTGTAGTAACGTCTTAGACTAGGTAAGGCCAGGCCTCCCCTGTCTCTCACCAACTGAACCATGGGGTATTTTAGAATTTGGTGCTTGTGAACTGGCTGTAGATAACACAACAACTATCCATGGTGACTGTGGAAATAGTAGAAGAGGAACTTTGTAAGTATCTAGGGACAAACAATATTGTACCGTATTTTCTGGACTATAAGCCGCTACTTTTTTCCCAGGCTTTGAACCATGCGGCTTTTACAAAGGAGCGGCAAAATGTTGGATTTTTCTTCCACCGCTAGGGGGCGCTCTAACCGGAATTACAAAAACAAGATAGACGGAAAATTAATGCAAAGAAAAATATGCTACTTTTCATTTAGCAGATATAACACGCACGACAAATTACTAACTGGTAATTATTTTCAAATCCTCACCCCTTCATGAAAAGCACACGAAGGAGTTTGTATGATGCAAGTTTTAAGTTGAAGGCATCGATCTTGCTCCAGGAAGGAAACCGCTGTAGAGCCCTGCACCCACGGGACCCGCGGGACCAACACAAAACAGCGCGGAGCAGGACCATGGATGTAATAAGAGCATCTGAAAGAACATTCTGAAAGAACATTCTGAAAGAATATTCTGAAAGCGACGCAGGAGCGAGACTGAAAATTCTGTCCCGCGCAGACGTCTACTGTGCTGCTGCACTTAAGCTTGGCGTCAGTTTCAGCGGAGATCATTAAAGTGACTTGTGGTTTCACTGCACAGGAGAAATGAAGGTAAATCAATTATCGGTTCTTTTCTGTTTTTGACCCGTTTTAATCAGCACAGTTGCTGCCGTGTTAAAAGGCACTGTTTGGAAAGAATCTGTTCAGGTACATAAATGTACATTTTCAGTACAAAATCGTTCTGTATATGCAGTAAATATCTCATTTTTCAACATAGATATCAGCGCCTTATAGCCCGGTTGCGACTTGTATAACTTTTTTCTTAATTAAAAAAAAAAAAATAGAGTGAGATGCGGCTTTTATACTGGTGCCTCTATAGTCCGGAAAATACGGTGTATATTGTATATAGCAGCGGGTCCCAACCCCGGGCCAGGGACTAGTACCGGTATCGTTTGTCCGCACAGAAAGAATAAATAACTTATTATTTCTGCTTTATTTATTATCCGAGTCTGTTTTATTTAGAAAAAATGGCCGTTTCATCTGTTTGTGCCTCACTCTTGATGCATTTCAAGATACTCGTCTTGGTCACGTGATACATTAACGCTAATATTAAAACCACAAGCTGCAAAATGAGTAAAAACAGACGTCTTTGGAAACATTTCTTATTATATTTACAAAAGACCACAGGTTTTGTGTTGGTCGTATCACTCTATTTCATCATATTTATCCACCACACCTTAAAGGATGGTCTGTGAAAATATTGTCTGACATTAAACCGGTCCATGGTGCAAAAAAGTTGGGGGCCGCTGGTATATAGGAACTGAACTCCTTGAATATCTGCCAACACATCAGGTCCACCTTTTACAATTCATTCATTAAGTACAGAGCTGGTATAACTTCCAACTCTGTGTAGAATAAAAGCAGGATGCAGGACAGGATGTCTTACCAAAACCATTTTTCTTGTACTAAGTGACATCGTTTTGAAGTTAGAAGTTCTTTATAAGCCGATTATTGACTTATAAAAATACTTTTCCTACTTTGTGTCTCAAATGAACCTGATTTAACCCTTTAATTAAGTATATCACAGCCTGTAGCCAAATTCTAACACTTGTACAGACACAGAAGTTTCCATGCTCCGAGAAATGGAGTTTTAACCCCGGCTAACATTAACTCCTTGATCATTGCATTGTTATTAACAGCTAATTAACAGGACTAAAGTGTAGAAACGAGCTAAACACGCTGGTAAAAGTTATTAAAAGCGGTCAAAGTATAAAAACGTGGAGCAAAAGAGTAAAGAAGGAAGTGAGTGGTGGTTGTGTCCAATGTCAGAACTTCACTTCCTCCGCCTTAAAGCAAAAGGTGGGACAGAAGGAACAGGTAGGTCAGTCTTGTGATTTCATAAAGGACAATATATTACTGCCAATAATGCTAACCTACTGGCCTTAAAATTTTAACTAGCTCGTGTTAAACCTCCTAGGCAAATTAAAGGTGCACTATGTTACTTTTCTGGTGGTGAGTGAGTCCATAATCTACTGGTCTTCATGTAAATTTGTGGGTTTCAGTTTCCTCTTATATGCAACATTTTGAGGATTTTTTCCCCCAGTTTTTCCTATTTTACTTTAACAGTCCTAATTTGTCATCATTCTGAAACCCACGCACCGCTTTAGTTACTTTGAACGGTCCAAAGTGTGACATTGAACATATTTCTCTTGCCTTTATAAAATGACAGGGGATTTTAGTCCTGATAAATACCTTGAAAACAGTTTAAGTGGACTCACCTCATAGATTTAACCTGTAAATTACCTGCTGGTCTCATCTACTTTCCATGGGAATAGATAGAAGCAATAACGTCTGTCCTTGGTGAAAAGCAGGTGTCGTACTCTCCACTACAAAGGTAACGTGTGCATCTTTAACTATTAGCGAGTTACTGTCGGCTGCCACAGAGAGACTCAGAGTCAGTTATGGAGAGAGTTTTTGATGAAATTGTACTTCTAAGATAGGGTGACCAGAATTTCAATATAAAACTGGGACACCCCTGGTTTGTGGTGGTTTGTAATAATAAAATTGTGAATCAAGTGCGTAATTAAGGAAAATTTGTCAGTATAATCATATTTGCTTTGTGTTTTAGTCATTTTTAAGTAGCCTTTCTGTATTTTACCTGAACTAATGACAATGTATGCCTCTCTTTACTGTTGGCAGGTGTAAAATTGGTTAAAAATAGGGACACTTGTACAAATCACTGGTTTTGGTGACAGGGGACACAGGGCTCAAAACTGGGACTGTCCCTGGCAAACATTGTCCATTCTTAACTTACTTTGTGGGTCAAAATCATAATCTGAGGGACTTCTGACAACGCTTTTTTCTCTTATGGTCATTTTCAATTTTATGTATTTTAGCTAAACAAATGACAATATATCCCTCTTTTTACTGTTGATGGGGCTCAAAGCGGTCAAAATAGGGACACCAGGGACATTTCTTATATAAAACTGGGACAAATCACTGGTTTTGGATAAATCTGCTGGGACAGGGGACACAGGGCTCAAAACTGGGACTGTCCCGGGTAAACAGGGACGTCTGGTCTCCCTATTCTAAGAGTAGTTTTACCACACTGTACTTATTCACACTTGAGTAACACATTTGAAACAAAGGCTTTATTGACATTAACAGTGAAGCTTGCATTTTTTCCATCTTGCTTCCTTTTTTTCAGAGTTGTGTGGTCTCTTCTTTCAAAACACCCACTATTATGAATTATTTGCAGTTCCTCATACAGTATTATTCTTTACAAAACCGCCCGTGTCCTCGTATTGTTGTTAGGTCACTTTACGTTCCACCTCAGCTCTGACAGGACCACCACCAAGTGAAGGCCTCCATAAAAGAGCATAAGAGAGTCCAGACTCCACATGTTCTAGACTATAGTTTGGACCTCTCCTGTGTCATTAACATTTTTGTGTTTCATCCCAGCGACACAGAACCAGATGGTCATTACACAAGAAGTAATTTACTACTACTACTACCACTACTACTGATATACTACTATTGCAGTGTTTGTTATGCAGAATATTTTATGTAAATATATCATTATTATTCTGTGAAGCACTTTTAATGTTAATGTAAGGTGTATTTTATTGTATTTACACTGTGTATTTAATGTGTCCTCTGCATCTGACCCACTCTTCAGTGTCTCTGGGTCAAACCTGCATTGGATTAGACCTGGGACGACACTGAAATTTGTCACGATTATCATGGCCAAAATAATTGTGATTCATGATTATTTAAAAGAAACAACAACAACAATGATCTAGAAGAAAACATCAAAGATAAATAGTATAGCATTCTGCATATGGCGATTATTTGTGTTGCCGATTATCATGATTATATAAAATGTCTCACGAACGATTATTGTGTAACCTTTTTTTTATCAAGATAAACAATCCCAACCATCCCTACAGTGGACCCATCCTTCAGTGTCTCTGCTTTCTTCAGTGCCTATGGATTAAACCTCTTAGGAGCATAAATCTACTCCTGCAGCGACTTGTTTCCACTGTTCTGTTGCTTTATAACCAACTACATGTTCATTTGAACCCATTCTCATAATTACACAGTGAAGTTTGATTGTATGAGTTGAGTTTTGCTAATTGTAGTGACCGATGCATTCCCCTCCTTACCACTAGAGGGCAGCAGACATGTTTTACTGCTGTAGAATGGGACAGCTTTGGTGGCTGATGTTTTTAGGCACTAGATGGCGCAATTGTTCCATATAAACTTCTTTGCCGTGGTCTTGGTTACTTCAGTTCAATGTTTTTTATTTTAGTTTTTAAAATATGTTTTCTAGTTCTAATACCCATAAACATCCTGTTAGAAAAATACAATTTTATTTCAAATGTTTACTTCCTGGTTGGACACAGGCAGCAGATGTAACGTGTAGTTTTCACTTTCTGCTTTTTTATACTTATGTTATAAACTAACGGTCAAACGGTCAAACTAATATTGACTCAAGTGTTCGGAAATACCATTTCTCATAGGCGAATGTTTTCTTTATTACAGAATTATTTTTTCAAATACAATGTTTAGATAAAGAAATATTGATGAAGTCTGTCACGGTGTTAAAACTTAAAATGCATTTAGGCTATGACTTATAAGGTTATACAAATGCAGAAAAATACAGTCTCAACAGAATAATGAGAATTTAAAGCTAAAAATCATGACCAAAATTGTGGATTAATCTGATTATTACAGTATAGTAAATAAAATAAAAAATCATGTCTTGTCTAGTGAAAATTCTGTCTCTTTCCGCCCCTAGTCTTAAGCAGTCTATTTATTTACATTTAACACAGCAGGGATAGTCTGCTTGTATTTTATATTAAAGTAATGTATTTTTCATCCTTCCACTGCAGCTAATTGTTAAAGCTACACAACATTTATCCTCTAACACAGTTAGTATAAAACCTGAATGATTGTGATCATTTTTTCACACACTCGATGCCACAGATCTCATAAAAACCCGATGTGCATCTTCTGTCAGTGAGTTTAGAATGTAATTTAGTGCTCTGTAGGTTGTAAAACTCGAAAGAGCCACTGCAACTGGTATTCCAACAAATGGGATAAACCTGGTTCCTTCCTCTAAAGCTGCTGCTGTAATGTGAGTGGCAGACATGGACAGCACTCTTAGTAACAGACCTGTGGTTACTTGAACTGCTGATGCCAGAGGAGATTTTAACTCTTTCTTGAGATCAGCCAACGACACACCACTAACATCAGAAAGTTTCTGCAAAGAATCAGGAGTAAGACCCAGTGAATTCACACATGTTTCAGTAAAACCTAATATCATGGACAGATCAACACCCTCAGAAAAACCAGGGACCGGCACAGCTGCTCCAGCTGCAGATCCTAAAATGATCCATATTATTTTGCTCCCTAAAGTTTTTTTCTTCTGCTCAATGACTTTTGTACTGATGACTGGCAGAGCGAGGAGCAGCGCATCTCGTTTGTGTTGAGGAAGTTCTTTCTCTAAGGTTTCCCACAGCAGATTGAAATCGTACAGGTGAAGTCTGAGACTGGACACCAGGAAGACTTTTGGAGACTGAATGCCAAGCTTCTGAAGTCCTGTATCATAATAAAACAGAACATGGATGAGCACGTAGAGCAGCCTCAAACAAACAAAGACACTTACCTTTAGTGCAGTCATCTCTGATGGTTTTAAGGAGATCCTCTTCATTTAGGTTTGGGTCATCGTCCTTCTCATTTTGTATGCTGTGGTCAACTTTGGATCGAACAAAGCAGAATTTTTTTTTCATCTTCTGAATTTCTTGAGCCAGTTTTGCATAATTTTCTCTGAACCGGTCACTGGAAACGATGATGAAGAAGTCGTACTTCTCAAACTCCACCTGCTGCAGGTATTTGTCAGCTGTAAAGTTGGTGGTACCGACCCCGGGCAGATCCCATATTCTGATCTTTGGGTTTTGTGGGTGGAGGTACTCTGTGGGCTCCATCGTGGTCTCCACTGCATGTGTAGGTGCTGCTCCTGGTGCTTTGTTTTTGATTCCTCTCAGAGCGTTCACCAGAGAAGATTTACCAGAGCCAGACTCTCCAGTGATCGCAATGGTCAGAGGAACATTGTTTAGCTTTTCTAAATAGTCCAGAACCTTTTTAGCTGCTTGATCCTGGTGATTGTTTTGAAGATAAATTTGAAGTTCTTTCCAGTCTTCACCCACTGGAAAAAGAAATGATAATAAACAATTATGAGTTATATTATTATCATTTAACATCATTCACTGTCCTCAGTACCATCCACCCAGTCTTCCTCCATGTTTGACGTCTGACAGCACTGGGGCACCTCAAGACTGTGTTCTTTCCCCTCTGCTCTTCTTCACCTGCTGCACTTGAGGTCACAAGACTGTCAAAGACACATTTACAGATGGTATCAGGAAGTTAGGGGTGGCGCGGTTCTCAAAATTTACAGTTCGGTTCGTATTGTGGTTTAAGGGTCACGGTTTTTGTTTCTGTATGGTTGTTGTTTCATTTTGTTATTTAAAAAGAACAAAACAAAAAAAAAAACATCACTTTCAGTACAAACATAAGGGGCAGCAGCCCAGTAAAAATCTGTAATATTTGATGTTTCTTTTCACTCAAAATGATGCAAAATCATGTTATTAACAAACAGGGTGGCGTATGGGAGGAGATGCAGTCTGTGCAGAATGGTTTAGTCCTGGTTATTCCTGTTTTAGTCCTGGGTGAGTCATGGTTTTAGTGCAGATTGTAGTCCTGGTTTAGTTCTAGGTTAGTCCTGGTTTTAGTTCTGGGTTAGAGGCTCACGGGTAGAGGCATGGTCCATGTGTCGTACAGGAGGAGACACGGCCTGCGGGAGCGGGAGGAGACGTGTTGTGAGCACGTCCAAAATCGCTTGTTATAGTTGAAAGATTCTGGTTCCACAAGTGAAATCAAGGGGAAGGAGAAATGGGAGCACAATACGTTGCGGTGCTTAAGAGACTTTTGGAACACTGTGAGTTCAGTGTTTCCTTGGAAGACGCTCTAATACCCCTTTTCCACCGAGGCAGTTCTAGTGCTGGTTCGGGGCCAGTGCCAAAACTTGAAACAGTTCTTTGTTTTTCCACACAAATAAACATGGCTCTGGCTCTGAAGAACTGGTTCCAACTCAGCACCAATTAAAGGCTGGACCAGCCCAGAACCAGCACCTAGTTCATTGGCAGTGGAAAAGAGGTATCAGAGACAGATTTGTATGTGGATTAAAGTGCAAAACTGTTCAGAAGCGTCTTTTGACTGAGAAAGATCTCATGTTTCAGAAAGCAGTCGATCATGCCATGTAGGCAGAAACAGCACGCGATTTGCAACAGTTAAGCAGTTCCCTGAAAGTGAACGCCATGTTTTCACAAAGAGGAGATAAATGCTGCCATTGTGGGAAATCAAATCATACTGATGATGACTGCGATCGGGACTGTCACCAGTGGGAGGAAAGGCCACACAAAACGAATGTGCAGGAGCAAAGTCAAAAGCAGCCAAGACAGAGAACACCAACAGAAAGATGGAAATCCTGAACAGAAAGATCAGGAGTGTGAAAGACAAAAAGAAAAAATTCATCATGTGGATGCATGCAAAATTAAAGTGAAGAAAGTAAATCAGACACTGTCAGTGATTTGGGACTTTATTCCTTGTCTCAAAAGGAAATATTCACATATATCAGTAATGCCTTTAGTCAATGGAAAGAAAATGGAGATGGAATTGGACACAGGGGCTGTGTCCAATTATTCCTTGGGAATAGTACAAAAGAATCTGATGGATTCATGGATGTCATGCTAAAGACATACAGAGGAGAACCTCTGGCACCAGGAGTCATTAAAGTGCAAGTAGAATTAAACAAGCAATATGCTGTTTTGCCCTATGTGGTGAAAGTGGAGGCTCCACCATTGTTTGGAAGAGAGTGGCTGAGAGTCATTAAACTGAACTGGAGAAACTGTACATGCCGTTGAGCAAAGACAAACAGACAATCTAGAGATGATGTTAAAGAAAAACTCAGCTGAAATAAGTTAGGTACAATGAAAGGGATTAAAGCCAGGCTCACACTAAGACCAAATAGTACACCAAAATTCAGCCCACCATGTAAAGTGCCTTATATTCTTCGACGCGAGTGGAGGCCGAGCTAAAACCACTTACTGAGCTTGGGGTAATCTCACCAGTAGTGCATAGTGACTGGGCTACACCTGTGGTGCCTGTCAGCAAAAGGACAACACTTTGAGACTCTGTGGAGATTTCAAAGTCACCCTCAACAGCTTTCTGTGTGGATAAGTACCCAATCCCACACACTGAGGACTTGTTTATTTCTGTAGCAGGAGGCCAACGCTTCACTAAGATAGATCTATCAAATGCCTATCTTCAGATGGAAGTAGAATAACAATAATAATAATAATACATTTTATTTGAAAGCACCTTTCAGGACACCCAAGGACACTATACAAAACAAAGTTAAAAACATAATTGCAAAATACAAAGGTAAAAACAGAGATACAAAACTGGAAGATGGTGAAATTGACTGTTATGTGGTGCAGCATTGTCTGAACAGGTGTGTTTTGGGTCTGGATTTGATAAGAAAAGGGGGTCAATATTGCGGAGGTCAGGAGGGAGAGAGTTCCAGAGCAGAGGAGCAGAGCAGCTGAAGGCTCTGCCCCCATGGGGACGAGACGGGCAGAGGGGGCAGAGCTGGAGCGAGAAGGAGTGGAGATGTGGAGGAGGTCAGTGATGTAAGGTGGGGCCAGGTTATGGATCGCTTTGAAGGTGGTTAGGAGAATTTTAAAGTGACTTCTTTGTTTTATGGGAAGCCAGTGCAGTTGTTGGAGGATGGGGGTGATGGGGTGGAAGGAGGGGGTCCTGGTGATGATGCGGGCAGCAGAATTTTGTGGAATCATGGATATAGAGAAACTGCAGGATTTGGAGATAGTGGAGGGAGTGCCTACTGGGAGGACTTCAGTTTTAGAGCTGTTAAGTTTAAGAAAGTTGGAGGAAAACCAGGAGTGGATTTCTTGTAGACAGAGGGTAAGAGAGGATGGAGGGAGAGATGAGGAGGGTTTGGTAGAAATGTAGAGCTGGATGTCATCCGTGTAGCAGTGAAAAAGAATGTTGTGTTTACGGAATAGAAAACCAAGTGGAAGGATGTAGATGATAGAAAGAAGCAGACCTAGGACAGAGCCTTGGGGAACACCAGCAGAGACAGGAAAAGTGTTGGATTTGTAAGATTTGAGTTGGATGAATAGACTGCGATCAGAGAGATATGAAATGAACCAGGAGAGAACCAGACGGATATCAAACAATCAACAGAAAATTCAACAGACCTGAAGAATACTCATTTACCATTCACTCGAGAGTACTGATGTCCATTTCCATCAACTACCTCATATAAAAAAATCATAATGTAAATTGACAGTAAGGTAAGATCAGCCTAAAAAATATATTATTGAGGGTGATGTCCTTGGATGTGCTCGTCTACAAATGCAACATCTATAACCAGTACCATGTTTTAAGTCCCTCTGCCCAATTCCTGCTTTTCTGTTTTCTATTTTGTATCAGGTTTTCTACCTTTTAATGTTTTCGTCAATTAATAAGCACATGTCTAAAAATATAAGAATAAAGTCATACCTTGATCCTTACAGTCTGAAGTACGTCTGAGAGAAAAGTTACAGTCAGTCCGCACCTTATGAACCACACCTAATAACATTATTCAGATCTGCCCACATTTGAAATGTCACTTCTGATCTTATCTGTGAAATGTTTTTTCTTCATCACTGAAGTGCAAAGTAGCTGATCATGTGGTCTCTGTCACCATAAAGGTCAGAGGTGCACAAGCTCTCTTCCTGTTCCTTATCAGGCCGAACACATGGTTATTTCTGGTGAGCCACATAAATCTGTTTTGTATATTTTAATCTTGCTGTCAAATAACTGAATAATTTGTACATTTTGCAAATATAATTGTAAAGTGTCCCAGCAGTGCGGATTGTGCTTTGAAGTATTGTAGCAACACTTCAATGCAGCCTAAGGCCTAAATGTCCCACACTCTCTGCTGGCCTATGTGTTCTGTGTGTCATAGGTGACCTGGTGTGTGTGAATGAGTGGGACCCGCAGGGAGATCTACACTGTACATTACCCCAGATCAGTGCCTTTTAAACAAACTTTTAACCATTTTTAGCCCACGTTTTTATTGACTTTTAGTATTTTTATCCAAAACCTTCAATATCTGTGGGCCACTACAGAAAGTAGCACTGAGTTCTGAAATAATCCTGGAATTACCTCTACATATATCTGCTGCCTGTGCCCAACTAGGAACTGAAATGAAACTAGAATTTTAGCCTGTCATAGGCGCTTTAGTGCCTTGTACATGTTTGTTATACAAACACTGATGTAACTAGTTTCATGAGCAGATGTTTCCAAACTCCACACGTCATCAGATAATCTGCTGCTTTATTTGTATGTCAAAGGCTTCTTTCATTGCTCTCTGTCTAGTATGATTTCAGTTGCTTCATTGCCTTAGCTTAAACCCAGACTTGCCTTATGCATTCTAGGGGTGGTTTAGGCACCCTTCTCTGTCAGGAAGTAAAATTTGAACCCTAAAATTTGCCAAACTGGGAAAATAATTTAAGTTTATCTCACTCTGTTTTTATCAGTTACGAAGAACATGCCTAAAAATATTAAAATAAAATCATACCTTGACCCTTTGAGTCTGAACTCTGTCGAAGAGAAGACCTGTCGTTCCACACTGTAATGAACCACACCCTTGATATGAACTGGAAATGGGCTGATTTGTTTTGACATCACAACATTCAAATCTCCTTACATCTAAGAGGAAGGACGTGTGGTCTTTTTGTTTTGTTTAACATTCTGCCATGTTTTAATGTTGTTTAATGTGTAAAAACATGTCTGTAGAGGTGTTAAGGCTCATTTATGCTACGTTCTAGACTCATATGGACACATGGAGGCTTCTGTTTGCTCTGGCTGTCATCTGGTTCATCTCAAAACATGTGGCATTTTAGCTCCAGAGCTGTACAGGAGCCACTGGGGGCAGTAGTGAGCACAGCTCCACAGTGGAAGCCAAACATTTAAAAAAGCGACTCAAACCAACTACAAAACCAATAAATTCTTCCCTCATCTAATTTTCCTAGACTCTTTTCCAACAGATCTGCTCTAAATCCTGCCGTGGGCACCTCCATGTTGAAGCTCTATAGAAGCTCATAGAAGCTCTCTCCTGAGAGGATTGTTTTTATTTGATGCACACATATTTCTTAGTTACATTGTCTTCAGTGTCTTGTTGAAATAAAAACGCTCACAGGCCTTTTTGTCATAGCTGACATGACCCATATCATCGTGCAAGCTCTTTAACACCAGCGGCTTTAACTGTTCAGGAGGGTAACGTGTTTGTTGTGTTGTTTTTCTGTGCTATGGTCCATTGTCAATTTCCATCTTAATCCACTCGTTGTTTATTTACTCATGTGGTGTTTCTTTGTCACACTGCTTCATGTTGTTCATCTCCTAAAATAATGCAGTGTTGCTTTTCTCCCTTAGGTAAACATTTAACAAACATTTTAACTCAGGTAAGGCTCTTTAGTGACAAGTGTGTCCTTAAAAGCACCAGGCTTGATTATCTCGATTAATCATTCATTCAGCCCTTCATCTGTTTACACAATGTGTTTTCAAATCAGAATCAAAATCAGAGATTTGACCACCATGTGTCTTGTACTCTGTGTAGTAAAAGCAACTTGAAGTCAGACCACAGACCAGGGGTGACCAAACTATGGCCTGGGGGCCAAAAGCAACCCGAATTTTTGTAATGTTGAAGTGGCCCAAACAACCGTAAACAAACAAGCTAGCATTGGCCAACAGTTTTTCACTTAGTCACTCTCACCTTTCTGTTGAAAATCAAATACCAAAACAGGACCAATTATAGATTCCTGAAAATTTGTATTTGTAATTTTTCTTGATTTTTCAGACTTTAAACTTTTTGGTCGGCGGTCGCTAATGTGTGCATGGATGAGTGAGCACTAAATTATGTTAATCTGAGGTGAGATACATCTTATTTATTTATAAAACATTAAAACATAGGAATCCAATGAGCACCTTCTTCTCATATGAATAAAACAAAAACAAAAATAAATTACCCAATCATGTTTGGCATATTTTAGACACAGTGGAGGGTGTGGGAACCAGACTGATATCAATCTGTACAAATAATACAGAGATAAGTCTGGATTTGCCATGCAACAGATTTTAAACTGAATTCTCTTTCACCATACACTGAAGAGTACTGTTACATTGTGTTTCCATCACCTATCTAAAAATGTCACAATTTGACTTTACAATAAAATAAGACCAGCCTATTGAAGGTGATGTCTATTTAAGCTCCTTTCTACCAATTCCTGCTCTTCCCGCTTCACTGTGTAAACTTTTAATGTTTTTATCAATGATTAACAACATGCCTAAAAATAATAAAATACCTTGATCTTCGAGTCTGAAGTCAGTCTGAGAGACCTGTCGTTCCACACTGTAAGGAACCACACCCTTGATATGAACTGGAAATGGGCTGATTTGTTTTGACATCACAACATTCAAATCTGCCTATATCTAAGAGAGGAAGGACGTGTGATCTTTTCTGCATTCTGCCATGTTTTAATGTTGTTTAATGTGTAAAAAACATGTCTGTAGAGGTGTTAAGGCTCATTTATGCTACGTTCTAGACTCATATGGACACATGGAGGCTTCTGTTTGCTCTGGCTGTCATCTGGTTCATCTCAAAACATGTGGCATTTTAGCTCCAGAGCTGTACAGGAGCCACTGGGGGCAGTAGTGAGCACAGCTCCACAGTGGAAGCCAAACATTTAAAAAAGCGACTCAAACCAACTGCAAAACCAATAAATTCTTCCCTCATCTAATTTTTCTTGACTCTTTTCCAACAGATCTGCTCTAAATCCTGCCGTGGGCACCTCCATGTTGAAGCTCTATAGAAGCTCATAGAAGCTCTCTCCTGAGAGGATTGTTTTTATTTGATGCACACATATTTCTTAGTTACATTGTCTTCAGTGTCTTGTTGAAATAAAAACGCTCACAGGCCTTTTTGTCATAGCTGACATGACCCATATCATCGTGCAAGCTCTTTAACACCAGCGGCTTTAACTGTTCAGGAGGGTAACGTGTTTGTTGTGTTGTTTTTCTGTGCTATGGTCCATTGTCAATTTCCATCTTAATCCACTCGTTGTTTATTTACTCATGTGGTGTTTCTTTGTCACACTGCTTCATGTTGTTCATCTCCTAAAATAATGCAGTGTTGCTTTTCTCCCTTAGGTAAACATTTAACAAACATTTTAACTCAGGTAAGGCTCTTTAGTGACAAGTGTGTCCTTAAAAGCACCAGGCTTGATTATCTCGATTAATCATTCATTCAGCCCTTCATCTGTTTACACAATGTGTTTTCAAATCAGAATCAAAATCAGAGATTTGACCACCATGTGTCTTGTACTCTGTGTAGTAAAAGCAACTTGAAGTCAGACCACAGACCAGGGGTGACCAAACTATGGCCTGGGGGCCAAAAGCAACCCGAATTTTTGTAATGTTGAAGTGGCCCAAACAACCGTAAACAAACAAGCTAGCATTGGCCAACAGTTTTTCACTTAGTCACTCTCACCTTTCTGTTGAAAATCAAATACCAAAACAGGACCAATTATAGATTCCTGAAAATTAGTATTTGTATTTTTTCTTGATTTTTCAGACTTTAAACTTTTTGGTCGGTGGTCGCTAATGTGTGCATGAATGAGTGAGCACTAAATTCTGTTGATCTGAGGTGAGATACATCTTATTTATTTATAAAACATTAAAACATAGGAATCCAATGAGCACCTTCGTTTCTCATATGAATAAAACAAAAACAAAAATAAATTACCCAATCATGTTTGGCATATTTTAGACACAGTGGAGGGTGTGGGAACCAGACTGATATCAATCTGTACAAATAATACAGAGATAAGTCTGGATTTGCCATGCAACAGATTTTAAACTGAATTCTCTTTCACCATACACTGAAGAGTACTGTTACATTGTGTTTCCATCACCTATCTAAAAATGTCACAATTTGACTTTACAATAAAATAAGACCAGCCTATTGAAGGTGATGTCTATTTAAGATCCTTTCTACCAATTCCTGCTCTTCCCGCTTCACTGTGTAAACTTTTAATGTCTTAATCAAGTATTAACAACATGCCTAAAAATAATAAAATACCTTGATCTTCGAGTCTGAAGTCAGTCTGAGAGACCTGTCGTTCCACACTGTAATGAACCACACCCTTGATATGAACTGGAAATGGGCTGATTTGTTTTAACATCACAACATTCAAATCTGCCTACATCTAAGAGGAAGGACGTGTGATCTTTTTGTTTTGTTTAACATTCTGCCATGTTTTAATGTTGTTTAAAAAAACATGTAGAGGTGCTAAGGCTCATTTATGCTACATTCTAGACTCATATGGACACATGGAGGCTTCTGTTTGCTCTGGCTGTCATCTGGTTCATCTCAGACAGAGCTGTACAGGAGCCACTGGGGGCAGTAGTGAGCACAGCTCCACAGTGGAAGCCAAACATTTAAAAAAGCGACTCAAACCAACTACAAAACCAATAAATTCTTCCCTCATCTAATTTTTCTTGACTCTTTTTCAACAGATCTGCTCTAAATCCTGCCGTGGGCACCTCCATGTTGTTTGTTTATTTGTTGCTCTATTTTGTCCAATTTGGTAAATTCTCAAACTGACTTTTAGCGCCCTCTGGTGGTTGTTTAACAGAACATATCCTTGTCATTAGAAAAGTTTAAAAGTATAATTGCAGTGACGGTTACTATGCTTAAAACATATGGATCTGTTTACATATGAAAGTGGAACATAAATGGGCCTTTAGACATGCATGTTTGAGTAATTTAGCGATCTCTCCCTGGGCCCAGTTCAAACCCTCTTTACAGTTAGCTGTAAGATTCTGTACGAGGCTCCACCCACAAAAACATGATACAAAACTGTACACACTGCACAGCAACTTGACAAACCTGATGCAATGTGCAGTAGTTTCATTAGTGGAATTCACGCTGACTGTGTTGTGATTAGGGCTGCAGCTATCGATTATTACAGTAATCGATTATTCTGTCGATTATTTTGTTCCAATAATCAAGTAATCGTTTGTTATTGTTGCGTCTACTTTGCACATGTTAAGTACACACCACCTGCACTGACAGATACATGTGTTTTGGACATGAAAAACGTAATTATCGCTGGGCTAAGGTTGACCCACCTCACGGTTTCTTTTTCACTTGATGTAATGTACAGGTGCTTTCTGTTTAGATGTTGTAGCATCAGTGTTGAGAAGGTGACTTTTAAAGTGTAATCCCCTACAGATTACAGATTACATACCCCAAAATGTAGTTTGTGACGTAATCAATTAAATTACTTAAAGTGAGTAACGTAATCTGAATACTTTGGATTACTTGATATTGTCATGATTTTTAAAACTACATAAATGTAGCAACCAGCTCCTGCAAATTCTTGTTTGGTTTTAGACCTGGATTAGTCTTGGTTTTAGATCTGGTTTAGACCTGGTTTAGACCTGCTTTAGACCTGGCTTAGTCCTGGTGTGAGTTCTGGTTTAGAGGCACAGGAGGAAGTGCGGTCCACGGAGTGTACGCGACAAGACACACACGCAGAGTGCGCGGCGTATGGGAGATGAGGAGCGCGCAGCGTACTGGAGCGTACCGGAGTGTACCACGCACCCCGCGGAGGAGATGAGGAGGAGGTTATGGGCGCTGCGCTGTTGTGTACAGTGAAGTGCAGTGGTCGTGCGGAAACTTTACCTCTACCACAAAAGGTCATCACCGAGCGTATGAAAATAAAACAAAGCATTGAGGCAAAAAAAAAAATCAATGCATTTTTCTAATCGATTAACTCGATGAATCCCCTCCTCGAACCGCCACCTTAACGTGGTGGAGGGGTTTGAGTACCCGAATGATCCCAGGAGCTATGTTGTCGGGGGCTTTATGCCCCTGGTAGGGTCACCCAAGGCAAACAGGTCCGGGGGGACGGGTCAGACGAAGAGCGGTTCAGAAGCCCCTAATGATGATGACCATACAAAGGCCAGTTACGTCGCCCGGAATGGCGACACCGGGGCCCCACCCTGGAGCCAGGCCTGGGGTGGGTGCACGCCGGCGAGCGCCTGGTGGCCGGGCCTTTCCCCACGGGGCCCGGCCGGGCCCAGCCCGAAGGAGCGACGTGGGGCCGCCCTCTGGTGGGCCCACCACCCGCGAGAGGAGCCATAGGGGTCGGGTGCGGAGAGATCTGGGTGGCGGTCGAAGGCAGGGGCCTCGGCGACCGGATCTCCGGACATGGAGACTAGCTCTGGGGACATGGAATGTCACCTCGCTGGGGGGGAAGGAGCCTGAGCTTGTGCGGGAGGTTGAGCGTTACCGGCTAGATATAGTCGGCCTCACCTCCACGCACAGCTTGGGGTCCGGAACCCAACTCCTTGAGAGGGGTTGGACTCTCCATTTCTCTGGCGTTGGCCGCGGGGAGCGGCGGCGAGCTGGTGTGGGCCTGCTTATTGCCCCACAGCTCAGCCGCTGCGTGTTGGAGTTCACCCCGGTGAACGAGAGGGTCGCGTCCATGCACCTTCGGGTCAGAGACAGGTCTCTCACTGTGGTGTCGGCCTACGGGCCGAACAGCAGTGCAGAGTACCCGGCCTTTTTGGAGTCTCTGGGAGGGGTACTGGACAGTGCACCAACCGGGGACTCCGTTGTTCTACTGGGGGACTTCAATGCCCACGTGGGCAACGACAGTGACACTTGGAGAGGGGTGATTGGGAGGAACGGCCTCCCTGATCTGAACCCGAGCGGTGTTCTGTTATTGGACTTCTGTGCTAGTCACAGTTTGTCCATAACAAACACCATGTTCGAGCACAAGGGGGTCCATCGGTGCACGTGGCACCAGGACTCCCTAGGCCGGAGGTCGATGATCGACTTTGTTGTCGTGTCGTCAGACCTCTGGCCGTGTGTCTTGGACACTCAGGTGAAGAGAGGGGCAGAGCTGTAGAGCACCACCTGGTGATGAGTTGGGTCCGCTGGCGGAGGAGGAAGCCGGAAAGACATGGCAGGCCCAAGCGTATCGTGAGGGTCTGTTGGGAGCCTTCTGTCAGTGCGGCCTTCAACTCACACCTCCAGGAGAGCTTCTCCCGGATCCCGGGGGAGGCTGGGGACATGGAGCCCGAGTGGGCTTCGTTCTCGGCCTCTATTGTCGATGCGGCTGCTCGTAGCTGTGGCCGTAAGGTCTGTGGTGCCTGTCGCGGCGGCAATCCCCGAACCCGGTGGTGGACACTGGAAGTAAGGGATGCCGTCAAGCTGAAGAAGGAGTCCTACCGGGCCTTGCTGGCTCGGGGGACTCCTGAAGCAGCTGACGGGTACCGGCGGGCCAAGCGTGCTGCAGCCCGGGCGGTGGCAGAGGCAAAAACTCGGGTCTGGGAGGAGTTCGGGGAGGCCATGGAGGAGGACTATCGGACGGCCCCAAGGAAATTCTGGCAAACCGTCCGGCGCCTCAGGAGGGGGAAGCAGTTCTTCACCAACACTGTTTACAGTGCGGGGGGAGAGCTGCTGACCTCGACTGGGGATGTTGTCGGGCGGTGGAAGGAATACTTTGGGGATCTCCTCAATCCCACCGTCACGTCCTCCGAAGAGGAGGCCGAGGCTGGGGACCCAGAGGCGGACTCATCCATCACCCTGGCCGAAGTCACTGAGGTGGTCGGAAAGCTCCTCGGTGGCAAGGCTCCGGGGGTGGATGAGATCCGTCCTGAGTACCTTAAGTCTCTGGGTGTTGTGGGGCTGTCTTGGCTGACACGCCTCTGCAACATCGCGTGGCGGTCGGGAACAGTACCTTTGGACTGGCAGACCGGGGTGGTGGTCCCTCTGTATAAAAGGGGGACCGGAGGGTGTGTTCCAACTATAGGGAATCACACTCCTCAGCCTCCTGGTAAAGTCTATGCCAGGGTACTGGAGAGGAGAGTTCGGCCGATAGTCGAACCTCGGATTCAAGAGGAGCAGTGTGGTTTTCGGCCTGGTCGTGGAACACTGGACCAGCTCTACACCCTCCATCGGGTGCTCGAGGGTTCATGGGAGTTTGCCCAACCAGTCCACATGTGCTTTGTGGACCTGGAGAAGGCATTCGACCGTGTCCCTCGTGGTGCCCTGTGGGGGGTGCTCCGGGAGTATGGGGTCCGGGGCCCTTTGCTAAGGGCTGTCTG
The DNA here is from genome assembly GCA_030686955.1 of Odontamblyopus rebecca. Taxonomy (NCBI): domain Eukaryota; kingdom Metazoa; phylum Chordata; class Actinopteri; order Gobiiformes; family Gobiidae; genus Odontamblyopus; species Odontamblyopus rebecca. Next base: position 6,966,944 of record CM060670.1, on the reverse strand, counting down.
GTCCCTGTATGACCAGAGCAGGAGCTGTGTTCGCATTGCCGGCAGTAAGTCAGACTTGTTCCCGGTGCATGTTGGACTCCGCCAGGGTTGCCCTTTGTCACCGGTTCTGTTCATTGTATTTATGGACAGAATTTCTAGGCGCAGTGAAGGGAGGATGGAGCGTGAGATTGACAGGCGGATCGGTGCAGCGTCGGCAGTGATGCAGTCGCTGTATCGGACCGTTGTGGTGAAGAGGGAGCTGAGCCGAAAGGCGAAGCTCTCGATTTACCAGTCAATTTACGTTCCTACCCTCACCTATGGTCATGAGCTCTGGGTAATGACCGAAAGAACGAGATCGCGGATACAAGCGGCTGAAATGAGCTTCCTCTGCAGAGTGGCCGGGCGCTCCCTTAGAGATAAGGTGAGGAGCTCGGTCACACGGGAGGAGCTCGGAGTAGAGTCGCTGCTCCTCCACGTCGAGAGGAGCCAGCTGAGGTGGCTCGGGCATCTGGTCCGGATGCCTCCTGGACGCCTCCCTCGGGAGGTGTTCCGAGCATGTCCCACCGGTAGGAGGCCCCGGGGAAGACCCAGGACACGCTGGAGGGACTATGTCTCTCGGCTGGCCTGGGAACGCCTCGGGGTCCGTCCGGAGGAGCTGGAGGAAGTGGCTGGGGAGAAGGAAGCTGCGGGGGCAGCAGTCTAAGCCCCTGCTTAGACTGCTGCCCCGCGACCCGGCCCCGGATAAGCGGAAGAAGATGGATGGATGGATGGATGGATAACTCGATGAATCGTTTCAGCCCTAATTGTGATCAAAACCAGGTCCAAACCAGGAACCAGCTCTAAAAGAAGCAGAAAGAATGAAATACTTTTTTGATCCAGAGGGAAATTCAAGTTTTCTTGCAGTAACATTTACACTGCACGTCTCAGTGGCCTTTGTGCCTCAGTAAAAGGCCTCAGTGCAGTTTAACAGAAGGACTGGTCAGGTTTGGTCAGCAGATCTGTGTCAGGGCAGTTTGAGGAGAGGAGAGATCTAAACCAGGTCTAAACCAGGTCTAAACCAAAGTCTAAACCAATGCCTAAACCAGGTCTAAACCAGATCTAAACCAAAGTCTAAACCAATGCCTAAACCAGGTCTAACCAGGTCTAAATCAGATCTAAACCAAAGTCTAAACCAGATCTAAACCAAAGTCTGAACCAGCTCTAAACCAGATTGAAGCCAAGGTCTAAACCAGGGCTTAACCAGATCTAAATCAGATCTACACTAAAGTCTAAACCAAGGTCTAAACCAGGTCTAACCCAGATCTAAACCAAAGTCTAAACTAAGGTCTAAAGCAGGTCTAAACCAGATCTAAACCAAGGTCTAAACCAGGTCTAAACCAGATCTAAACCAAAGTCTAAACTAAGGTCTAAAGCAGGTCTAAACCAGATCTAAACCAAGGTCTAAACCAGGTCTAACCCAGATCTAAACCAAAGTCTAAACTAAGGTCTAAACCAGGTCAAACCAGATCTAAGCCAAGGTCTAAACCAGGTCTAAACCAAGGTCTAAACCAAGTCTAAACCAGATCTAAACCAGATCTAAACCAGATCTAAACTAGATCTAAACCAGATCTAAACCAAAGTCTAAACCAAGATCTAAACCAGGTCTAAGCCAAGGTCTAAACCAAGGTCTAAACAAGGTCTAACCCAGATCTAAACCAAAGTCTAAACTAAGGTCTAATCCAAGGTCTAAACCAGGTCTAAACCAGATCTAAACCAGATCTAAACCAGATCTAAACCAAGGTCTAAACAAGGTCTAAACAAGGTCTAAACCAGATCTTAACCAGAGCTAAACCAAAGTCTAAACCAAGATCTAAACCAGGTCTAAGCCAAGGTCTAAACCAGGTCTAAACCAGCTCTAAACCAGATCTAAACCCGGTCTAAACCTGGTCTTATCCAGTCTAAATACCAGTGAGTGTTTGTGAATAATTCAGGTGTCTCCCGTTGGGTGTGACTCCTTTGGGTGCCATTAGGCCTGGATCAGAGGGGTCTCCTGGGGCAGAGCGCAGGGGCAGATAAACACTGGCATTTACCATAGACACAAAATAATACGGCACAGAAACAGCTCCAAGAGACACTGTACTTTTACCAGATGGTGACGTGTCGGGCGGTCGGCCTTCAGTCTCGACCAAAATGTGTATTAATCGACTAATTATTCGTTCAGATGATAAGGATTTCTATGAGACAACAGCAGAAAGGAGAAGTGAGTCAGTGAGTGAGTTGAAGTTTTGGTATTTTTTGGTATTTATTTCTAAAAAGTCAAATTAAACTCATGATCTTTTTATAAATACGCTGTTTCCTAGGACTTGGTGCAGTCTTGTGAATGCAGTTTGGGTCAGATACAAAGAGATACAGAAAATTCCCTTTTTAGTCGACTAATGGATTAGCAGGACTTGTCTTTAGTCTGCCACAAATTATCTTTTGAATGGGAAAAAGCTCTCACTGTTCACAAAAATCCTTTAAATTTGGTAAAAAGAAAAAAGAAGGTAGAAGGAAGAAGAAGAAGGAAGGAGGAGGAAGAAAGAAGGAGAAAGAAGGAAGAAGAAGGAGAAGAAGGAAGAAGGAGGCAGAAGGAAGAAGGAGGAAGAAGCTCACTCATTAGTGTCTGGAAATGTTATAAAACAACTTTATGAACAGCCTTAGTCTTACCTCTGTTCATTTCCCACTGCACAGGCCAAAGCCCAAAATACTCGATTGTCGATGTCATTTCTAATCCCATTTATTTAGGAGTGAATTATGAAAAATGCTAAAAAAAAAAAAACTAAAAAAAACACACATACACAAAAAAAACATTCCTGAACCATTTTCTTTCAACAACTTTCAGTTTCTCTTCTTCACCGTCAGTAGTCGATTCTCACTTGTTGCTTCTGGCGGCTCGAGCCTCTCGCTGCCCCTGGAGAGGTCAGGCTAAGGCTGCTTATAAAGTTGTTTTCTAACATTTCCAGACACTAATGAGTGAACCAGGCAGAGCGTTTTGTTTGTTAGACTCGTGGCTGTTGTCAGATGGGTTAAAGTGGTGTTAAGCTTCTTCAGTGTGAAGAAAATTGTCGTTTTACGTGGAAGTTCAGAACTTGCCCCCATCACTACACTAGTTTGTTGCCTTGACAGACTCACTGCCACAGCGAGATCTCCATCGAGGAAACACTGATCTGTGCCGTTTTTTTGGCTTCTGACAGAATTACACCTCCTCTAGCAACGGACTTTAGCTTCAAATGTGCCGGAGTTCAACTTTAAATCTATTAGAAAATGACTCAAAAATAGTGAAATTATCTGTCCATGCAGCAAGATAATTTTACTTACAAGTTAAATAAACGACCTCTAGACTGGAATAAAGGAGTCTCAGAACTGGTAAGTGGATAATAAATCAAGAAAACAAGATGAAAAACTTGATATACGTTTTAAAATCTTGGCCAGATCAGAGAAATTTGCAGTGTCCCTATCGCTGCTTTCTTTCTATCTCTCTCCTCCTTCCATCTACATTGGCTCTCTCCTCTCTCTCCATCTCTCTCCTCCTCCCTCCTTCCATCTACAGTGGCCCTCTCCTCTCTCTCCATCTCTCTCCTCCTCCTCCCCTCCCTCTCTCACACCTCTCTCCTCTCCTCTCCTCTGCTCTGCTCCCTCCGTCAGTGCGTCGCCTGCAGCCGCTGGAGCCCGCGGTACCATGCGCTCTGGGTCTCCGCACACCGAGCAGCCTCAGCCTCAGCAGCCGGCCTCAGAAGCACGATGCCCGGCGGGAAACGCGGGCTGGTGGCGCCGCAGAACACCTTCCTGGAGAACATCGTGAGGAGGTCCAGCGGTGAGTTTGTTTGGAGACGAAAAACCCCCACGGATTGGACGAGGATTTAACGTCCGCGATGTGGTTTTACGCACGGGATTTCACGCGGATGTACCGGGTTGTTTTGGGGGATTTTTTAAAGCGCTTTACTGTTTATTTTCCTTGGACTAAAAATCTTTCCTTGGATAAACAGCTTTCATCTGCGAAGACTACTACAGGTTTGGTTTTGAAGCGGTGTAAGACGATGGAAAACTTTGTGATTTTATGAGATAACTAGAGTCTCTTTGCACTCGCCTATAATTTAACAACTGAGAAATTGAACTTGCAGCTGTTTACTTCGAATTGAACATTTGTGAGAAACTTCCTCGCCTGCAGACAACAATAATGATTTAGTAATATTTAGATTTGCAGAGTCGTTTTTACGCATTTCTGTGGTCAAAACGAAACAAAAAAAATCGCCTGTGTAAAATGACTTGCCTGTGCCACGGCTCTTGGCTAAATCCTGTTTTTATAATTGGATTCTAGTCAATAGTGATTCAGCCTTTAGACTAAATTACAGACTCGAGCCATTAAAAGGACTTTGTGATGTAATTTACCTCTTGGATTTTGGTCTATAACCCAGTTTAGTCGAGCGCAACGGGTAATTTTACGCACCATTATCGGTTGGTTAGGTCTAATTAAATTAACAGAAGCAGTGATATTTTCTAAGTTAACTCTGATTCAGAGCAGCTCATATGTCATCAGTTAAACCTGCTCAAGCGAAAACTGTTTTTGCTTCCCCATTTTATGTCGGATTATTAGTCGGAATTTCTAAACACCTGGTTATCCCAGAAGATCAAATTATCACCAATTAACTTTTCATTTACCTTAATGAAAAACAACTGGACTAATTGTTTTTGCGATCGCCTCTAGTGCTCAGGGATGGACAGAAAAATACAGATAGCCTATAGGTAATATTGTTTTGAAGATGCAAAAGAAATTAAATAAAATATCCAGTTTATCGTAAAAATGCAACAAAAAGAGCTGATTAATGCTGAAAATTAAAAATAATGTTGTAAATTAAAGTTTATTCAGCTACAGTTTTGCACTTTTGTGTGTAATTATAATGTGATTTTTTTCCCTAAACCTCATCTGATCATCAACATTCCCTGAGGGTGTGATGCTAACTGTAGGCACTTCTCTGACTGAGACTCAGTTACTCAAGTTAGACTTTAATCAGAGTTTTATATTTGTGCGGTTTAAAAAGTCCCTCTCAAATAAGGTTTAGTCCTGGTTTAGTCCTGGTTTAGTCTTGGTTTAGTTCTAGTTTAGCCCCGGCGGCACGGTGGCTGAGCGGAGTTTGCATGTTCTCCCCGTGTCTGGATGGGTTTCCTCCAGGCTCCGGTTTCCCCCATCAACTCAAAACATGCTGTAGGTGTGAAAGTTGTGTGAGTGAGTGTTGGTGGTGGTTGGAGGGACAGTTGGCGGCGTTTGGCCTGGCAGCTGCGCCTCTGTCAGTCTGCCCCAGGGCAACTGTGGCTATAACAGGAGTTTACCACCACCGGGTCTGGAGTGAATGAAAAAAATGCTCTGTGCTGTGTAAAGCGCTATATAAATAAACCTTACCTTACCTGGTTTAGTCCTGGTTTAGTCCTGGTTTAGCCCTGGTTTAGCCCTGATTTAGTCCCGGTTTAGTCCCGGTTTAGTCCTGGTTTAGTCTTGGATTAGTCCTGGTTTAGTCCTGGTTTAGCCATGATTTAGTCCTGTCTTAGTCCTGGTTTAGTCTTATTTTAGCCTTGGTTTAGCCCTGGTTTAGTCCTGGTTTCACCCTGGTTTAGTCCTGTCTTACTCCTGGTTTAGTCTTGGTTTAGTCCTGGTTTAGTCCTGGTTTAGCCATGATTTAGTCCTGTCTTAGTCCTGGTTTAGTCCTGGTTTCACCCTGGTTTAGTCCTGTTTTACTCCTGGTTTAGTCTTGGTTTAGCTCTGGTTTTGTCCTGGTTTAGTCCTGTCTTAGTCTTGGTTTAGCCCTGGTTTAGTCTTTGTTTAGTCCTGCTTTAGTCCTGTCTTAGCCCTGGTTTAGTCCTGGTTTAGCCTTGGTTTAGTCCGGGTTTAGTCTTGGTTTCACCCTGGTTTAGTCCTGTCTTACTCCTGGTTTAGTCCTGGTTTAGTCCTGTCTTAGTCTTGGTTTAGCCCTGGTTTAGTCTTTGTTTAGTCCTGCTTTAGTCCTGTCTTAGTCCGGTCTTAGTCCGGTCTTAGTCCTGGTTTAGCCTTGGTTTAGTCCTGGTTTGCCCTGGTTTAGTCCTGGTTTGCCCTGGTTTAGTCCTGGTTTAGTCTTGGTTGTTGGCTGTTTAAAAAAGTCCCTCTCAAGTAACAATACATGTAACTATCACTATCACTGATCACTATTCTACCATAGACATGCGTGCGGAACACCCCCAGCGTGAGGTCACTGCAAAGTATCAACACATTTAAGCGTTTTTCACATGAATTAAGTGAACTTGTGTTATGAATTCTGAATTTAAAACATTTACATTGAGTTTCAAGACCAGTGCTTCAGTTCTGGCTTTATCCCTGTGTGTCAGATGCCCTCCCATCCTCCTGTATCCCTGTAGTGCTAGACTGAGATGTCGTGGTGTGTCAGATGCCCTCCCAGATGTCGTGGTGTGGTTGGATAAATACAACGGGAGAATGGATCTTGTCACTTACAGAAACAATCAGGAAAATAACATTTGTGGGTATGTGGACGTCTTTTTCTCCGCGTGTCTGAGACTCGCCCGAGGCTCCGGTCTGGACCTGGGGCAGACCTCAGGACAGACCGGACCGGACTCTAATTGGACCAAAGATGCTGCGCTGTAAAACTGCATGTACCAAATATGTCTAATGGGGCTTCAGTGACAGAAGGACAAGGGCGAGGTCTGGATTTAGTCCTGGTATAGTCCTGATTTTAGTCTTGGTTGTGTCCTGGTTTTAGTCTTGGTTTTAGTCTTAGTTTAATCTTGGTTTTAGTCTTAGTTTAGTCTTGTTTTAGTCTTAATTTAGTCTTGGTTTTAGTCTTAGTTTTGTCCTGGTTTTAGTCTTGGTTTTAGTCTTGGTTTTGTCCTGGTTTTAGTCTTGGTTTAATCCTGTTTCTTCTTGGTTTAATCGTGGTTTTAGTCTTGGTTTTAGTCTTGGTTTTAGTCTTGGTTTTAGTCTTGGTTTTAGTGTTGGATTTGTCCTGGTTTTAGTCTTGGTTTTAGTCTTGGTTTTAGTCTTAATTTTGTCCTGGTTTTAGTCTTGGTTTTAGTCTTGGTTTTAGTCTTGGTTTTGTCCTGGTTTTAGTCCTGGTTTTAGTCTTAATTTAGTCTTGGTTTTAGTCTTAGTTTAGTCTTGATTTTGTCCTGGTTTTAGTCTTGGTTTTGTCCTGGTTTTAGTCTTGGTTTTAGTCTTGGTTTTCATCTTAGTTTAGTCTTGATTTTGTCCTGGTTTTAGTCTTGGTTTTAGTCTTGGTTTTGTCCTGGTTTTAGTCTTGGTTTTAGTCTTGGTTTTAGTCTTGGTTTTGTCCTGGTTTTAGTCTTGGTTTTAGTCTTGGTTTTAGTCTTAGTTTAGTCTTGATTTTGTCCTGGTTTTAGTCTTAATTTAGTCTTGGTTTTAGTCTTAGTTTTGTCCTGGTTTTAGTCTTGGTTTTAGTCTTGGTTTTAGTCTTGGTTTTAGTCTTGGTTTTAGTCTTGGTTTTAGTCTTAGTTTTGTCCTGGTTTTAGTCTCGGTTTTAGTCTTGGTTTTAGTCTTGGTTTTAGTCTTGGTTTTAGTCTTGGTTTTAGTCCTGGTTTTAGTCTTGGTTTTAGTCTTGGTTTTAGTCTTGGTTTTGTCCTGGTTTTAGTCTCGGTTTTAGTCTTGGTTTTAGTCCTGGTTTTAGTCTTGGTTTTAGTCTTGGTTTTAGTCTTGGTTTTAGTCTTAGTTTAGTCTTGATTTTGTCCTGGTTTTAGTCTTAATTTAGTCCTGGTTTTAGTCTTGGTTTTAGTCTTGGTTTCTTCCTGGTTTAATCGTGGTTTTAATCTTGGTTTCTTCCCAGTTTCTTCCTGGTTTAATCGTGGTTTTAGTCTTGGTTTCTTCCTGGTTTCTTCCTGGTTTAATCGTGGTTTTAGTCTTGGTTTCTTCCTGGTTTCTTCCTGGTTTCTTTCTGGTTTAATCGTGGTTTTAGTCTTGGTTTCTTCCTGGTTTCTTCCTGGTTTCTTCCTGGTTTAATCGTGGTTTTAGTCTTGGTTTCTTCCTGGTTTCTTCCTGGTTTAATCGTGGTTTTAATCTTGGTTTCTTCCCGGTTTCTTCCTGGTTTCTTCCTGGTTTAATCGTGGTTTTAGTCTTGGTTTCTTCCTGGTTTCTTTCTGGTTTAATCGTGGTTTTAGTCTTGGTTTCTTCCTGGTTTCTTCCTGGTTTCTTCCTGGTTTAATCGTGGTTTTAATCTTGATTTCTTCCTGGTTTCTTCCTGGCTTAATCGTGGTTTTAGTCTTGGTTTCTTCCTGGTTTAATCGTGGTTTTAATCTTGGTTTCTTCCTGGTTTCTTCCTGGTTTAATCGTGGTTTTAGTCTTGGTTTCTTCCTGGTTTCTTCCTGGTTTAATCGTGGTTTTAATCTTGGTTTCTTCCCAGTTTCTTCCTGGTTTAATCGTGGTTTTAGTCTTGGTTTCTTCCTGGTTTCTTCCTGGTTTAATCGTGGTTTTAGTCTTGGTTTCTTCCTGGTTTCTTTCTGGTTTAATCGTGGTTTTAGTCTTGGTTTCTTCCTGGTTTCTTCCTGGTTTCTTCCTGGTTTAATCGTGGTTTTAGTCTTGGTTTCTTCCTGGTTTCTTCCTGGTTTAATCGTGGTTTTAATCTTGGTTTCTTCCCGGTTTCTTCCTGGTTTCTTCCTGGTTTAATCGTGGTTTTAGTCTTGGTTTCTTCCTGGTTTCTTCCTGGTTTCTTCCTGGTTTAATCGTGGTTTTAGTCTTGGTTTCTTCCTGGTTTAATCGTGGTTTTAATCTTGGTTTCTTCCCGGTTTCTTCCTGGTTTAATCGTGGTTTTAGTCTTGGTTTTAGTCTTGGTTTCTTCCTGGTTTCTTTCTGGTTTAATCGTGGTTTTAGTCTTGGTTTCTTCCTGGTTTCTTCCTGGTTTAATCGTGGTTTTAATCTTGATTTCTTCCTGGTTTCTTCCTGGTTTAATCGTGGTTTTAGTCTTGGTTTTAATCTTGGTTTCTTCCTGGTTTCTTCCTGGTTTAATCATGGTTTTAGTCTTGGTTTCTTCCTGGTTTCTTCCTGGTTTCTTCCTGGTTTAATTGTGGTTTTAGTCTTGGTTTCTTCCTGGTTTCTTTCTGGTTTAATCGTGGTTTTAGTCTTGGTTTCTTCCTGGTTTCTTCCTGGTTTCTTCCTGGTTTAATCGTGGTTTTAGTCTTGGTTTCTTCCTGGTTTCTTCCTGGTTTAATCGTGGTTTTAATCTTGGTTTCTTCCCGGTTTCTTCCTGGTTTCTTCCTGGTTTAATCGTGGTTTTAGTCTTGGTTTCTTCCTGGTTTCTTCCTGGTTTCTTCCTGGTTTAATCGTGGTTTTAGTCTTGGTTTCTTCCTGGTTTCTTCCTGGTTTAATCGTGGTTTTAGTCTTGGTTTCTTCCTGGTTTCTTCCTGGTTTAATCGTGGTTTTAGTCTTGGTTTCTTCCTGGTTTCTTCCTGGTTTAATCGTGGTTTTAATCTTGGTTTTCTTCGTGGTTTATTACTGGTTTAATCGTGGTTTTAATCTTGATTTCTTCCTGGTTTCTTCCTGGTTTAATCGTGGTTTTAGTCTTGGTTTTAATCTTGGTTTCTTCCTGGTTTCTTCCTGGTTTAATCATGGTTTTAGTCTTGGTTTCTTCCTGGTTTCTTCCTGGTTTCTTCCTGGTTTAATTGTGGTTTTAGTCTTGGTTTCTTCCTGGTTTCTTCCTGGTTTAATTGTGGTTTTAGTCTTGGTTTCTTCCTGGTTTCTTCCTGGTTTAATTGTGGTTTTAGTCTTGGTTTCTTCCTGGTTTCTTCCTGGTTTAATTGTGGTTTTAGTCTTGGTTTACACACGGGTCCAGACCTGCAGATAAAGAGGGTTTGTGTTGCAGTGTTTTCAGATGCCAAATATGAATATTAACTATGCTCAAGTTACTTTAGTGATACTGATGTTACCTGGAGAAGTTATGTAAGAAAATATTACTTTAAAGCAGAGTTATTTATTTTTGCAAATGCCGTGTTTAGCAGCGTTACAAAGATCTGTTTTAGTCCTCATTTAGTCATGACTTTAGTCCGGAAAACATGGTTCAGTTCTGGTTTGGATCTAGTCCTGGGTAAGTTATAGTTAAGTCTTGATTTAGTTCTGTCTCAGTCTTGGTTTAATCCTGGTTTAAATCAATTTAGTCCTGTTTAAATCCTGGTTTATCCCAGGTGTAGTCCGAGTTTAGTCTGGGTTTAGTCCAGGTTTAGTTCTTGTTTAGTCCTGGCTTCACCCTGGTGTAGTCCTGGTTCAGTCCTGGTTAGACCTGGTTTAGACTTGGTTTAGCCTTGGTTTAGTTCTTGCTTTCTCCTGTCTTAGTTCTGGTTTAGTCCTGGTTTCACCCTGGTTTAGTCTGGGTTTAGTCCTAGTTTAGTCCTGGTTTAGTCCTAGTTTAGTCCTGGTTTAGCCCTGGTTTAGTCCTGGTTTAGTCCTGTTTTAGCCCTGGTTTAGTCCTGGCTTAGTCCTGGTTTAGTCCTGATTTAGTCTTAGTTTAGTCCTGGTTTAGTCCTGGTTTAGTCCTGGTTTAGCCCTGGTTTAGTCCTGGTTTAGTCCTGGTTTAGTCCTAGTTTAGTCCTGGTTTAGCCCTGGTTTAGTCCTGGTTTAGTCCTGTTTTAGCCCTGGTTTAGTCCTGGCTTAGTCCTGGTTTAGTCCTGGTTTAGTCCTGGTTTAGTCCTGGTTTAGTTCTGGTTTAGTCCTGGTTTAGTCCTAGTTTAGTCCTGGTTTAGTCCTAGTTTAGTCCTGAGTTAACCCTGGTTTAGTCCTAATTTAGTCCTTTTTGTAACCCTGGTTTAGTCCTGGTTTAGTCCTGGTTTAATCCTAATTTAGTCTAAGTTTAGTTCTAGTTTAGTCCTGGTTTCACCCTGGTTTAGTCCTGGTTTAGCCCTGGTTTAGTCCTGGTTTAGCCCTGGTTTAGTCCTGATTTAGTCTTAGTTTAGTCCTGGTTTAGTCCTAGTTTAGTCCTGGTTTAGCCCTGGTTTAGTCCTGGTTTAGGCCTGCTTTGACCCTGGTTTAGTCCTGGTTTAGTCCTGGTTTAGTCCTGATTTAGTCCTGGTTTAGCCCTGGTTTAGTCTTGGTTTAGCCCTGGTTTAGTCCTGGTTTAGCCCTGGTTTAGCCCTGGTTTAGTCCTGGTTTAGTCCTGGTTTAGTCCTGGCTTAGTCCTGGTTTAGTCCTGATTTAGTCTTAGTTTAGTCCTGGTTTAGTCCTGGTTTAGTCCTGGTTTAGTCCTGGTTTAGTCCTAGTTTAGTCCTGGTTTAGTCCTAGTTTAGTCCTGGTTTAGCCCTGGTTTTGTCCTGGTTTAGTCCTGGTTTAGTCCTGGTCTAGTCCTAGTTTAGTCCTGGTTTAGTCCTGGTTTAGTCCTGGTCTAGTGTTAGTTTAGTCCTGGTTTAGTCCTGGTTTAGTCCTGTTTTAGCCCTGGTTTAGTCCTGGCTTAGTCCTGGTTTAGTCCTGATTTAGTCCTGGTTTAGTCCTGGTTTAGTCCTGGTTTAGTCCTGGTTTAATGGTCTGATTAAAACACGTTTCATAATCGTGTCTTAATTAGGTTTCTCCTTGTGCGGCGTTCCCTCCTTTACATTTGTGCTGACTCGTGTTTGCGTCTGAAAATCTGCAGAGTCACGCTTTAGTTAAACTGTAAATAATGCAGGTCTGTGGCAGAGTGGTTAGCCTTTCTCCTGGAGGCAGCTGAGTTTAGCCACTGGTTTAGTCCTGGTTTAGTCCTGGTTTAGACCTTGTTATGATGTTGTTACCTTCTCCAAAACAGAGCTGGAGTTGTGTTTTCTTTCATTCACACATGTTTGAGTAACTTTTTTATTATTAGTCTGTCTGTATCTCCAAAGCTCAAAATGCTCTGTTCCACCTTGTGATGTCATGAAGTTCAGCTCCTTTTACCTTTAGCTCAGGGGAAGGGGGGGTTACATAAGTATTTACTTCCTCCCTGTAGCTCCTCAACACTGCACACGGTACTCGAGTACTGGCACATTTATTAACCTTAACAAGTGCTGAAAACACAGAGAAAACCACAGGACAAATAAAACATAATTAGACACTGCATCTTGGTTTGCTAACACAGAAGTACTGATAAAATGAGCCACCTCCTCGTGGCCGCGTGTCACATCGGAGGTCTTTAGGCAAAAGGGAAACTCCAGTATATTTTCTGTCTGTGCACAGCGTATACAGCGCAGTTAAAACCCCTTAATGCCTGAATTTATATAGATGTATATATAAAAAAAAGTTTTGTGTGTGTTTTTGCCTTTCAGTAGATGATCAGTTAACATGAGATTATTAATTTGACTATAGCAAAAAAAACCAAACATATATATATAGAAATTTGTGCGTGTTGCAAATTTGTGACAACTAGAAACAAGTGTTTGCCAAAGGTTCCATGGAAGGTTCAGCATCTGCACCAACTGATACTGGGGGAATGAAGCCGCTGTCTCTGCTTATATCTTGATCTTAAAGTTGAACTCCGGCACGTTTGAAGCTAAAGTCCGTCGCTAGAGGAGGTTGAATTCTGTCAGAAGCCAAAAAACGGCACAGATCAGTGTTTCCTCGGTGGAGATCTCACTGTGGCAGTGAGTCTGTCAAGATAACAAACTAGAGCAGTGATGGGGGCAAGTTCTTACAACAGCCACGAGTCTAACAAACAAAACGCTCTGCCTGGTTCACTCATTAGTGTCTGGAAACGTTAGAAAACAACTTTATAAGCAGCTTTACACTTCCCTCTGTTGATTTCCCACTGCACAGGTGTGACGGAGCAGACCCGTCCCTAAGAACGCTGCCCCGGGGGAGAGCACGCCCCGCACGCCAAACTCTTTACCGAGCGCACACAAACTTTCCCATAACTTCCAGCGGGTTCTGTCGCGCCTAAGGGTGCACACTTAGAGCGCAAGTTTTATCATAAAAACTGAAAGAAAAACACCTGCGTCCTAGGCAACTTTTCTTTCGTGCGTGTTCAGCATCGAGGAGAGACGACCAAGATTCAATGGATTCAAATTAACAAAGTTTAATCCCTGACAGTACAATTCTCAGCAGAGCTCTGGGTCTGAGGAGGTCCCTGACAGCCCACAGAATTACGTGCGTCTTAGGTTAGGCACAACTTCAGAACGCACACACCCCCTTCAGCCCAGCATTAAAAGACACGCATTATAAATATTCATGAACCTATGACTAAACATTTCTCCACCTCCAGCTGACTCCATCTCCTTTCCATATTTGGTGTTCCTGTCGTCTCCTCAGAGCCAGAGCCCATGTGACTCCATGCCCCTTCCAAGCGCCAGTTCCCACACTGTCTGCAAACAAAGACACACATCCTGGCCTAGTGATAACCTCTGAGCCAGCTGTGGGCCTGCTCTGTACTCCTTTGTTACATAGATGCTAAAGGCACAATATGAATTTATAATAAGTAGTAAAAAATGATTATATTCTTCAAAACCCTTGCTAAAATCGGTCAATTACTCACCCTCGTGCTGCCGTCTTCTCCGCCGGTAGTTTAAATCCTCCCGTTGCGCGGGTTACGGTGTCATGTGATCCAGAAGTGATTCACATGGCCAATTATCTATATTCTCACTATATTTAATGTGATTTCATGTGTTGTATTTATGTTAAATAGGAGCTGTTGTCTATGCGCTATTTTGGACCCCTAAGTTATTACCCATTTAGTAGTAGGAATGGGGTAAAGAATGTTTCAGGTGGGGATTATGTAATGTGGGCCGTTTTTTAGCTTCTGACAGAATTCGACCTCCTCTAGAAACGGACTTTAGCTTCAAACGTGCCCGAGTTCAAATTTAACGGTTTGTCGCATATTTGTGTCACTCGGCGTTAAGGGGTTAAAATATACATTTCACAATTATAATCGTTACAAATATAAAATAAAAGATACTTCGTACAGTGTGTCGTAAAGTGGCGCCTCTCTAAAGGTCTCTGAGCACATGACGTACGTGATCAACCTGTGGCCCGATGTTCTGTCAAGTTCTCATGAAGTCTCGTGATAATCGCGGTACCAAACCAAATGAAATTACTAATATACAGCTGTACATATATAAAATAAAAACACATTTTTCCCATCTGAATTATGATAATGTCTAACAAAAAAAATCATTTGAACTTTATACCCTTTCTAAACCAAAATGAACTTGTTTTCTGGACATTTTAACAGCACTTACACTCACACGCCTTTTCAGACACAAGTAAAACCTGCGTGACATTTACTTTAGTTTATTGTCACATGTCAATTATTTTTTTTTTTATATCTATGTATTTACGTTTTCTATGCATGTCTGTCCTATCCATTCAGTAGAGATGGGCAATTCCAATGATCCACATGATTCTAGTGGAGGTGTGTGGAGTTTAAAAACACAATGGAGCACTTCCTGTATCACCACGTGACATCACAAGGGGGAACAGAGTGTTTTCTGTTGTTGAAGAGAAGATCTCAGCCTAAATCTGCAGGTTTGTGTGTTAAACATGTGTGAATGAAACAAAACACAACTCCAGGTTTGTTTGTGACGAGGAAAATTATAACATAGATGAGAAAATAGTGTAATGTATGTTTTTATTATGTTTTTAGTTTTTAGTGTATTCTTAAAGGTGCATTGTGTAACTTTTTGGTTGGGGGTCCGTCACCTGCTTGTTTCTATGGATACAGTACGTCATTGCTCTGCCTGGAATGTTCCACAGTGTGACATTAAACAGTTCTACTTTATGTTTATTCAGTTACAGGTGGTTTTATAGCTCAAAAATACCTCGAAAAACAAGTGTTCGGACTGTGCGCGGGGTCGCCTCTCCACAGATCTGACCTGTAACTTGGTGTGGTTCAGTTTCCATGGAGTTAGAAAAGCTTCATGCCGTACTGTGAAACATTCCAGACAAATCAACAACATCTTCACGGAGAAAAGTGTTTGCCGGAGCCTCCACCAGAAACGTCACACACGACACATTTAAAATAAACTAAATAAATCGTATTATTGTCCTAACCTCTGGAAAAGTGGATTTGAGGTGTTCCTTTCTTTAAAAAGCACTTCTCCTTCGCTCCTCTTCTTCCTCTAACCCTGGTTTAACCCACGGGCGGCCATTTTGGCTCAGCTGTGGCCGTAATTGGTCTGAGATGAAAGGGGAAAGGAGGAAAGCGCCCGGGTCTGTGTCAGCTCTTGGATCCAGCGCAGATTTACTCAGAGGAGAGATGGTCATTAGATAATAGTCTGAATCGGCTCTTTCCTTTCGCAGTCCGACCCCCGTAAACCGCATATCCCACAATGCTTTGCTGCCGTGTTCATTTAAGGGTTAGACTTTTATTGAGTTAAAACGCCGCTGCCAATTTATAGTGTTTTTATATGGTAGGTGATGGATTTCCACTTCATTATGGCACTAGTGCGACGGCTTCAACTGCTGTGTGGGCAAAACCCACAAAAAGACGTCTTCCAAATGAAACATTTTTTATACACTCCATCAGAAATGTGTCTGTGAATGTGTTGAGATTTAAGTATTGCTTAGAAGAAAAGTGAATTAAACACAAAAATATGAATTTATATTGTTTAAAAAGAGGTATTACCTGCCAACACGTCACATATTTAGATGAAAATGTTTAGCGTTTATCTTTTTGAAAATGTGTTATTCACTGAAAACAACATATTGCCATGTTTTTTATATATGCTTTGAGTTTCCCTTCCCTTTGCTCCCTACGCTAGGTCACTCCCCCTCCAGAGCCCAATCACATCACATCAAGTTTGTCAAGTTATGGTGTACAGTTTTGTATCATGTTTTTGTATATATCCCTGTGTGTCAGATGCCCTCCCATCCTCCTGTATCCCTGTAGTGCTGCACTGTAAATAAATAAATTAATAAAAACACCAGCAGCTGTGGTTGCCAGAACTCGACTGTTAAATTACAGTAAAACATTTTCTTCATTTACAGCCAAAAACTGTATTGATACTGTCGATTACACAGTTAAATAATGTGCTTATTGCAATATTTTAGTGTAAAAAAAAGTTTTTAAATAAAAAAAACAGAGTTTTACCTGAAAATTTACATGGAAAATTGTTTTTAACGGTAATACTGTTTTTTTTTTTTAACGTAATGATTTTTTTCCAGCATATTCAACACAGTATTCCTGAAATTAAGATATAATTTTGCAGAATGTAATTGAAAAGTAGGCTACATTAAAATCTTTATTTTATGCAAAGTACCATATTTTTCGGACTATAAGTCACTTTTTTCATGGTTTGGGTAGTTTATACTCAGGTGCGACTTATATATATGAAATTATATATTTTATATATAACTGTTAATCAAATTCTGCAGATTACAAGCTGCAAGTCGTGAAATGTGCAGCTGAAAAGTGAGTGAGAAACTTGTGTTTGACTGGAGAAAAGTGGAGGAAACTCAAACTGCAACAAAGAAAACAAAAGCTCATCACGGCTAAAAGCCGGATTTAGCTGGAGTTGGTGGAGCTGCTCAGAAGTGACACAGAGGATGAAGTGATTTGGAGACGGAGAGTTTGGTTAAACTTGTTCTGTTGTTTCTGCTCTCGTTTTGTGAAGAACTGTTCATATGTGACTGTTCATATGTTCAGCCTGTTCTTCTCTGCTTTAGTGTTATTACTGTAACTTTGCCTTTAAGATGAAGTGTCTGTTCCTGGTGTTGCCCCCTGAAAATGCGACTTATCGTCCAATGCGACTAATATGTGTTTTTTCTTCTTCACTGTGTATTCTTTTGGCTGGTGCGACTTATAGTCTGGAATATACGGTACTGCTGTTAATTTTAGGATAAATACTCTTATTTGACTTAACTGTATTTCTGCATTTACACTTTTTAAACTTTTTGCAGAAAAATTTTAAATATTAAAGTTATGTAATGTTTCTTGATTTACAGTAATTTACTGTATTTTCTATGGTGATTTACTATTTTAGATTTTGTGGCCTTGGACTGTTAGGATTTGACTGTTTTTTACCGTAATTTCTACAGACTTTTTCTTACCGTGTGTGTCAGATGCCCTCCCAGATGTGGTGGTGTGGTTGGACAAATACAGCGGGAGAATGAACCTTGTCACTTACAGAAACAATCAGGAAAAAAACATTTGTGGGGATGTGGACGTCTCTTTCTCCGTGTGTTTGAGACTCGCCCGAGGCTCCGGTCTGGACCTGGGGCAGACCTAAGGCTGGACTGAACCGGACTCTAATTGGACCAAAGATTCTGCGCTGTAAATTTATGGAGATTTGTGGGCATTGGACAGACTCTTACAGCTAACCGTAAGGGTTTGAATGGGGAGAGATCGCTAAATTACTCAAACATGCATGGATGACACCTAAAATCTCTTCAGGCAGGTTTTTGATGAAGGAACAACGTTATAATATGTCAACGTTATAATATGTCAACGTTATAATATATCTTTAAAGACACACTGTTACTTTTCCAGTGCAGAGTTCGCCACCTGCATTAAACTGTTTTTATCTTGTAATTCTTTTGAACAAGTCACGCACGCCTTTATTTCCTCTCGTTTAGGCATCGGCACTGTGCACTTTACCGCTTGCAGTTGGTCCAAAATTCTGCTGAGCGACTTTTAACTGGAAGCAAAAAACGTGAGCACATTACCCAGATTTTAGCGTCATTGCACCGGCTTCCAGTTTGTTTTAGAACTGATTTTAAGATTTTATTGTTTGTTTTTAAAGCTGTGAATGGACTGGCCCCACAGCACGTCTCGGACCTTCTCCAAATTTACATCCCTACACGTCCTTTGAGGTCCGAAGTCCAGCTCCAGGTCGTGGTGCTCAAGACGGGACTTAAAACGAGGGGGGGCGGGGCCTTTTCGGAGGCCAGCCCCAAACTCTTTTTTAAGTCTCGTCTTAAGACTGACTGGAACAAGACTTTTTCTACTTAAAATATGAAAATACCTCTTGCTGCACTTAAAATAAGAAAAACAACAACTTTTTGCACTTAAAATAAATCGAATGTTGCTTGAATTAAGAAGACAACTGCTTTTTTCGTGGAAGTTCAGAACTTGCCCCCATCACTGCACTAGTTTGTTGCCTTGACAGACTCACTGCCACAGTGAGATCTGCACCGAGGAAACACTGATCTGTGCCGTTTTTTGGCCTCTGACAGAATTCGACCTCCTCTAGAAACGGACTTTAGCTTCAAACGTGCCGGAGTTCCCCTTTAAGTGTTTATATCTTAAATTAGCTACAGCTGCCCTGGGACAGACTGATGGAGGCGAGGCTGCCAATCTGTGAAGTTGGTCCGAGACGGCTTCATTCTGGTCTAGAGGCCGTTTATTTTAGGATAACTTGTCAAGTAAAATGATCTGTCCACGCAGCAAGATTATTTTACTAAATTTGACTACTTTTAAGTCATTTTCTGATAGATTTAAGTGTTTATATCTTAAGCTTTTTTTTATATGTTGACTTAAAAATCACATGAGTGACTTTAGCCCCCCCTGCAGTTTGATGTGGTCTGGGTAATGTCCGTCAGTGCTCCTTTAATGACTCCCATAAAGCTGCATTGATCCCACTTCCAGTCTGTGTAAGTTTAAATATAGTCCGTCTGTATCCGAGTCAAAGTGCCTCCGTCTCTGAGCTCTGCTGTGGCCAGATACACTTTTGTCATCTTCACGATCAGAACAAGGAGGCGCTTTCTCATTCAGTTTAAAGGATTCTCTGAGACTTTGCAGCTGGCGTCATCCACTTTCCCTGGGGGTGTGAAGCTAACGGGAGGCACTGCTCTGTCTGAAGATCTGTTAGACTTTAATCTGAGCTTTGTTAAAACACAATCTGACCATGAGGAGCTGAAGCTACAACAGATGAACAGACCTGTGCTGTGAAACAAGTCTCATATATAATATTACATAAGATAACTGCAGCAGGAACAATCCAGAACTAAACCAGGACTAAACCAGGACTAAACCAGGGCTAAACCAGGACTAAACTAGAACTAAACCAGGACTAAACCAGGGCTAAACCAGGACTAAACCAGGGCTAAACCAGGACTGAACCAGGACTAAATCAGGACTAAACCAGGACTAAACCAGGACTAAACCAGGGCTAAACCAGGACTAAACTAGAACTAAACCAGGACTAAACTAGAACCTAACCAAAGCTAAACAGAACTGAACCAGGACTAAACCAGGACTAAACCTGGGCTAAACCAGGACTAAAACAGGGCTAAAACAGAACTAAACCAGAACTAAACCAGGGCTAAACCGGGCTAAACCAGGACTAAACCAGAGCTAAACCAGGGCTAAACCAGGACTAAAACAGAGCTAAACCAGGACTAAACCAGGACTAAACCAGGACTAAACCTTGGCTAAACCAGGACTAAACCAGGACTAAACCAGGGCTAAACCAGGACTAAACCAGGGCTAAACCAGGACTGAACCAGGACTAAATCAGGACTAAACCAGGAATAATCCAAAACTAAACCAGGGCTGAATCAGGACTAAACCAGGACTAAACCTCTTTTTGTTTTATCTCTGTGCAGCACTTTGGAAACTGCTCTGTTTGTAAAATGTGTTATATAAATAAAGTGGATTTGGATTTTCATGTTGACTGCCTACACCAGTATATTTTTAATTGCTCAGAAATGCTTCGAAAAACATGTATTCTTGCTACTTTACTACTTGCCTGTATCTTGGCCTGGAGGCGTCACTTGCTTGTCTCAACGGAAGGTTTAATGCCATACTGTGAGACATTCTAGGCAAACCAGTAGCATCGCCATGGAGACAAGCAGGTGCAGGTTACACGCTGCATTGTGCTGAGCTGCTGTTGTGTGTGTGGTTTTCCCAGAGACGAGCTTCCTGTTGGGGAACGCTCAGATCGTGGAGTGGCCCGTCGTCTACAGCAACGATGGATTCTGTAAACTGTCGGGGTTCCACCGGGCGGAGGTCATGCAGAAGAGCTCCACCTGCAGGTACGAGCGCGCAACTGCAACGCACATACTGTAAATACTGTAACGCCGACTGACAGGACCGGGCTGAACCAGGCTGAACCGGGGCTGAACCAGGCTGAACCGGGCTGAACCGGGGCTGAACCGGGGCTGAACCAGGCTGAACCAGGCTGAACCGGGACTGAACCGGGGCTAAATCAGGACTAAACCAGGGTTAAACCAGGACTAAACCAGGACTACATCAGGACTAAACCAGGGCTAAACCAGGGCTAAAACAGGAATAAAACAGGACTAAACCAGGACTAAACCAGGGCTAAAACAGGACTAAAACAGGACTGAACCAGGTCTAAATCAAGACTAAACCAGGGCTAAACCAGAACCAAACCAGGGCTAAACCAGGAATAAACCCGAACTAAACCAGGGCTAAATCAAGGCTAAACCAGGATTAAAACAGGGCTGAGCCAGGACTAAACCCGGATTAAAACCAGAACTAAACCAGGGCTAAACCAGGACTAAACCAGGACTAAACCGGGACTAAACCAGGGCTAAACCAGGACTCAACCAAGACTCAAATTGAACTAAACCTGTACTAAATCAGGTTTAAGGCAGGGCTAATCAAAAGAAAACTAAACCACAATTAAACCAGGACTAAACCAGGACTAAACAAGGTCTAAATGAGGTCTAACCGAAGATTAACCAGGACAAAATCAGGACCAAGCCAGGCCTAAATCAGCATTAAACCAGGACTAAACCAGGACTAAACCAGGCCCAAAACAAGAACTCCCTGGATATTTCCAAAAGCTAAGTTCTTCTCTCCCGCATGTACAAATATAGACTCATTTTTTTGTCGCTAACTTTCCCAAAATTTAAATAAAACGTAAATACTTTTGTCGTGTCGTTCTGAGGCTGTTTCTGAGACACTTTTATGAGTTCCACTTTAAATGGTGCCATTAAAAACACATTAGGCTGAGATGGGGCCTGAGGCAGAATCTGTGCGTAACTGAATACTGTGTAATATGTTCTGCATGTGAGTCTGCGCCGAGGCTCTGTTCAATACCACAAAGTAAATAAAAGCAAAAAAAAAAAAAAGATTAAACAAAATGTGAGAAAACAGGTTAATTTGTTTGTTAATTTTTTTTATAATGAGAATAAAATGGTAATTATTGTATTTAGCTTTGTTGATGCTTTTGTATTTGTTTATTGTTGTAAGGCGACTAAATAAATGTATTTATTAGTGCTGTCAATCGATTCAAATATTTACTTGTGATTAATCTCACGAATGTCATAGTTAACGCACGATTAATCCCAAATTAATCGCACATTTTTCGTCCCTTGAATCATCATTTTTATACTCTTTTGTTTTTGTTTTATTGCAAACCAGAACAATCGTCAGTGAGACAGTTTGTGCTCTGCCACAGTGTGAGCGAAGTGTCTCTTCTGTCTCCGAACAGTCAGATAATGAGTGAAAATAACGAGTGAAATAAAGTGCTGTGACCTGAGGTAGTTCTCATCACCGAGGGACGTCCAGTGATGTGCAGTGCGACTGTGTTTGTCTGTTGTACTCGGGACGCTCTCGTGCTGGGACTTGCCGTGACGTTCTCGCTTGTCTGGGGTTCTGCAAATCGCGTTCGCACCTGTCGGGCTGCGTTCAGGGTGTTGTCGTGCGGCGGACTGGTTTAGTTCTGCCTTAAACCTGATTTAGCACAGGTTTAGTTCAATTTGAGCCTTGGTTTAGTCCTGGTTTAGTCCTGGTTTAGTCCTGGTTTAGTCCTGGTTGAGTCCTGGTTTAGCCCTGGTGGAGAGGGTGGGTCCTGTGGCATGTGGTGTCTGTTGCGTGATGGGGCGGGTGTGGGTTCTGCTGCGGTGCTCCCATAGACCGTACATATGAGTGGACATAGCTATCCCGTTAGCCGCCGCGTGCCAAACAGGAAGTGCTCCAGGAGGCTCTTCTGGCTCCTTCTCTCCCTTTTTCCCATTCACTTACACTGAGATCTTATCGTTCCTCTCTCTGTAACTCCTGCACTGAGCCTCGTCATTTTGGTCTTAAAATGTTCATATGAACCCGCTCTACATGGTCCTGAATTTTTTTTCGCTATTTTGTTCGCCAAAAAAATCCTATTCATAACATAGATCCTGGCTCCAGATTCGCTCCTGTAGCCGTTAGCATCGCGAGCCTCATTTGAGCGGCGCTAAACGCTATGGGTGACGTCACACTCACTTAGTCCACTGCTTTTATACAGTCTATGGGTGCTCCTCAATGTGTTTGTGTCGCTGTCCGTGGTCCTTGTCGTGGATTTGCCGTATGTTTTGAAGCTGACTTTGTTTCGTGTTTTCCTCGTGCGGGTGGTATCAGCGTTTGCAGGTGTGCCCTGCTTTGGCCCACCTCCTCCAACCAGGACTTCTCAGTTTCGTACAGATTGTTTTCCTTCCTGTTTACAGCTGGATCCTGTAGTTTTTTAACGTTACCCCAGTGGCCACAGCAAAACTAGTTCACTGGGTTGAAAAGTGCGTTAATCTTGCGATAAAAGAAATGAACACCGTTAATATTGCTTTGCGTTAACGTTTTAAAATAGCGCAATATTTTTGACAGCACTAGTATTTATTAAACAGGAGGAAATCTCACAAGATCGTTTAATCTTATGGTCATTTTGTCTCTCGACGTCTTGTCCCGTACCTGTTTGACATTATTACGATAAAAACAAGTTAATAAATATATGCCTTTATTCTTGTTTATTCTGTCCTCAGTGTCATTTCTCACCTGTTTTGTTTATATCCGCTTCTTCCTCTCCTCAGCTTCATGTACGGCGAACTCACCGACAAAAAGACCATCGACAAAGTGCGCGAGGCGTTCGATAACTACGAGTCCGACTGCTTCGAGATCCTGCTGTACCGAAAGAACCGTGAGTCACTCCTCTGTGTCTGTGTGGGACGGGTTAAACGTACAGGACGCGGGGAAGGTTAAAGCAAATCGAATTTATCTGAAGGTGCACTGTGTAACTTTCCTGGTGGCGGGTCTGCTGCTTCCTCGATTATTCCACAGTATCGAAATAAACTTGGTTAATGGTGTCAGATCTATGCAGAAACAAGCTTGCAGATGAAAGATGTGCGTTTTTGAGCTATTAAACACCGATAATTGAACCAAGATATGTTTAATGCCCTACTAAGGAACATTTCAGGCACAGAAATAACATCTCCATTGCATAGTGCACCTTAAAAAGCCCAATTGTGCTATTTTATTATCTATTTTCTGATCTATTTCATAGTGTTTCCTCATCACAAACAGACCTGGAGTTCTGTTTTGTTTCATTCACACACGTTTAACGCACAAACCTGCATATTTAGGTTCTTCTCTCAAACTGAAAACGCTCTGTTCCACCTTGTGATGTCATGTTGTAATACAGGAAGTGCTCCACTGTGAACTAAAGCTAAAAAGAACTGTTAAAACTACCCCTACATAACGTCACAAGATGGAACAGAGCATTTTAGGTTCGATTAAGCTATTCGTACCCGTAGGTAAATTTGTTTTGCAGATTTGAGAGGCTGGTCCCACATGTCACATTTCATTCATCCCCAAAATACACAAGTAAACTCACAAAAACACAATTACAAATAAAGTGTTCAGTGCAGAATAGTTTTGTTCCATAAATAATGAATCAATCAATCAAACTTTATTTATAGAGCGCTTTTCATACAAAAAATGCAACACAATGCGCTTTAATTAATTCATCACGCTTGTCTAAAATCACAATAAAGATTAAATATATAAAAAACATGATTTTTCAGGACAAGGTACTAAAATTGATAAATAACTAGATTACAATTTATTCATATCAGCTGGAACGAAGCTTAAAACAATTCGTTCTGAGCTTTGGGAAATGCGGACAGACGAATAAACTAAAGGATTATTCAAATGTGTGAGTGAAACAAACAAAATTTAACAAGCGTCTTATTTCAGCACCACGGACAGCTCCATCGAGAGATTTTTTTTTTTTTTAGTTAGTTATTCCTTAGCTACCTTATGCATTCAAAACGTCCTAATTATTCACTGTGATGAGTTTAGAAACACTTTTCACAACTTTCAGCGAGAGTTTTGCAGTCGCGTTTTTAACTGAGACGCAGCTCGAGACAAGTCGGACATAAATTTAATGAAATATTCAAACTGTAAACAATAAATCCATCCAAACATGTCAGAAATACTCAGATCACGATTAAAATTCTGAATTTATATAATTTAAAGTTGTTGAGACGGTCGCCTCGACGATCTCCCTCTCAAAGCTGCTCTTCTCTCTGTCTTTTCACCCTTTTTCTTCACCTCCCTTTGTCGCTATTTCCCTCTCGTTCTCACCACAATCTAACCATTTCTTCTGTCACCTCTCTTTCTCTCTCTCTCTTTCCTCTGCCAACCTGTTTGTCTCTCTCTTTCTATCCCTCTTTTGCTCTTTCCCATTTTCTTTTCACCTTTCTCCCGCTCTCTCTCCTCACTCTTTCTTTCTGCCCCTGCTCGATCCACTTCTCTCAGTCTCTCCCTCACTTTGTTGTCTCTCTTTCTCTCTCTCTTTCTATTCCTCTTCTGCTTTTCCCTTCCTTCTCTCTCTCTCTACTTCTCACTCTCTTTCTTTCACCCACTTCTTCTCCATTTTCTGTCTTTCTTTCTTTTTGCCTCTGCTCCCTCTCTTTTTCTCCTCTCTTTCTGTCCCTCGTCCCCTCTCTCTATCTTTTCACCCTTCCCTCTCATTCTCATTCTCTCTTTCTTCTCCCACACTTTCTCTCTGTCTTTTTTTCTGTGCCTGCTCGATCCAATTCTCCTATTCTTTCCCTCTCTTTGTCCTCTCTCTTTCTCTCTCTCTTTTTCTTCTTCCCACCTGTTTATCTCTCTTTCTGTCCCTCCTCTGCTCTTTCCCTCTCTATTTCTTTCCACTCTTTTCCCATTCTCTTTCTTTCACCCTCATCTCTATTTTCTATCTGTCTCTTTCTTTCTTCCTGTGCACCCTCTCTTTTTCTCCTCTCTCTTTCAATTCCTCCTCTGCTTTTCCCTTCTCTTCACCTTTCACCTTTCCTTCTCTCTCTCTCTCTCTCCTTCTCACTCTCTCTTTCTTTCGTTCCCCTTTTCTATTCATCTGTCCCTTTCTTTCTGCTCCTGTGCTCTCTTTTTGTCCCTCTGCTCCCTCACTTTGTCCACTCTCTTTCTGTTCCTCCTCTGCTCTTCCCCCTCTCTCTTTCTTTTTTCACGCTCCCTCTCTCTCTCCCCTTTTCACTCTTTCTCTCATTCTTTCACCCCCTTCTTTTTTTCTCTCTGTCTCTTTTTTCTACCCCTGCTCTATCCACTTCTCTGATTCTCTCCCTCTCTTTGTCCTCTCTCTTTCTATCGCTCCTCTGATCTTTCCCGCTCTCTTTCTTTTCACCCTTCCATCCCTCTCTCTCTCCTTCTCATTCTCTCTTTCTTTCACCCTCTTCGACCTCATTTTCCATCTCTCTGTCTCTTTCTTTTTACCCCAGCTCCGTCTCTTTGTCCTCTCTCTTTCTGTTCCTCCTCTGCACTTTCCCCCTCTCTTTCTTTTCACCCTTCCCTCTCTTTCTCTCCTTCCCACACTCTCTTTCGTTCTTTCTTTCTTTCTCCCTCTTCTCCAACATTTTCTCACTTTCTCTTTCTTTCTGCCCCAGCTCCCTCTCTTTGTCCTCTCTCTTTCTGTCCCTCCTCTGCTCTCCTCCTCTCTCTTTCTGTTTACCCTTCCCTCTCTCTCTTTCTCTCTCTCCCCTTTTCACTCTTTCTTTCTCCCTCCTCTCCCTCATTTTCTATCTCTCCGTCTCTCCCTTTCTCCCCCTTCTCTCACATTTTCTCACTGTCTCGTTCTTTCTTCCCCTGCTCCATCCAATTCTCATTCTCTCCCTGTCTTTGTCCTCTCTCTCTATCTCTCCTCTCTTCCTCTCCCCTCCTTCCCCTTCGTTCTCTCCAGCCTATTGTCCGTCCGTTCTTGTGTGGCGTCGCTGTCCGTCAGCACTTCTCGGGATTGATCCGGGTGTTTTTGCAGTGTTGGTGGATTGATTCGTTTGATTCGTTTTACAGTGTGTTCTGAGGGAGCGGTGCGTTTAAGGACTTCGTTTAGAGCGGGATTTTCTGCTGATGGGGCCACTCTGTTGGCACACACACACACACTGATACACACACACACACACATACACACACAGATACACACACACACACACAGATACACACACACACAGATACACACACACACACGCACACGGGGGTGTCGGGGGAAAAGACGCTCGTAGTAACTGTTCCCGAATGCACTCTCCTCTCTGCAGGGTTAAAGAATCACTGCGCAACTTTTCTAGGGAAGGGTCTGTCAGCTACTTGTCTCCATGGAGATGTTATTAAATGCCTGAAATGCTCCAAGGCAAATCACCGAACTGATCTCTCCTGCATGTATTGAATTGCCGGTGTTTTTCACAACGCGCTGTAGGTTTTTGGAACTTCCGGTTAATGTGTTTTTTCTGTGGCAAAATGTGTGTGGAAATGTCGGGCGTTTTCTCCACCGGCTTCAAAAATCTGCCCCATCACCAAATCTTCAACCCACAAGGCCGACAAAGGAGAAACGTGAAGAATTTATCCACAACGATCAAGGGAAGAAAGACGAAAGCTTAAAGGAAACGACTACGAGCATCAATGAAACTACATTCTTCATGTGAGAATGTTTCTCCTTTGTGCACCTTGTTCGTTGAAGATTTGGTGATGGGGCAGATTTATGAAGCCGGTGGAGGAAACGCCAAATATTTACACACACATTTACCACAGAAAAACATTCACCGGAAGCGCCGCAAACCTACAGCGCGACACTTCCAGCTGTTATTAAGAAAAATCTATTGTGCTAAAAGACCTAGAAAAACAGGCATTCTGACTGTGAGCGGCGTCGCCTCTCCGCAGATCTGACCTGTAACGTGGCCTGCTTGTCTCTGTGGAGTTACATAGGTTCAAAGCCATACTGTGGAACATTCCAGGCAAAGTTATAACGTCTCCGTGGGGACGTTCTCGTTTTGTAAAGTGAGTTTCTGATTCTGACCCCGCCCGATGCCTGTCCTCCCCACAGGAAGTCCGGTGTGGTTCTACATGCAAGTGGCTCCCATCAGAAACGAGAACGACAAAGTGGTTCTGTTCCTCTGCACCTTTAAAGACATCACTCTGTTCAAGCAGCCGATCGAGGACGAGAGCACCAAAGGTGACGACGACGACTACTGTTACTGCAAGTACTACTACTACTACTACTGTTACTGCAAGTACTACTACTACTAC